>CM069866.1:33678540-33838540 GCA_036172795.1 Pelodytes ibericus
GCTTGTGTCTGTTCACCGCAAGTCCGACCGTTCTCCAAACGTTCTCGATCGGGTTCAAATCAGGACTATTGGGGGGCCAATCGAGCAGGCACACGCCTTTGCGCTCCAAGTACTGTCTCACCTTTCCGGCTCGGTGGCAGGGAGCCAAATCGTGCTGGAAGATGCAGTCCTGTGGCTGCCCAAACAACCTCCCGATGGTGGGCATCAGCGATCGGGATAAAATCCGTACGTACGACTTGGCATCGACAGTTCCGTCTACCATGTGCAAGTCTCCTGTGCCCTTTGCGCTGATGCAGCCCCATATCATTTGCGACACCGGGAACTTGACGGTGGAGACTACGCAGCTTGGTAGCAGATGTTCACCCCTGCGTCTCCTGACATAGGCTATGCCATCCGTCCCGTGAATGTTGAACTTACTTTCGTCTGAGAAGATGACCTTCTCCCACATGTCCAGTGTCCAGGCCCTGTGGGCTCTCGCCCACCTTAGACGCTTGGCTCTAGCGGTTTCCGTCACCAAGGGTTTCTTGTGGGGGCGCCTTGCGATGAGGCCTGCCTGGCACAACCTTCTCCTTGCCGTTCTGTTGCTGACCGTGGCCCCCGTGGCTAATCTCCAATCCCGGTTGATTTGCGGTGACGTGAGCCAGCGATCGCGCAGGCAGAGCCGTACCAGCAGCCTGTCTTGTGAAGCGGTCGTGCACCTTCTCCGCCCTCGACCTTTCCTCTGCTCCATATTGCCCGTCTGAGCGTACCTCTTCTGCCAGCGACTCACCGTGGACCGGTGTGTTTGAATCCTGTCAGCAATCTGCCGGGACAACAGACCTTCGTTGTGTAGTGCGAGCAATACAGCCTTGACTTCCGGAGTCAGTTGCATCTTCAGGCCGGCATCTGACCGGGGTCCGGCTCCGTGATGAGCTGGAATAAAGAACATAGGGGGAGGGTTAGTGCAGTGCCCACACACGCACACACACTCACAGAACTGTTATCGTTTTTAAAAAAAAAAGTATTACTGGTAAAAGGCTACAATACTTTACTTAAACACTGGCGCGATAATTATGTCCACTACTGTATATATATATATATATATATATATATATATATATATATATAGTTTTATATAATTATATATTTACATAATATATAGTATATGGCTGGTTTATATATTATATATATATATATATATATACACACACACACACACACACACACACACACACACAAAGCAAGTGTGTGTGTTTATTTTTTTGTAGGGAGGTATTAGGGTGGAGGGTGTGATTGTATGCCGGGGATGAGGGGTGGAGTCCAGGGGCCCCAAACAAATGTTTGCCCAGGGTCCAGTCTATGTTAAAAACGGCCCTGTCGTGAACTATAGTACAAACTTCTACAAAGGAAAACAATACATGCCCGATGAGTGATATTTAGGCTGCAATATTGTTTAGTGAAGGAATACAATGCTATACTATTCATGATGTTTCATCAAAAATAATGGCATGTCCAATTTGGATTATCTAACAGGAACCACAGAAAGGGTTACATATGCAAAATTATTGTTGCAATTTAACATAGTAACATAGTAACATAGTAATTTAGGTTGAAAAAAGACACAAGTCCATCAAGTTCAACCCTTCTACCTATCATTTCAGCGATTTGATCCAAAAGAAGGCAAAAAAAAACCTAAGGAAGCTTTTTCGAATGTTGCCTCCTAGGGGTAAAAAAATTCCTTCTTGACTCCAAAAGGGCAATCAGATTTCTCCTTGGATCAAAAAGCTCTATTATTAATGCTCATTCTATTATTAATACCCCTGTATGTTCTGCTTTTCTAAAAAAAAACATCCAGACCATTTATAAATGCATCTATTGTGGTTGATAGCACTACCTCTCTTGGCAGTGAGTTCCATAATTTTATTGTCCTTACCGTAAAGAATCCCTTCCTTTGCTGCCTATGAAATCTTTGCTCTTCCAGTCTCAGGGGGTGACCTCTTGTTCTTTGTACATTTCTATTAATGAACAGGTCCCTGGAGAGCTCCTTATATTGGCCCTGCACATATTTATATAATGTTATCATATCCCCTCTAAGACGCCTTTTTTCTAAAGTAAATAAATGCAATTTTTTAAGTCTCTCTTCATAACTAAGATCCTCCAATCCCCCTATTAATTTTGTAGCTCTCCTTTCCACTTTTTCTAGTTCCTTAATATCCTTTTTAAGGACTGGTGCCCAGAATTGTACTGCATATTCAAGGTGAGGTCTTACCATTGATTTGTAAAGAGGCAAGATGATGTCCTCCTCCCGTGAATCTATACCTCGTTTTATACATGCCAATATCTTATTGGCCCTTGCAGCTGCTGACTGGCATTGGGCACTGTTGCCAAGTTTGTTATCTACAATGATTCCTAAATCCTTTTCGTTAGTAGTTTTTCCCAGGGAAATACCATTTAACGTATATGTTGCTTTGTTATTATTTTTTCCCATAATGCATAACTTTACATTTGTCTATATTGAACCTCATTTGCCACTTTCTTGCCCAGTTCCCTACTCTGTCCAAATCTTCCTGTAAAGAAAAAACATCAAGATTAGTCTTTATTACCTTACCTAATTTTGTGTCATCAGCAAACACTGAGACATGGCACTCAGCACAACGTGGGAGATCATTAATAAACAGATTAAAAAGAAGAGGTCCCAAAACAGACCCCTGAGGTACTCCGCTCACTACCCTGGTCCAATTTGAAGCTTTACCATTTACAACAACCCTCTGTGTTCTATCTTTTAGCCAATTTTCAATCCAAATACATACATTTGCCCCCAATCCTATTTCTCTCAATTTGTAGAGTAACCTTTTGTGTGGAACTGTATCAAATGCTTTAGCAAAATCCAAATAGATCACATCAACTGCCACACCTAGATCTATATTTTTACTGACCTCTTCATAGAATGTTATTAAGTTTGTTTGACAAGTCCTGTCTTTCACAAAACCATGTTGACTTTTACTAATTATATTCTGATTCAAGATGTATTCTTGAGTGTACACCTTTAGCAATCCTTCAAATAATTTCCCCACTACAGATGTCAAGCTCACTGGCCTATAATTACCAGGCAGAGATTTTGATCCCTTTTTAAATATTGGAATGACATCCGCCTTTCGCCAGTCTGTTGGCACTATACCTGAACGAACGAACCCCTAAAGATCATAAATATTGGTCTGGCCAGAATTATGCTTAACTCTCTAAGGACCCTTGGGTGTATACCATCTAGCCTTGGGGCCTTGTCTATCTTAACAGAGTTTAATTGCATAAACACTTTTTCCTGTGTCAGCCAATCCCATGTTTGTGGTGACTGTTCCGTAACTTCCAGTAGCAATCCTTTTCTCGTTTTCCAATTTAGCCATTTTAATTGCCTTTTTGCAGGCTTTGTTGGCATCTTTGTATTTTATAAATGATAATGTTGATCCCTTGCTTTTATAATGTTTGAATGCCATTTTCTTGTTTAGCATTTCCTGTTTCACGGTACAGGTAAGCCACATTGGTTTTGATTTGTGTCTTTTGTATTTGTTTCCCAAATGTATATATTGGGATGTGTACTTTTGTAATGTGTGCTTAAAGGCATTCCACTTGTCTTCTGTGTTTAGTCCAGAAAACAATCGTTCCCAGTCTAAATGTTCCATTGATGTCAAAGTTGGCCCTTCTAAAATTAAGTGTTTTGGTGGCGTAGTTACCAATTTGCTTTTTTGCATTAATCTCAAACGAAACCATGTTATGGTCACTATTGCCCAAGTGTTCTCTTACTTTGATGTTTGAGATAAGCTGCTCATTGTTTGTTATGACTAAATCCAGACAGGCATCCATTCTAGTTGGGGTGTCTACTAATTGTGCCATAAATGTGTTATTAAGCAGGTTCAGAAACTTGCTGCCCTTAACGGAACTAGTTGTGCCACAATTCCAATCTATATCTGGGTAATTAAAATCTCCCATGATTAGAACTTCATTCAGATTTGCAGCCTTTTCAATTTGTAATAAAAGCTGATCTTCTCCATCAATGCTAATATTTGGTGGTTTGTAGCATACACCTACAAGTAATGTGCGATTCTTTTTAGCGTCTAAGCTAATCTCCACCCACAGTGTCTCCACATCAGTTCCAGTTACGTCATGCACACCTTCCTTAATACTGGGCTTTAGTTTAGGATTTACATATAGACATATCCCTCCCCCTTTTCTATTTACTCTTTCTAAAAAGTGAGTAGCCTTGTAAATTAACTGACCAGTCGTGGGTCTCATCCCACCACGTTTCCGTGATTCCGATTAAATCATACTGTTCAGCACTTACCAGTATCTCCAGCTCACCCATTTTGTTTGTCAAGCTTCTTGCATTTGCTAAAAGACATTTGAGATTACTACCCATTTTCTTTTTAGTTGACAAACACGTAATGCCCGCAGGTTTAATTGTATGTACCTCCCTATGATCTATGTTAACCCCACCAGCGCTTTCCTCCTCCTTTGCCATAGCTATACCCACCTTCCAATCTACTCTAGCTGCCATTGCTTCATTTTGATCTTGACCCTCCCCCCCAGAGCTTAGTTTAAAAGCTCATCTAACCCTCTAGCCATCCTCGCCCCTAATACCGCAGCCCCCTCATCATTGAGGTGCAGCCCATCCCGTCCAAAGAGTCTGTAGCCGACTGCAAAGTCTGCCCAGTGCTCTAAGAACCCAAATCCCTCTTGCTTGCACCACCATCGCAACCACGCATTAATCTCCCTAAGCTCCCGCTGTCTCCCTGACGTAGCGCGTGGCACTGGTAATATTTCAGAGAATATTACCTTGGAGGTCCTTTCCTTTAGCTTCTTTCCTAGTTCCCTAAAATCATTTTTAAGGACCCCCCACCTACCATTTACTTTGTCATTAGTACCAATGTGTACTATGACCGCTGGATCATGCCCAGCCCCTCCCAATAATCTGCCTACCCGGTCCGCAACATGCCGAACCCGAGCACCCGGGAGACAACATACAGTTCGGCATTCAGGGTCCTGGCAACAGATTACCCTATCTACCTTCCTAATAATAGAATCCCCTACCACCACAACCTGTCTAGCCTTCCTAGTGTCCTGGCTCCCAACTGTGCTGGAGAGGCTACTCACCTGGCTGCTAGGAGAGTCCGCCTGCCCCAGAAATGCCTCGTTTGAGCTGATCCCCCCAGCATCCTCACACAAGCTGGCAAACATGTTGGGGTGAACCAGCTCAGAACAAGCCTCCCTAGCTCTCCGACCCCAACTAACCCAGCTCTCTGCCCTAGAAACCTCTTCCCCTCCATCATCACCCTCCTCTACACTGGCCCCAGCCAATGCCTGCTCCGTGAGCAGTAAACTCCGCTCCATGTCCCTAAGTGTTGCCAGTTGCCTCTTTAGATCTAATATTATATTTTCCAAAGCAGCAACCTGCTCACATCTGGAGCAGCGGTATGGACCCTGGGGAACTTGCTCCAAGACCGCATACATGCTGCAAGACATGCACTAAGTGGCATTGTCCAACATGCTCTCTAGTGAAAACCACAAAATTAAAAATAGAATAAAATAAAATGAAAAAGATTTACACTTTACCCTCCTTTCCTTTTAACTCCTTCTTTGCTTCTAACTCCCACACTTAAGAAGCTTTTTCACTTTAGAAGCTGCTCACTTGTATTCGCCTGGCTCACTATTCGCCTGCTCCTTCCAGTTAAATGGCCTTCTTTCTATTTGTCTTTCTATTTTTAACTTCACATTGTAATATTCTACTTTGTGAAATTAAATACAAAGCAGCTAAATGGTTTTACATGAAGATATGGCCAATTGCTCTTATTATTATGTATTATCAAGAACAATTTATAGAAAGCAGCGTGCAACTCATTTTCGTAGCAGAAACATAAAACTGGACTTTTTTTACTGTCACCCATTAGCAGCAGCTAAAATGCTGAATTGCTCATAAATATAATAAATTAATCTAGTTGAATAAAAAAGTTATTATGTGATCTCTCTGGGAAATGAGCACGTTGGTTTCAGTACTACCAAACATTTGATTAACCCCTTAACGACAGATGACGTGCCAGGCACGTCACGGCAAATCGAGGACTTGCCGACAGGTGACGTGCCTGGCACGTCATGCACTAAACTGAGTAAAGAAAGCGACCAGCGGTCGCTTTCTTTACTCTAACGGTGTTGCTACAATGCCTCAAGGTAGAGGCATTGTGCAACACCCCCCAAATGTGCAGGGGCGCGCTACGATCACTCCGTGGAGTGATCGTAGCAGCCATTTAAAAATGGCTGCGCCGGCTGCACACATGTGCTTAGAAAGCGAACGATCGCTAGCGAGGCACTTAGTAACACCTTGATGCTCCCCAGAGCCGATGGTGGTCGCTCTCCTGAGCGACCCCATCGGCTCAGTAGAAGGGAACGCTGCCTGTACAGGCAGCGCTTCCCTTCTAATGGCAAGAGCATCGGAAGTGAAAGTATTTCACTTCCGATGCTCTAGGGGGAGCCAATCAATGCCGGCACAACAGATCTATGTGATCTGTGTGAAGGCATGTATGGTAAGTGCTCTGATGAGCACTTATCATACTGTCAAAGGCAATATTAGTAAATATTGCCTTTGACAAGTATTGATCTGCCTCCCTCACCTTACTAGTTTTAGTAAGGGAGAGAGACAGATCAGATAAAGTAAAAAATAAAATAAAATAATAAAAAAAATATTTATTACAATTTTAAACACCAAGGGCTTTTATAAAAGCCATTTAACCCCTTCCCTGCCATTGATCGCTGTGTACGCAGTGATCATACACAGCAGCACATTTTTTGCTGTCTGTGCATTTTTTAGGGGTTCATTTTTTTTTACTGTAATTCATTACAGTATAAAAAAAAAAGCTCTTTTAAGAGAGATTAACCCCTTTCTTGCTGTAGATCACTGCCTAAGCAGCGATCTGACGCAAATGCAGCAATCTTGCTGCAGAAGCATTTTTAATTTTTTTTAAACTTTTTTATTACACCCGTCACGTGTTAATTATACCCGCTAGGGGACTACGTTTAACGTAAAAAATTTTTTTTTAGCTGTCTGACCGCATGTATAGCGATCAGTAACAGCTGATAAGTGACAAAGGCGGGTTGGCGTTTGCTTAGATGAGCATCACCATTCGTCTGGTTAGATCAATATTTGTAAATATTTGATCTGACCCGTGTAGATCTGCCTCCCTCTCACTTGAGTTTTAGTGAGGGAGGGAGACAGAGCTGTATAATGTAAGTTTTTAATTATAATATATTTAATTGAATTGAGACCCAAAGGCTTTTATAAAAGCCGTTTCCAGTATTTAACCCCTTCCCTGCAATTGATCGCTGTGTACGCAGTGATCTTACACAGCAGCACATTTTTTGCTGTCTGTGCATTTTTTTAGGGGTTATTTTTTTTTTACTTTGATTTATTACAGTATATCAAAGGCTCTTTTAAGAGCTATTAACCCCTTCCTTGCCGTATATCACTTCCTAAGCAGCACATATGGTCACTGCCTAAGCAGTGCATATGGTCACTGCCTAAGCAGCGCATATGGAGCAATCTAGTCGCAGAAGGATTTTTTTTTGCTATCAGCATTTTTTTTGTCAGACTCGCTAGGGGTTAGTTATACCCACTAGGGGATTACGTGTATTCCTTTTGAAGCTGTCTGAACGCGTGTATAGCGATCAGTAACAGCCGATCAGTGGCAAAGGTGGTTTGGTGATTTCTCAGATGAGCATCACCATTCGTCTGGTTCGTAAATATTGTTCTGACCCATATGGATCTGCCTCCCTCTCCTCACTTGAGTTTTAGTGAGGGAAAGAGACAGATCTGTATAACATAATTTTTTAATTGTAATAAATTAAATAAAATGTTAAAAAATTGTGAGTCCCAAGGGCTTTTATAAAAGCCATACCCTTTGTATAGTGTAGTGTATTAACCCCTTCCCTGCCACTGATCACTGCACAGCAGAACATTTTTTCTTGTCTGTGCATTTTTAGGGGTTAATTTTTTTGTACAGTACTACAAAGGCTCTTATAAGAGCTATTAACCCCTTCCTTGCTCTACATGTTCAAATTCCAAGTTTGAAAATCAAAAAGCGCACCTCTCAAATGTAGCCTTTCAACACCCAACAAAGCTGACAAAGCTATGCATGGGTGGTATCCCTGTGCTCGGGAGATGTTGCTGAACATATATTGTGGTATTGTTTGTCAGTGACACATACCGAAATATGTGAATTTGTGTCTAAAGTACAATGTATGTGGGAAAAAATACACAATAAAATGACTACCACAAACTTTGACAAAGGCTGGTGGTAAAATTGGTGCATGGAAAGTGTTAAAATAACACCATTTAAAATAGCCTAGGGTGTCTACTTTTACAAAATATATACTTTTTGGGGTAAAATACACTGTCCTACTTTAAAAAAAAGTCCCAAATGAAAGATGGGCTCAGGCTGGCTACACGTCAATATTCCAAGTTGAAAATGCGCACCTTCACAATGTGGCCCTTTTAGCCCCCAAACAACCCAACAAACCTATGCATGGGTGGTATCCCTGTACTCAGGAGATGTTGTTGAACACATATTGGGTTATTGTTTGGCAGTGACACATACCAAAATCTGTGAATTTATGTCTAAAATACAAAATTTGTGAAAAAAAAACACACAAAAATTACTACCACAAACTTTGACAAAGGCTGGTGGTAGAATTAGTGCATGGAAAGTGTTAAAATACCACCATTTGAAATAGCGTAGGGTGTCTACTTTTAAAAAATATATGGGTTGATGGGGTAAAATACACTGGCTGGTTTCAAATATGTCCCAAATGGGACATGGGTGCAGGCGGTCTGCATGTCAACATTTCAATTTGGAAAACCAAAAACTGCACCTACCAAATTTGGCCTTTTACCCCCCAAACAACCCAACAAACCTATGCATGGGTGGTATCCCTGTACTCAAGAGATGTTGCTGAACACTTATTGGGGTGTTATTTGGCAGTGACACATACCAAAATCTGTAAATTCATGTCTGAAGTACAAGGTTTGTGAAAAAAAAACACAAAAAAATTACTACCACAAACTTTGACAAAGGCTGGTGGTAAAATTAGTGCATGGAAAGTGTACAAATACCACCATTTTAGATAGCCTAGGGTGTCTACATGGGTGCAGGCTGTCTGCATGTAAAAATTTCAAGTTGGAAAACAAAAAACTGCACCTCACAAATTTGGCATTTTAGCCCCCAAACAACCCAACAAACCTATGCATGGGTGGTATCCCTGTACTCAGGAGAAATAGTAGAATCTATTTAGCATGTTTTTTCGTTCGCTATTGTCGATGAGGAGAAGTTGTTTCAAATAAAAGTCAGGAAATTTGTGTATTTTTTTTTTTTTTACCATATTTTATTATTTTTTTTTTAATAATATGATAAGATATGATCAAAAATATGGCATCCATAGAAAGCCCTTTTTGTCCCGATAAAAACAATATATAATATGTGTGGGTACAGCAAATGACGAAGAAGAAAATTACTGCTAAACACAAACAGCACAGAAATGTTAAAATAGCCATTGTCCAGAAAGGACAAAAATGTTTCAAAGGCTCTGTCCTTAAGGGGTTAATAAAACAATTGTTGTTTTCTTTGCTATGTTCCAAAACATTTTGAAATGAATATTTTTTCTTAAAATAAAATAGTACCATAGCAACATAGTAATTTAGGTTGAAAAAAAGTCACAAGTCCATCAAGTTCAACCCTTCTACCTATCATTCCAGCTTTTGATACAAAATCAAAAAACAAAATAGACAGATAGTTTATTAATGAATTTTTGTATGTTATCAAGTAGGATTTTTTGTGATATATTTTAATGACAAACACAATAAGGCTAACATTACATGATACACAAGGCCTATCCATCAAGTTTGAATATATATATATATATATATATATATATATATATATATATATATATGTTTGTCGCCCATAGACCAATCTACGCAAAATGTATCTCATTTATCAAAGACTATTTGCTAATGGTATGCTGACAATTTTGTTGCTTGCTGCCTTGACAATATTAGATTTTGTTATTAAATTTTCCCATAGGAAAACTACACCAGGTTTATCAGTGGGGACAGTTATCTATCATTGTTTCAAAGACCCTGGAAAAACTGGGCTAAAATACATTTTAGTTGAAAGTCCACTGACAGATGAAAATAGCTGAGAAAAACAACTTGAAGAAATGTATTAATGTACACATTATTTAAAATAATCACCACAGTGATTTGCAAAGAATTAGGTGTGCAATGGTAAAATAAATCTGACACCTCTAATAAAGGAATTTATAAAAAGTTTGTGCTTTTAAATGTCATAATGTAGAATATGTACTTTTGTCCCTCCCCAGATAAGGTGTATATGAAGTGTTTTGGATGGAATTACCATTAAACCCAATGATTCAGACAGAGGTCACAGAGGGAACAAGCTTGTTTGACTGTCACTTGTTCATGTGTCATATATTTGAAATTTGTCTGTGCTGTATACTAAGGCACCAAGATACAGCAGCATATGCAAATTACTGCATATTTACTCTCCTTTCTGGTAATCATTTACACATGGTGCCTTAAGATGATGTCATAAATGGCATTTTTTCTGTAATGTTATCTTCTATAATGTATATATTATTTTTTCAAGCTTTACAGGCAAATGCTTGCTATGGTTTGCTAGCTTTCATTATTGGTCAGTTAAATAGCATGATGTTAAATGAGAGGTCATTTATTAGAGATCTGGGGATTTAATCATATGCATGTTATGGCGAAAATTTTCTCTAATACGTAGGATATCATTTTGTCTCTTTTATAGAATCAACCAAAATATATAAATGATGGCCTTCTCTGATTTATTCTGCCATAACAGACATATTCCTTACATATACACTAAAAATCTAGGGTTAGAATAATGTTTAGAGTTACAATTAAATTAGGGTTAGCATAAGGGTAAGGGTTAAAATGAAATTAAATGTGAATAAATGAAGTGTTAACATAAGGGTTAGAGTTAGAGTTAAATTTAGGGTTTGTGTTGGGGTCAAAAAGGTCACTGTAGGTGAAAACAACAACACTATTTTTGCCCTATAACTCGCACAAAAATGCAGAAAAACATGGAAACAAGTATATTTCTAAACTCGGGACAAAATTTTGAAACGATTTAGATGGGGTCTTTTTCAATGATTGTATTTGTGTAAATGAATTTTTAGGTCAAAGTTAGAAAAAGTGTTTTTTTTTTAAATGTCATCATATTTTATGATTTTTTGTAATAAATTTACAATTTGTGTAGGTACAGATGTGAGATGAAAATTACAGCTAAAGACAAACATCCCAGAAATGTCAAAAACAGCCCATGTCACCAAGGGAAAGACAAGGTCAAAAGGTCATGTCACTAAGAGGTTAATTTAGACATTTTCTTAAAATTCTGCTACAACAATATGTATTTCATTTTAAATCATTATGTAATATTTGTATTCCCAGTAAAACAATGTTTAGGTGATACAGTACCTTTAATTACATGCAATTACATAAATGATTAGCCTAGAAAGCCAACATATTCCCCCTCTTGTATCAGCTTGCCACTACAACTGCTCTTTAACATTTTTACACTGTCAGGTTCCAGGACCTTCACCTACCTTGCCCAGGGGACCCTCACAGCCAAAGTCATCCTCTGTCCCTGTTTGCCGCCATCGCGCTGTAGCGCGACCGCGAGGTAGGCCGCATCCCCGGCCTCGAGTTGCTATTCACCCGCTAACAGTGAGTGTGACTACTTCCAAGAGGTTTAGGGGGCGGAGCTTACTCGCGAGAAACGTTGCGCGATTGGTTGTTGGCAAGGGGGCAGGGAGAATAGGAAGAGGAGGCTGTACCTCTTCTCCCTATTCACAACATGGTGCAGGGGCGGTCCCCAGGTGTAAAGGGGAGAGGTCCTTAATCAACAGCTCTATAAAAACCCCACACTCACCTCAATCATTGCTTGCTTGTTGAGCTGTGGTGTCTGTTCTCAGTACCATTTATTCCCAGTTACCTGCTACTTTGATTGAAGATTTACCTGTGTACCGACCTTGGCTTTTTCCCTGGACTATCCTTTTTGCTGTATCCCTACCTGTACTTCTATACCTGTTTGTGTATCCTGACTACCTGGCATTGACCTTTTGGATTGGACTGACTATTCTACCGCCTTACCCTTTTTTGTGTCACTTTTTGGAGTCACCTCATCTCTCCACCCGCCACCCAGCGCTACGCTCCTTACCCCCGAATCTCACATAACAAGCAAGCCAGCTATGGAGCTTGCAGGGATGGCTGAAGCTATACAAGCACTGACACAACAAATTGCGATCTTGACACACACTGTACAAGGAGTCCAGGAACAACAGATAGATTTGCATAACCAAGTACAAGCACTCCAAGCGGCACCACCTCATCCCGCCCTTGCCGTACCTCCTCCATTTCTTGTCGCTGCACCACCAGAAGATGGGGGCGCCGCCTTCCCAGAACCTCAAGTCAAACTCCCAGAGAGGTTCGAAGGAGACCGTACCAAATACCGAACCTTCATCACGGCCTGTGAATTACTATTTGTATTAAAACCCCGGACCTATGCCACAGACTTCGTAAGGGTTCGAACCGCTATTTCCCTTCTATCTGGAGGTCCCATGACCTGGGCCCAACATCTACTGGAGAGTCAACACCCCTCTCTAGCATCATGGGGGACATTTTGCCAAGAAATGGATACCCTCTATGATGATCCCCACCGTAAGTCTACAGCTGAATCTAACCTCAGATCTCTACGACAAGGCAAACGTCCTGTCGAGGATTACATCGCTGACTTCCGCCGAACAGCGGGGGAGACTGAATGGAATGAACCCGCCTTGATACATCAATTTCGTTTGGGTCTATCTGAATTTCTGAAAGATGAAGTAGCCCGAGTAGAAACTCCAGGATCATTGGATGCCTGGATCAATGTGGTCACCCAAATGGATAGACGTATGAGAGAGAGAAAAGAAGAGCGAATGGCTCAACAAAATACCTTCTCCCGGCCCAAACTTCCGTTTCGGTCTACCAGCTCAACCACTACAACCCCTCCTCTTTGCACTGGAAGTGAAGAACCTATGCAACTTGGAGTGGCTCGTGGACCCTTATCTGAAGCAGAGAAAGACCGTAGACGAAGGGCTAATCTCTGTCTATACTGTGGAACCCCTGGTCATACTACCACCACTTGTCCTCGACTGACTTCTCGAGGTAAGAAGACTATATTTCCCACTCCTCTCATGACCGGAGGTGTTACCCCTCTCTTATCTGTTCCTGTTTCCTTACAGTGGGAAGATAGGACCATCATTCAGGAGGCTATTATCGACTCTGGAGCCAGCGAATGCTTTGTTGACCTGACCCTAGCGGAACATCTGAAACTTCCTACACAATCAAAAAATCCGCCTTTAGTTGTGCAATTGGTGGATGGAAGCCCTATATTATCTGGTCCTGTGAAACTACAAACCAAACCCTTTCGACTACGCATAGGAAAGAAACATGAAGAAATCATCTCCTTCAATTTAGTGCATTCTCCTTTATTTCCCCTCATCCTGGGATTACCCTGGCTCAAGCTTCATGATCCCCTCATCCATTGGTCGTCCGGAACAGTCACTTTTTCTTCATCATTTTGTCTCCAACATTGTCTTCCTCCAGCCCATATCACCCTTATACAAGAACCCATCTCTCAAAAGGAAGAAATACCAGAGGCCTATGAACAGTTCCGTTCCGTCTTTAATCAGAAAGAGGCCGAGCGTCTCCCTCCTCATAGACCATACGACTGCCCTATCGATCTCCTCCCGGGGGCTGCCATCCCCTTTGGGCGAATATTTCCTCTATCTGAACCTGAGTTGACAGTATTAAAAGAATATCTGGATGACAGTCTCCGAAAAGGATTCATTCGTCCTTCCACCTCTCCTGCAGGAGCAGGCATCTTTTTTGTTGGCAAGAAGGACGGGGGGTTGCGACCCTGTGTAGACTATAGGGAACTAAACAATATAACAATAAAAAACAAATACCCATTACCATTGATTCCCGAACTTATGGATCGCCTGCAAAACGCCCAGATATACTCCAAGATTGATCTTCTAGGGGCATACAATCTTGTACGTATACGGAAAGGAGATGAGTGGAAGACGGCCTTTAGAACTCGTTACGGACATTACGAGTATCGAGTGATGCCTTTTGGATTATGCAATTCCCCAGCCACTTTTCAACATTTCCTCAATGACATCTTTAGAGACATGTTGGATAAATTCGTGGTAGTCTATTTGGACGATATTTTAATATACTCTCCTTCATTGGGAACTCATCGCCAACATATGTTCCAGGTTCTTGAGAGATTGCAACAACACAATCTATATGCTAAAATATCTAAGTGTATCTTCGAAACGACCAAAGTTGAATTTTTGGGATATGTGATCTCTCCGGGACGTTTGGAGATGGATCCCAAGAAAATATCATCTATTCTTCAATGGCCTACTCCTAATTCCGTGAAAGCTGTCCAGAGGTTCGTAGGATTCGCGAACTTCTATCGTAGATTTATCAATAGTTTTTCCCGCATCATACATCCCATAACACAACTTACCAAGAAAAATACTTCATTCCATTGGACTCCACAAGCCCAAAAGGCATTTGATACCCTAAAAAATAAATTTACTCAAGCTCCCATTCTGGTCCTTCCTGATCCGAAAAAACCTTATTTTCTGGAAGTAGACGCCTCCGAAACAGCGGTAGGAGCAGTTCTCTCTCAACGCCATGGAGAGAAAGACTTCCTTCACCCAGTCTCCTTCTTTTCTCGTCGACTGACCCCCTCAGAGACTAATTACAGTGTAAGCGACCGTGAATTATTAGCCATTAAATTGGCATTGGAGGAATGGAGACACTTGTTAGAAGGAGCTCTTCACCCTGTCACCGTGTTTACCGACCACCGAAATCTAGAATACCTCAGGAAAGCCCAAAGATTATGCCCACGACAAGCCCGCTGGGCTCTTTTCTTTACAAGATTCAGGTTACATATAACCTATCTCCCGGGATCAAAAAATCTCAAAGCTGACGCTCTATCCCGGCTCCACGAACCTTCAACCCCTAAAGCTATGACAAACAACACCATTCTACAACCAGGTCACTTTCTAGCCCTTCACACCTCTCTTTTATCAGAGATAAAGAAACACGGATCTCACCCCGTCTCACTAACAGAGACCTCTTCTTTAAATCAAGACCAGGGTCTTTGGTACAGAAACAAACTTATTTATGTACCCCCACCAGTAAGGACTGCTGTTTTACAATCCCTCCATGATGCCCCTCTCGCAGGACATGGAGGATTCCAACAAACAGTCGACCTAGCTTGTAGATATTTCTGGTGGCCAGGATGGAGACAAGACATAAGAAATTATATCCTTTCTTGTGACATCTGCGCTCGTTCTAAAGGTAGGAATACCAAACCAGCAGGACTCCTTCAACCGCTTCCTACTCCAGATCACCCTTGGGAGGATTTAACAATAGATTTTATAGTGGATCTCCCACCATCACTACAACATAATACCATCATGGTTGTGGTCGACCGGTTCACAAAAATGGCACACTTTATTCCTACCACCCAGTTACCTACCGCGGCTGAGACCGCTGAATTATTTTTGAAAAATATTGTACGTCTCCATGGTCTTCCTCGATCCGTATTATCCGACAGAGGTGTTCAATTCACTTCACGATTTTGGTCAGCGTTCTGTAAAGGACTTCAGATAGACCGTCTCCTCTCCTCAGCCTACCACCCTCAAACCAATGGACAGACAGAAAGAGTAAATCAAATACTCGAACAATATCTTCGATGCTACATCACCTATCTCCAAGACAATTGGTTGTCTTTGCTACCCGTGGCGGAATTTGCCTACAATAATCATCTACAGAGGACAATAGGCATGTCACCCTTCAAAGCCAACTACGGGTTCAATCCCACATTCCATCTTGATTTACCAAAGACCAGTCATGCACCTCCCGTCACAGATCGTCTTCAACTTCTCCAACAAAATTTTTCTGTCATCAAAACCACCCTAAACAAAGCCCAACAAGACTATAAAAGATACGCGGATAGACGTCGGATTCCAGCACCTTCCTTTCAAGTAGGAGAAAAAGTGTGGCTCTCATCGGCTCATATCAAGACAACCGGGCCATCCCGCAAACTAAGTCCTAAATTCCTAGGACCATTTCCTATCACAACACTCTGTGGACCCGCCGCAGTTCGATTATCACTCCCTAAGACCTGGAAGATACACCCAGTTTTCCACGTCTCTTTAATCAAGAAATGGAAACCAGACGCCTATCCTCGAAGACATACCCTTCCTCCTCCACCAATAACCATCGATGGAGCAGAGGAGTATGAAGTGGACAAGATTTTAGATTCCAGGATTCGCCATGGAAGACTAGAATATTTGGTCCATTGGAAAGGCTACGATCCCGAAGAAAGAACCTGGGAACCCATGGCTAATTTTCATGCTCCTGCTAAAATCCGATCTTTTCACAGGCTCCATCCCGGGCACCCGGCTCCTCAACGCATCCGGAGGTTGCGTGTACGGGGGGGAGTCTGTCAGGTTCCAGGACCTTCACCTACCTTGCCCAGGGGACCCTCACAGCCAAAGTCATCCTCTGTCCCTGTTTGCCGCCATCGCGCTGTAGCGCGACCGCGAGGTAGGCCGCATCCCCGGCCTCGAGTTGCTATTCACCCGCTAACAGTGAGTGTGACTACTTCCAAGAGGTTTAGGGGGAGGAGCTTACTCGCGAGAAACGTTGCGCGATTGGTTGTTGGCAAGGGGGCAGGGAGAATAGGAAGAGGAGGCTGTACCTCTTCTCCCTATTCACAACATGGTGCAGGGGCGGTCCCCAGGTGTAAAGGGGAGAGGTCCTTAATCAACAGCTCTATAAAAACCCCACACTCACCTCAATCATTGCTTGCTTGTTGAGCTGTGGTGTCTGTTCTCAGTACCATTTATTCCCAGTTACCTGCTACTTTGATTGAAGATTTACCTGTGTACCGACCTTGGCTTTTTCCCTGGACTATCCTTTTTGCTGTATCCCTACCTGTACTTCTATACCTGTTTGTGTATCCTGACTACCTGGCATTGACCTTTTGGATTGGACTGACTATTCTACCGCCTTACCCTTTTTTGTGTCACTTTTTGGAGTCACCTCATCTCTCCACCCGCCACCCAGCGCTACGCTCCTTACCCCCGAATCTCACATACACAAACAGGGGATGGCACAGAAACATTGGAATAGAATTAAAAGATACCACAACAGTGTTATACATTAAAAAAAACTATTTCATGTGAGGTAAAGTGGATGCACAAACGTTGGTGAAAAGTATGCCATGATAAGAAAGCAGTCTCAGGGACTATTCATCCATAATTTTTCTTTAATGCTGAAATAGAAGAATAAAAGACATATTGTGCAGCACAGTATGACTATTGCTAGGAGCTCAAAATTGGAGACTTATAAATGCTCAGATGTAAACATGCACAGACACCTGATGAAGAAGCCGCAACCTGATCTGGTGAAATTACTTGAATTGGCACTTCATTTTTCCTACATTTGAGGATATCATCTGTTATATGTTAATTTAAAAAAGTGTTTAAGTAAAAAATTATGTTTGTTTACAGATAAAAGTTTAACTTGTATATATTCACATGTAAATAGCTTTTTCATATCTGATAAAAATTATGATATAAAAAAAATGCATTTCTTGTTTTTATTTTCTTTTATGTGCCAATTCTGCCCCTACCCCCCAGACTTGTCCAATGCCCCCCCCCCCCCCGACTTGTCCAATTCTGGCTCTCCCCCTCTCCCAACCCCCAATGCTGGTTTTCCTCTCCCCTCTCCCTCCAACGTTGTCTCTCTTCCCCCTCCCTCTTCCCCTCCCTACCCCCAATGTTGTCTCTCTCCCCCTCCCTACCCCAATGTTGTCTCTCTCTCCCCACAACGTTGTCTCTCTCCCCCTCCCTACCCCCAACGTTTTCTCTTTCTCCTCCTCCCTCCAATGTTGTCTCTCTCCCCCTCCCCCCAACATTGTCTCTCTCTCTCTCCCCTCCCTCCTTCCCCCAATTTTGCCTCTCTCCCCCCTCCCTACAATGTTGCCTCTCTCCCACCTCCCTCCAAGTTGCCTCTCTCCCCCTCTGTTGCCTCTCTAAACTCTTCCCTCCCACCAACGTTGCCTCTTTCTCCCTCCCTCCTCCCAATGTTGTCTCTCTCCCCCTCCCTCCCCCCCCAACGTTGTCTCTCTTCCCGTCCCTCCCTCCCTCTCCCCAAAGTTGTCTCTCTCACCCCTCTCCCTGGTGGGTAGTGGGGGCAGTCGGAGGATGTCTGCATGATACATGCAGACATCGTCCGCTGCTGCCAGGCACTTCTGCCAGGACTTCTATGATGAAGCACGAAGGAGCTTCCATCATAGAAGTCCCGACGGACGTGCTGGGCAGCAGCGGAGGATGTCTGCGCGCATTGCTGCTTGCGAGGCGAGGGGGATCCAGCTCACCCGGCAGCTCTGCGGGTGACCTGGATCCCAGTCTTATAGTCAGACCTCGATTTGAGGTCAGACTATTAGATGACCTTAAATATAAGACGAGGGGTCTTTTTCTTTGTCATTAGCAGTACCCTCATTAATTATATATTGTTTTTATCAGGACAAGAAGGGTTTTTGTTAGATAAAATTATTTTGGTCAAATCATATAATGGTCTACAAAAATTTTTATAAAATATGGTGACAAAATACAAAAATAATTTCTGACTTTTATTTTATAAATCTTTTACTCATCTATACAAACTAATGGAAAAAAAAACTGCTAAATAGACTACTTTTTCTCCTGAGTTTAGAAATGACCCATGTTTTTAAGCTATAAGGCAAGTACAAATAGCACATTGTTATTTCAATACCATTTTTTTCAAGGGTTACAGCCAAGCAACACCCCAATATGTGTTTAGCAACATCCCCTGAGTACATTGATACTGTAACGCATGGGATCAGGGATGACAATACATCCTGAGCGCCCGTTGCAGGGCTACAAGACAGAGGCAAAATATAAGCAAGATAAAGCAGAAACCAAACTAAGGATAAATAATACAAGGCACAGGGTTGCAGTTAATAACATAGGAATAATGCAATGCAAAGATAGATCTTAAAGAAACAGACACAAATAAACTAAGACTACATACAGAGGACAGGACTAAGTCCCTAACTAAGACAGAATAATAGAATCTAAAAGACTTACACTGAATTGACACAAACACAAAACATACCTGTAGACTGAAGAGAGAAACAAATGGGTGGGGTTGCATATTTATACAAAGCAGAGAAACTAGGTAGAAAGAAACAGTGAAAACCTGGAATGGGACAGAAGCCAGAAACAGATCAGAGCAGAGAACAAAGAAAACATGGAAACTGGGTACAAGAACAGTGTATAACTAAGACAGGAAACAGGGCTTAAATACTAGACAGGGCAGGAAAACAGGCAGACAGGAATGTGCATACACAATAAAAAAGAGCACAAAGCAAAAAAGATACCGAAAAGCCTGGCTACAGCTTGGATGAGCCTGTATGAGGGTTGACTCGTGACAGATACCACACATGCATGGGTTTGTCTGGTTGTTTGAGGATCCAAAAAGGCCATATTTGAGAGGTGCGCTTTTCACCAACTTGGGATTTTGACATTAGGCAACCTTGGAAGAGCCTTTGTAGTGTTGTAATAAATTGCAGTACAAAAAAATTTACCCCTAAAAAAAATGCAAAAAAAGTGCTGCTGTGCAAAGTCAATGGCAGGGGAGGGGTTAACACATCGAATGGTTTTTAGTAAAGCTCTTGGGTGTAATTTTTTTTTTTTTTACTTTGTATCTTTTTATTGATTCAATGGATAATAGTCAGTTGCACATCATGACAAAAGTGAAAAATCAACAGTTACTTGAGAAACTATTACATTATACAGAAAGAGAAGTAGGGAGAAAAGAACTCATTTACTAATTGACCAGTATTTGGGCCATGTTATTTTATACTGGGGAGCTTTACATGTTATCTGGTTAGCGAACTTTGCAGTTATATTTCAGTGTTTACCGGGTTGGCCCTGAAATTGGGTTATCCGGACTATTACAGAAAATCTGATAGCTCCTTGTAAAGGGTTAGAATTCACTTAACTGTATGACAATGAATAAATCTGAATACACGTGGGAGATTACAATACTTTATTACATGGTATGAAGTTATGGATTCCTTTTCTGGTGTTAAAGACAAGCCATTTATTTTCACCAGTCAGTTGGGTTCTTTAACCTCCACGAGTGGGTGTGGGTGTCTAATGTACTGTGCCTCTATATCGAAGGTATGTACAATTCTGCATTAAAAGGTATTATGGCAGATGTGAACGTTCACTTCCCAAGTGAAGATACTATGTTGTCTATCTAAGTGTCAGACATGTAATTTTGGTACAGTTGAAATCAACTATCGGGGGGAACGAATGAGACCTTCCGCCAACTGAGTGTCATTAAAGATACATTTTCCAATATACTAGTGGTGATATGAAATAGTATGTTTGGGATCCTCTGCTGGTGCAATAGACCATATTCCTCACTGATAACTCTAGTAATCCCATAGGTTACACTGTGCCTCAGGCACCTATTACGGTAAGGGTGTCCTATTTGTGTTTTTGGGTGGGAGGCATGTCTTATACTCTTCTGATAACATATATTCGGACCATAATAGCCATCGTAGTAAGTGGGCCAGGCCTTTACCTTTGGCTGTTTGAGATAAGTTTTCCTATGTCTGGATCCTCTCCACCGACTCTACCCATCCAGCAAAGGTTGGAGGATTGGTTTGTTTCCAATGGAGGGGTATTAAGGTTTTTGCAGCGTTCAGGAAGTGGATTGTTAGTGATCTTTTGTATTTGCCTATCGGATGAGGTGTGTGATGTAGGAGCATACGTTCTGGGGTGATTAGGAAGTCTGGATCGTCTACTGCTCGAATCGTTTTGGCTATAGCTTCCCAGAAGTCTTTTAACAGGTGACATGACCACCAGATATGTCGATATGTGCCTTGGGCTATATTACACCTCCAACATTTAGGGGATGTGGGGGGAAAGATGCGATGGAGATCAGCCGGGGTTTTGTACCATCTTGTCAAGAGCTTATAAGCTGATTCTTGACTTTTGGCAGAGATGGAACATTTTTGCGTTGCAATAAAAAATGTTGTCCATTGGTCATCAGTGAGAGAAATGTTGAGGTCCCTTTCCCATAGCCTGGTGAAATAGGGACGAGATTGTGTGCGTGTCTCTATTAATATTTGATATGTGGTGGAGATTATTTTACAAGTCTGAAAGGGAGGGACGCACAGGTTTTCAAATTTAGTTGGGTCTGCTGGGAGCGGGCCTTGTTTTTTGAGAGAATGTACACAGTGTATAATCTGCTTGTGAGTGAATTCTACGTTAGGATTAATGTTTGTCTGAACTTCCATATCGTGTAGTTTTTGTATGTCATTGCCAACGAGAATATGACCTAGTCTCGGGAATTTAATCTCTGGATTAAAGAGCCGGTGGACTGTATGGTAATGGAGTCCTGGGGGGAAGTTATGGTTATGAGTTAAGGGTAGTAGTGGGGACGGTGCTTGTGTTATAGTTGTCTAAGACTGTTCCATACTAGGAATGTGGGAGGGATGGTAGGGTGATTTGGTGCTGTGCACCAGTAATGTGATTTGGGTAGCCAGGCCACAATTGGTACCGGGCTTGATAGACTGCGTTGCTCTATGGGTATCCAGAGCTTATGTGCCAGTCTGGTCCATTCAATTATTCTGGTGAGGTGTATGGCTTTATAGAATTTTGCTAAGTCTGGGAGACTCAGTCCTCCTCTGGTTCGTGGTCGAGTGATTAGGTCGTATGCTAGTCTAGGCTTTGAATTATTCCAAATAAAATTGAGAAACAGTGATCTCATTTTAGAAAACCATAGTCTAGGGATATGTACCGGGAGTGTTTGCAGTATATACATTATTCTGGGCAGAATATTCATTTTTAGTATGCTTACTCTGCCAAACCAAGAGAAGGGTTTCTTGGACCATGATTTCAGGTCGCGTTGGATGGTTGTAAGAAGGGGGTGGATGTTTTTGTGATAGAGATCTCGGAGGTTGAGGTTAAAAAGACGCCCAAATATTTAATGGTATTGTTTTGAGCCCATTTGAACGGGCTAATTAACTGAAGGTCTGGGATCTCTTCTACTGGGATCGACACATTGAGGATTTCCGACTTACTTGGATTTATTTTAAAGTTACTTAGATTACTGAATTCATCTAGTTCTGTGGTAATGGCTCATAGGGAGGTATGTGGTTTAGTTACAATAAAAAGTAGATCATCGGCAAACGCTGCCAGTTTATGTTGCGTGGTTCCTACTTGTAAGCCATGAATGTTAGGATTTGCCCTAATTGCATTAGATAGAGGTTCCATAAGTAATATGAAGAGGAGGGGGGACAGGGGGCACCCCTGTCTCGTCCCGTTTTGACAGGGTCAGCCGGCCCGAAAGTCCCCCATTTATTCGGATCCTTGCTGATGGGCAATCGTATAGCGCACCGATATAGTTCAAAAAGTTGGGGCCAATCCCCATGTGTTGTAGGGTTAAGAACACGAAGGGCCAGCTGACCCTGTCAAATGCCTTATCGGTGTCTGTTGAGAGAAAAAGAGTAGTGATCTTGTCTGTTTGCGTTCTGTGTATGAGGTTTAATAGTTTCGTGGTGTTGTCCCTCGCCTCACGTCGGGGGACAAAGCCCACTTGATCTCTGTGGATTGCTTCCGGGAGGATAAACCTAAGGCGGTTGGCTAAGATTTTTGAGAATAATTTAAGGTCGACATTTAATAGTGATATGGGCCTGTAATTTTGGCAGGATTCAGAATCTTTGCCAGGCTTAGGGATGATTGTTATAAAGGCTTCTTGGGCTTGGGGGGGTATTTTAGTGGCTTGATCTAGGGAATTAAAGGCCGATAGAAAATGGGGGGTTAAGAGTTTTTTCAAATAATTTGTAGTATTGGATGGTAAACCCATCAGGTCCTGGGCTTTTGCCCCCTGGGGAGGATCGGATAACCTCATGTAGTTCTACTTCACTGAAGGGATTTTCAAAGAGGGGTTGCATGTCATCTGGCAGGCGGTATTTTAAATGTTTGGTTAGGTAGTCTTGTATGTTTGTCTTCTGAAAGTCCTGTCTCGATTGCGTTGAAGTGGGGAGTAGACATGTGCATTCGTTTTCGGACGAATGCATTTTCGGACGAAAATAGCATTTTCGTCCATTCGTCCGAAAAACGAATAACGAAAATATTAACTAACAAAATCCGAATGAACGAATGGTTAATAAACGAAAATCATTAGTTCATTCGTCCATTCGTCCATTCGTGCTATTGGCATTCTAAACCGAAATAGAGTCGGTTTATACAATACCAATAGCATTGTACAAATGTACATTCCATAAACCGACATGAATGACTTTCGGTTTATGGAATGCATGTAATGCTATTGGCTTTCTATAAACCGAAATTGAGTTCCCATTCATACGAATAGGTCAATTGACCTATTCGTATGAATGGGGACTCTTTCGGTTTATAGAAAGCCAATAGCATTGCATATTCTATAAGCCGAAAATCTTTAAAACGAACGACGTTCGGTTTATAGAATACATGTAATGCTATTGCTGTTCTATAAGCCGAAAGTCTATAGACTTTCGGCTTATAGAACAGCAATAGCATTACATGTATTCTATAAACCGAACGTCGTTCGTTTTAAAGACTTTCGGCTTATAGAATACTATTGGCATTCTATAAACCTAACTAGAGTCGAGTCCCCATTCATAAGAATTTCTTATGAATGGGGACTCGACTCTAGTTCGGTTTATAGAAAGCCAATAGTATTCTATAAGCCGAAAGTCTTTAAAACGAACGACGTTCGGTTTATAGAATACATGTAATGCTATTGCTGTTCTATAAGCCGAAAGTCTATAAACCGAACGACGTTCGGTTTATAGACTTTCGGTTTATGGAATGTATAATGTAATGCTATTTGCAATGGCATTACTATAAACCGAAATAGAGTCGGTTTATAGAATGCCATTGCCAATTCCATAAACCGAAATTCGTTTATTATGTCGGTTTATGTAATGGCTATTTTGCTATTGGTATTCCATAAACCGACTCTATTTCGGTTTATAGAATTGCCAATAGCATGAAATGATTTGAATTTAGTATTAAAAAATAAATTGAAAAAAGTGGAGAGTTTTAACCCCTTTGTGACGCATGGTGCTTGCGTCCCAAATGACGTAAGCACCAAAACGTCACGATTTGTTCCTGGCCACTGATCACAAGGTGATCGTTAGCCAGGAACACTATGGCATAGACCCAATCAGGGTCTTAATAGACCCTGTGGGTCCCTGCCCAAAAATTGCAAGCCCTTCGGACTTCACGCACGATTTAGAGAAATGTAGCTGGTGCTCGTTTTGAGCACCAGCTAAATTTCCCCTGTCAGACTGAGGCCATTTAAAATGGCCTCATCTGACAGGTGGGATCCCGCTGCAAGTGCCTGCAGCATGATCCGAGCCGCGATATGAGCTGTTTAACACAGGACGTACTATGCCATCCTAACGACTTTAAGGGACTTAAAATCAGGACGGCATAGAACGTCCCATTGTCACGAATGGGTTAACGTTTGCTCTGGTCATAATCACAGCACAGGCTTGTAGGAGTTAACTGTAATTACATTAATACATGAAAAGAATATAAGTAATATAGTAAAAATGTACAAAATAAAATTTATTTTGAAAAAACTAAATGAGGTCCATAAGCTTGGAAGGAAACGGATCACAGTAAAAAGAAACTGTGATCAGCAAGGGAAGTGTTAATACCCCTTTTATAATCGAGGTCGTCTTATAATCTGACCTCAAATTGAGGTCAGACTATAAGACTGGGATCCAGGTCCCCAGCAGAGCTGCAGGGGACCTGGATCCCACTCTCTAACAGCAGGGGATGTCTGCGCGATGAGCGCAGATCTCCCCTGCTGCCGCCCGGCATGACCGCCGGGACTTCTATGATGAAGCTGGGTACTTCCGGCTTCCTCATAAAAGTCCTGGCGGTCGTTCCGGGCGGCAGCAGGGGAGGTCTCGCTCATCGCGCAGACATCCTCCGCTGCCTCGCTAGCCACCAGGGAGAATCGGGCAGCTGGGTGATGTCTGCACGAATCGTGCAGACATCCTCCATGCTGCCCGACACTTCCGTCTATTATGTATAGTGCATACATCCCCCGGCTGCCCCCACTAGCCACCAGGGAGCAAGAAACAGGTGAGGGGGGGACAGAATAACAAGGGGGGGGGGGGCAGAGTAACGAGGGGGGGGGAGAGAAACAAGGGGAGGGAGGGGGGAAGAGACAGAAACAAGGGGAGGTGGGCAGAGAGAAACAAGGGGAGGGAAGGGGGGAAGAGACAGACACAAGGGGAGCGAGGGGGGAGACAAAGGGAGGTGAGATAGAGACAACACTAAGGGGGGGGGAGAGCGACAAATCTGGGGGCAAGGGAAAGAGAGAGGCAACATTGTCACATAAAAGGAAATAAAAACAAGAAATTCATTTTTTTATATCATAATTTTTTATTAAAAAAGCAATTTACATGTGAATATATACAAGTTGAACTTTTTTCCTATAGGGTAGTCTTATATTTAGGCTTTTATTTTTTTTCCTAATGGAATATCCAAAGTTTGGTGGGTCGTCTTATAATCGAGCAAATACGGTAGTTTGTTTCTTTCCTTTCACTGTCATTTTTCTGCCATTCTCTCTCTGTACTTCACAATCAGTATGTGAAGTGCAGGGAGTGAATTTGAGGAAAAATCTGTGGATATAAGCATATAACATAGATTGTATTACTAAGTATTTTGATAATTATGGATATGAAATGTTATCTTTTTTTAATATGTATTACACTTTCCATCCATAATTATCAAAATGCTTATTAACACATTATACAAAACTGACAAACACAGACAGACATACAGTATATAGATTAATGTATTCAGATTGAAAGCAGGCACTGCTGTGCTAGCTGGCCCTAACATTGTTTAGTCAAAATGCACCTAACTGTGTAGTTTAAAGCTATTTTAAAAATCCCCATTATAGCCTATGGGAGTGTTTTATGTGCAATTCTGAGGAATCTCCACAGGAAATGGCCCAGTACCTTTATTAAATCGATACATTAATTTACAACTTACAACCAATCACTGTCCAGGGATGTTTGTGTATAATCAGACCACCATTTCCTCACTCAGATCATTTATTTTAGCTGTAATGGAGGGAGAAGGATCTGTAAGGGGGGGGGGGGGGGCAGAAGAGAGGGGGAAAATTGGTGAGAAAAGAACAATATTTAAAGAGTTTTTTGGCAGAGGAAAATCTGGCACTTGTGAGAAAGGTGTGCCAGAACTACAACTGGGTGTTAGGGGCAGCAGCCAAGAGAATCCGGAGGAGGACTATGAACTGGCAGGAGGTCATGGAAGCAGTTAATGAAGTTGGTGGGAATTCACGTTCCAAGGAGGTGGTGATTAAAAGGTAATTTCATATAAAATACACCTGCACTATAGGCCTCATGTAAAATTTCACCACACACATAGCTCACACACACCTGTAGTGAATTACATAGAGGGACACTCCTGATTTGGGAGACCTGTCCTGCCGAGCTCCATCTCTGTCCTGCTTTTCATCACAGAGGTAGAGGTCAGCCTGACTCAGGGCCACAATTTCACCTACTGTGCAATTACTCTAACATATAGCTGCTAGTAGCTAGCTGTGTCAAGGTTAGTTAAGACATGGAATGTAAGAGTGGCTGCACATGTGTGTATTTAACAAAAACAAAATAAAACCAAACAGTAGGAGTGATTGGTGCTCTGAGTAAACCCCACACAATAGAAAATATATAAGGAAATATGGTAATTGCCTGAAAATTGCTGATATGGCAGTATAAGGAAGATTCTTCAGTGTTTCATAATGTGCATGGTGAAACACAAAGATAGACAGAGATCATAGTGTAATCCAGTATTGCAAAAATTATTGGTATAGTATAAGCAGTTGCACTCACAAACACTGTAGGTATAAGTAGCACATCAATAACAATATATATATATATATATGTGTATAAAGATAATACATGATATCAAAATGTTCATGGATTGATAAGATAGATATGTCGAGAAATAGATGTATGTATGTGTAAATAGGATTATATGTATGTACAGCTGATCATTGATAGTAAATCAATTGCAATGTTCTCATGTCTTTCAGATTCTATGATATCAAGAGGCAGGTGAAGAGAAAGCTTACCAGGGCAGCCGCCGCCACCAGAAGCTCTGGTGGCGGCTCTCCAGAGCCGGCTGACCTGCTGAAATTTGAGGAGGAGCTATTGCAGGCCATGGGGACTGAATACATCATGGGGGTTGAGAGGCCGGAGCCAGAAACAGCTGGTCATAAGTATTGAACATTCATTCATGGTAATAATTATGTGTGATTTCATACTGATTGACACTGTTCTCTCTCACTTTACTCCTAGCATCTTCTGCTGTGCGCCCTCAACCCCCAGCAAGTGATGACAGGGCCCCATGTCCTGTAGCCACACAACATCTGGCAGCTCCTCCTCTGATTACACCGGGTCAGGCGGCTCTGCAGGCCCTGGTGGATGCTTCCTCTTCACCTGCCTTCGGTAAGTCCAACATACACCAACAGGCTAGAAACATGTACAACAAACAGGGCTTCATTCATGAACGAGGGAATTATCCATATAAGGACTATCCATATCTCATGTAATTCCTTCTGTCATGAATGAATCTTAATGCAAATGTTGATAGGGGCTATGTACAAAAAACTGTGTTGATGTGAGATACACATTTCATCTCATCAGGTTAGCTATACATTGTGCAGTGACAAACCTGGTGAGTTTGCTTATCGGGGAAAACTCCCAATGTTTGTCCCTCCACAATGTTTAGATTAATTGGTGATATGAAATCACCTGCAACTCACCTGTTTTGTTAATAGCCTCAGATGTGATATGTATTTTCTGCACACATCTGTATGCATGCACTAACAATTCATTCTTCTCCATCTCTAACAGCGGTATCTTCATCATCACCACCTCACGTGGATTCCCACCAACTTCATGCTCCTGATGTGCAGGCACTGGGATCCACCACCCAAGGTAGATATTATACACATTTACACCACCAGTTAGATCATATTAATATTATTTGCTAGAACAGAGGCGTCCAACGTGCGGCCCGCCGGGCATCGAGGTGCGGCCCGCCTGAGCTCTGCTCCGGTAGCCGCACCTCGAACTACACACCACACGAAAAGCTGTGTCGGGGAACGAATACATATTCGTTCCCCGATACAGCTTCCCGTGCGGTGTGCAGTGCACAAATGCCCTCCTCTACCCTGCGCGTGAGGTCATGTGCAAGGGTCAGAGGGAGGGAAGAAGTGCACCGGGAGCCCACAACCTCCACAGCCACGTGTGTGGAGGTAAGTGTATGTATCTGAGTGTGTGTATAAATGTGGATGTGTGTGGGGGTTAAGTGTATGTATGTGAGTGTGTGTGTGTGTTTTTAAATGTGTATTAGTGTGTGGGGTAAGTGTATGTGAGTGTGTGTGGGTTGTAAGTGCATGTATGTTAGTGTGTGGGGTAACTGTATGTATATATGTGAGTGTGTGTGTATAAATGTGTATGTGTGTGAGTGGGGTAAGTGTATGTATGCGAGTATGTGTATAAATGTGTATCTATGTGAGTGCATGTTAAGTGCGTGTGGGGTAAGTGTATGTATGTGAGTGTGTGTGTATAAATGTGTATGTGTGTGTGTGGGGTAATTGTGACTGTGCGTGTGTGGGAAGGGGGGGGGTAAGTGCGACTGTGTATGCATGTGTGTGTTTGTAGTTAATGTGACCACTACACATTAGTGTAAAATATATATATATATATTTACATACACACACATGTATACACGCATACATTTCTAGCGAAGTGGCCCTTTGCCAAATAAACTTGGACACCCCTGTGCTAGAATAAAAGACATTTTTTTTCATAGTAAATACTCTATGAAAAAAATCTTATTTCCTAGCTTTGTCTTATAATCAGACCTAAAATAGAGGTCAGACTATAAGACTAGGAGCCAGGTACCCCACAGAACTGCAATGGACCTGGATCCTCCACGCATGCAGCCGGAGGATGTCTGTGCACAGACATCATCTGATACTGTTTGACACTATCACTGTGACTTCAAAGACAGAACGCAGGCTACGATGACCTCCCGGCGTTCCATCTCAGAAGTCACAGTGGAAGTGAAGGGCAGCATCAGACAATGTCATTGCGTACCTGAAAGCTCAGACATCCTCTGTCTGCCCCCACTAGACACCATTGAAATGTCGGGACGCACTGACATTCATAGGAGGCCCATTGACAAGTCTTGAGATGCATTTGCAACTATGGGTGGCAGTTTGGCAAGTCTGAGGATTCATTTGAAAATCAGGTGGACTGGTTGAATGCGTTTGCAAGGGAAGTCTGGGAATGCATTGGCATTGAAAATTACATGTAATATTGATAGTACATGCAAGTTTTACCAGCAGCTACTGTATTTTCAAGGAGGCACCCTGGTCTGGTTGGCAAGTGTCTCTCTCTGCTTGTTCAGAGAGACCCTCATTTTTAAATTTGCTAGGCAGAGGAAACCAGGTCCCTTCTGCTGATCCATTCAAAAATAATGGTCTCTCTGCTTGAGCAGAGAGATACCCCAACGACAATTAGAACCCAATCAGACAATCATGGCAAACCCAGTCATCCTTTGAGTAAGCAAGGGTTAAAAAAAATAATAATAATTCTTTCAGGGTGTAGATATGGATAACCCTGCATTGAAGTGTATATAGATGTGGTGAATTGAATAATCTGTATTGTAATGTTCTAATTATCTTCCTTCTTTTCCTGCTGCAACATCTGTCGAGGAGGAGGAGGAAACAATACTCCTCACGGTGGTGGATCCCAGTGAGTACGGCACATCAGGAGCCCAGCCACGACCTCCTGCCCCTTCGATGATGGAATCCTTGGATGCTGTCCATGGTGCAGTTGCTGGGATGCAGCAGGACATCAGTTGGATGCGCCAGCAACTCACCATGATGGTGAGTAAACAGGATACGTTCCATGCCCACACGATGGAGTGGCAGGACAAAGTCCTTAGACACTTAGATGTGCAAGCTGCGCATCAGGAGCAGATGAGATTGATGTGCCAGCAGGAATATCAGTCTCGAGCTGAATACCGCAACCAAAAGGTAAGGTACATGGATGCAAAATTGGCCCACATGCGTCCATGTACTGACGGTACCGCTGCTCCTGAGGCATCTTGCATCTCTAACCCCCCCTCCATCAGCACAGGTGACTGAAAGTCAGTCTAGTGAGGAGGAAGATGATCCTAATAATGCTAGTCGGTTGCCTAGCGCATCATCCTCCAGCTCATTAGATTATGATGAGTAAAGCACACTGATGCCTATTGTTAGTAGCCATGGAGCCCCTGTTTACTTACCATTCCTAACTCCCAGTTGTAGCCCTCTGCCAAAAAACTCTTTGCCCCCTCTCATGCCCCCCTGGGCTTGCCCAAAAAAAATAAAAAACATTTTTGACATTTAAATGTATTAGTTTGTGTGTGTCTATTTTTTATCCACACCTCTAACACTTCAACTTCCATTATACTTTGTATACAAAATTACACGGGGGGAGGCCTATATATATATATATATAAATAGTTATTAGTGAAGATTAATATCCAGTGATGTGAGGCCAACATAGAGCTGACATCCCATGACCAGTATTGTTCTTCATTAATGAGCTCTTTTTTTTTAGTTTAACATGGACATGTCTAAATTTAAAGGTCTAATCAAGGCCAGTGCTACTGATGGGTGAACCAGGCGTTCGCCTAGGGAACGAGCTTTGTGTGGAGGCTGCCGGCAACATTTTTTTTTTTTACAATATATCGCCATCAATATACACATCCATTTATTTTTTCGGGGCTGCTGCCCAAAGTAAAACATGTGGGGAAGGGTGAGAGAGCCACCAGACATAGGGAGGGAAAGAGACACCTGACATGGGGATGGAAAAAGACACCAGGGATGGGAAAATGGAGGTAATGAGACAGACATGTGAGGGGAGTGAAAGAGACAGCAGACTTGGGGGGAGAGGAAAGCGAGAGATATACACGAGGGAGAGGTGAGATAAAAATAGGAAGGGAGAGGAGAGAGAGAGACAGAACAGGGGGGGAGAGACACAGAACAGGGGGGGGAGAGAGACAGAACAGAGGAAGGGCAGGCAGGGGGGAGAGACAGAACAGGGGGAGGGGGAGCGACAGAACAGCTGCAGGGGGGAGAGAGAGATACAGAACAGGGGGGTAGAGAGAAAGAACAGAGGGAGGGAGAGAGTAACAGAACAGGGGGGGAGAGACAAAACAGGGGGGAGAGAGACAGAACAGGGGGGGAGAGAGACAGGGGGAAGAGGGAGAGAGAGAGACAGACAGTACAGGGGGGAGGAGGGAGATAGAATAGAGGGAGAGAGAGAACAGTTATGGGGGAGTTAGAGAGAGACAGACAGGGCAATAAAGAGGAAAGGGACAAACATGGGAAGGCAGAGAGATACATACATGGGGGGGGGCGCCATGGGGGAATCCCGCACAGGGCGCCGGAACACTTAAGGCCGGCCGTGCTGACAGATTTCTCAAGCAAATTCTCCTGCTCATCACTCAGCTGTAACTTTGTAAAGACTGCGCATGCGCGAGCGGAGCGACGCTACCCACCTCCCGCCCCCTTCACACCACGCTAAGGTGGTAAGTAACACGGGGGGACGGGACATAAGGGGGCAACATAGGGACAAGCACCCTGGCGAGGGGGCAGCCTTGCGGGCTGCCTCATCTTGATGGGAGTTGTGATCCCCCTGCTGCATCAATAATACAGCAGGAGGATCACAACTCCATCAAGATGAGGCAGCCCTCAAGGCTCCCCCCCTCACCAGGGTGCTTGCCCCTATGTTGCCCCCTTATGTCCTTCCCCCCCCCCCCCGTCCAAATATGTTCTAGAGCCCGTTAATTTAACGGGCTTAATGTCTAGTGCATAATATGCGGTAAACACAGTCAAGGATTTTAAGCATGCGTGGGATAGACACAAGGCTATCCTAGCTATAAGACCAAGAACGGGGGACTAATAAAAGTACTCAAAAAAAAAAAAAATTGGGCAGACTAGATGGACCGAATGGTTCTTATCTGCCGACACATTCTATGTTTCTATGTTTCTAATATAATGCTATTTCTATTCTATAAACTGAAATAGAGTCCCCATTAATACGAATAGGTCAATTGACCTATTCGTATGAATGGGGACTCTAGTTCGGTTTATACAATGCCAATAGCATTACTCCATAAGCACTTTTTAAGCAGAAAATCTATAAACTGAAGATCGTTCGGTTTATAGACTTTCGGCTTATGGAGTAATGCTATTGGCTTTGTATAAACAGAACTAGAGTCCCCATTCATAAGAAATTCTTATGAATGGGCACTCTAGTTCGGTTTACAAAGCCAATAGTATTCCATGTACTGCATAAGCCGAAAGTCTTTAAACCGAACGACGTTCGGCTTATAGAATACATGTAATGCTATTGCTGACTGTTCTATAAGCCGAAAGTCTATAAACCGAACGACCTTCGGTTTATAGACTTTCGGTTTATAGAATAGCAATAGGATTACATGTAATCCATAAGCGACAGCCTATAAACCGAACTTCGGTTTATAGACTTTCGGCATTTGTATTGTAATGATGAATCGTAGTACTAATATTGGCTTTCACTACACGGAGACAGAGTCTCCATTCATAAATTTATGAATGGAGACTCTGTCTCCGTGTAGTGAAAGCCAATAGTACTACAATTACATGCATTCTAAATGACGAAAGTCTATAAACCGAACGTTGTTCGGTTTATAGATTTTCGGTTTATGTTTAAGTCAAACTCAATTCATTTATTAGTATTAGTAGTACTACGATTCATCATTACAATACAAATGCCGAAAGTCTATAAACCGAAGTTCGGTTTATAGGCTGTCGGCTTATGGAATACATGTAATCCTATTGCTATTCTATAAGCCGAAAGTCTATAAACCGAAGGTCGTTCGGTTTATAGACTTTCGGCTTATAGAACAGTCAGCAATAGTATTACATGTATTCTATAAGCCGAACGTCGTCGGCTTATGCAGTACATGGAATACTATTGGCTTTGTAAACCGAACTAGAGTGCCCATTCATAAGAATTTCTTATGAATGGGGACTCTAGTTCGGTTTATACAAAGCCAATAGCATTACTCCATAAGCCGAAAGTCTATAAACCGAACGATCTTCGGTTTATAGACTTTCTGCTTATGGAGTAATGCTATTGGCATATAAACCGAACTAGAGTCCCCATTCATACGAATAGGTCAATTGACCTATTCGTATTAATGGGGAGTAGTTAAAACGAAACGAATGTAACGAAAAGAAAATGTTAAACGAATTTCGTCCGAAACGAATGTAGTTATGAACGAAATTCGTTTTAGACGAAATAAATATCATTTTCGTCCGAATGAACGAAAACGAAAATTTTAGTTTTGCACATGTCTAGTGGGGAGGTTGTATAATGAGGAATAATAGTCAACAAAGCAATTTGCAATTTGGTCAGTGGTGCTAGCAACTTGTACGTTAAGGGTTTTAATTTTGGTTATATATGTGCGTTGGTGTTTCTGTTTGCGTGCCCTGGCTGATAGCTTGCCTGGTTTGTTGGAGTGCTCATAGTATTTGTTTTGGGTAAGCAACAGGTATTTATGTATGCCTTTGGTGACTAGGTCTAGCAGTTGTGAGCGTTTGGCCAATAGGGTTTGGTAGGTATCTCTGCCCATAGTGCACTTGTGTGTTTGTTCAAGCGTGTGTATTTCAGTCATTAGTCGTTGTATGTCCGCTGTTCTTTATTTTTTGGCTTGTGTGCCCATACTGATGAGTTGGCCTCTAATGTATGCCTTGTGTGCTTCCCAGAGGATGGGTTTTGAGATATCATCAGTGTTGTTTAGTCTGAAATAGTCAGTTAGGGCGAGTTCCAGTTTAGTAATTATGTTTGGGTCGGTTAGAAGTGTTTCATTAAGGCACCATGTAGTAAATGTTTTATGGTGGAGTGGGATTGTAATGGCAAGGATCACTGGTGCGTGATCACTCCAGGTGATTATGCCAATAGAGGCCTGTGTGACCTGATGGAGGTGTCTGTGAGATATATAAATCTGATCAATACGGGTATAGCGGATGTGGATATTTGAGTAATAGGTGTAGTCTTTTTGGGAGGGATGTGTGGCTCTCCAGACATCGATGAGCTGGAGTGTATGTAGGGCTTTCCTTACCCGCCTTTGTTGGGATTCTCTAAGATGGGTAGATCCGCTGGAGGAGTCCAGGTGGGTGTTTAAGATCATGTTGAAATCACCTCCTAGTACAAGCATGCCTTCTGCAAAAGAATCAAGTTTAGTAAGCATATCACATATGTACACGTGCTGTTTTACATTCGGGGCATATATATTTGCCAGCGTGATAGAAGTTTGGCCGATCTTCCCCTTGATAAAGACAGTTCTACCCTCGTTATCTGACCAGAGGTCATTTAACACAAAGGGTATGTTATCATTAATGAAAATTGCGAGTAGAATGCTTGTGTGTATCTATGTAGTGTAAATTTCGGCACTTTGTTGCGTTTAAAGTGGGTCTCTTGCACTAATGCAATACTAACTTTCTTGGCCCACAGATCTCTTTGCAGCTTAGAGCGCTTAAAGGGAGAGTTAAGGCCTCTTGTATTCAGTGAGAGTATGGTCAGAGGAGTCGTATTAGACATATTAAGCGGTTGCCTGAGTAATTTGGTCTAGTTGGTAGTTGGGGTGTCATTTTATTATGAGCTAATACTGATCTATCTCTCTGCTTCACAAAAATGCAAGTGAGGAGAGGGAGGCAGATCCCAATGTACACATAACCCCCTAGCAGGTATAATTAATATAATATAATAATAAAAAAATAAAAAATATGTGTAGACTGCAAAAAAAAAAAATGCTTCTGCCACCTGAACATGCAGCATAGATCTATGGGAAGGAAGGGGTTAATAGCTCTAAGAAAAGCCTTGGTTATATTGTAATAAATTGCAGTGAAAAAAATCCCAGGGAAGGGGTTAAAACATAGAAATTACTTTTATAAAAGCTCTTGTGTCTCAATTTTATTTTATTACACTCACTAAACTCACACAATACAGATCTGACTCTCTTTCTCACTAAAACTCAAGTGAGGAGAGGGAGGCAGATCCACAGTATTTACAAATAAAGCCTGTGACTTTGAATAAATGGTAAGCGTCCATCTGAGTGGGTGTGCTGGCATCCAGTAACACCCCCTAGAGCAACAGAAGTGAAAAAAATAGCACTTCCATTGCTCTTGCCAGTAGAAGGGCAGTGCCATCTTTAACTGGAGGCATTCCCTTCTAACTTGCAAATGTGGTTGCTCAGGAGATAAATCACCAAACCGGTCTTATAGCTAGGATAGCCTTGTGTCTATCCCATGCATGCTTAAAATCCTTGACTGTGTTTACCTCTACCACTTCTGCTGGCAGGCTATTCCATACATCCACTACCCTCTCAGTAAAGTAATACTTCCTGATATTACTTTTAAATCGTTGCCCCTCTAATTTAAGACTATGTCCTCTAGTTGTGGTAGTTTTTCTTCTTTTAAATATACTCTCTTCCTTTACTGTGTTGATTCCCTTTATGTATTTAAATGTTTCTATCATATCCCCCCTGTTATGTCTTTCCTCCAAGCTATACATGTTAAGATGCTTTAACCTTTCCTGGTAAGTTTTATCCTTCAACCCATGAACCAGTTTAGTAGCCCTTCTCTGAACTCTCTCCAAAGTATCAATATCCTTCTGGAGATACGGTCTCCAATACTGCGTACAATACTCCAAGTGAGGTCTCACCAGTGCTCTGTACAATGGCATGAGCACTCTCCTCTTCCTACTGCTAATACCTCTCCCTATGCAACCAAGCATTCTGCTAGCATTTCCTGCTGCTCTATTGCATTGCCTACCTACCTTCAAGTCCTCTGAAATTATTACTCCTAAATCCCTTTCCTCGGATGTTGAGGTTAGGACTGTACCAAATAGTCTATATTCTGCTTTTGGGTTTTTATGCCCAAGGTGCATAATCTTGCACTTGTCCACATTAAATGTCAGTTGCCACTGCTCTGACCATTTTTCTAGTTTAGCTAAATCATTTGCCATTTGGCTTATCCCTCCATGAATATCAACCCTGCTGCAAAAAGACATACTCTGCCAACAAGACCTTCTGCAATATCGCTAATAAAAATATTAAAGAGAATGGGTCCAAGTACAGATCCCTGAGGTACCCCACTAGTAACAAGACCTTGCATCGAATATACCCCATTGACTACAACCCTCTGTTGCCTGTCACTCAGCCATTGTCTAATCCATTCGAAAATATTGAAATCCAAACTCAAAGATTTCAGTTTATTGATAAGCCTTCTATGTGCGACAGTGTCAAAAGCCTTACTGAAATCTAGGTAAGCAATGTCTACTGCACCACCCTGATCTATTATTTTATTCACCCAATCAAAAAAATCAATAAGATTAGTTTGGCATGATCTCCCTGAAGTAAACCCATGCTGTCTCTGATCTTGAAATCCAAGCGACTTTAGATGTTCAAAAATCCTATTCTTTAACAAGGTTTCCATTATTTTCACAACTACTGAAGTAAGACTTACTGGTCTATAGTTACCTGCCTCCTCCCTACTACCTTTCTTGTGAATGGGCACAACATTAGCTAATTTCCAAATACATAGAGACATTGAGCAACATCGAAGGAGCAAAAGAAGCGAAAGTGCTTTCTTTGCTCTTTTCAATGCATAATGTGCCTGGCACATCAATTGTCGTAGATGGGTTAATACCAGTGGAAGTTTGGAACTCCAAATAAGGAATCAGCCGAGCATTGGCAACTTTTACACACCATGCACCTTAGCATTCCGTGACCCCATCCTGTCACAATAGCACACTTGAATTCAGTGAGCCATTTTTTCACAAATGTTTGTAAATGCTGACTGCATGGCTGAGAGCTTGATTTTATACACATGTGGCAATGGGTCTAATTGAAATACCTTAATTAAATATTTTAGAGGTAAATTAAAACGTTTTGAAAGGAGGCACCCAAAGCAATTATTTTTTATTATATAACTCAAAAAACAAAGTGAAAATATATAATGTGGACACACAAATTAGGATAAAGGTAAAAAAAAGTGTTGCACAACAAAACGTAATACTTATCTTACAAACTTGGCAGTGAAAACATTATGAACTTGGCAATGTATATACATAAAAAGAAAAAATACAATCTGTGACACTTAAACAAATAACAGAAAAGTGATATGTACCCCCTGAGGAGAGCCACTCACATGGACTAGTATTAAGTTTTATTGCGCAGCACTTTTTTTTACTTAGAAACATAGAAACATAGAATGTGTCGGCACATAAGAACCATTCGGTCCATCTAGTCTGCCCAGTTTTTTTTGAGTACTTTTATTAGTCCCCCGTTCCCGGTCTTATAGCTAGGATAGCCTTGTGTCTATCCCACGCATGCTTAAAATCCTTGACTGTGTTTACCTCTACCACTTCTGCTGGCAGGCTATTCCATACATCCACTACCCTCTCAGTAAAGTAATACTTCCTGATATTACTTTTAAATCGTTGCCCCTCTAATTTAAGACTATGTCCTCTAGTTGTGGTAGTTTTTCTTCTTTTAAATATACTCTCTTCCTTTACTGTGTTGATTCCCTTTATGTATTTAAATGTTTCTATCATATCCCCCCTGTTACGTCTTTCCTCCAAGCTATACATTTTAAGATGCTTTAACCTTTCCTGGTAAGTTTTATCCTTCAACCCATGAACCAGTTTAGTAGCCCTTCTCTGAACTCTCTCCAAAGTATCAATATCCTTCTGGAGATACGGTCTCCAGTACTGCGTACAATACTCCAAGTGAGGTCTCACCAGTGCTCTGTACAATGGCATGAGCACTCTCCTCTTCCTACTGCTAATACCTCTCCCTATGCAACCAAGCATTCTGCTAGCATTTCCTGCTGCTCTATTGCATTGCCTACCTACCTTCAAGTCCTCTGAAATTATTACTCCTAAATCCCTTTCCTCGGATGTTGAGGTTAGGACTGTACCAAATAGTCTATATTCTGCTTTTGGGTTTTTATGCCCAAGGTGCATAATCTTGCACTTGTCCACATTAAATGTCAGTTGCCACTGCTCTGACCATTTTTCTAGTTTAGCTAAATCATTTGCCATTTGGCTTATCCCTCCATGAATATCAACCCTGCTGCAAAAAGACATACTCTGCCAACAAGACCTTCTGCAATATCGCTAATAAAAATATTAAAGAGAATGGGTCCAAGTACAGATCCCTGAGGTACCCCACTAGTAACAAGACCTTGCATCGAATATACCCCATTGACTACAACCCTCTGTTGCCTGTCACTCAGCCATTGTCTAATCCATTCGAAAATATTGAAATCCAAACTCAAAGATTTCAGTTTATTGATAAGCCTTCTATGTGCGACAGTGTCAAAAGCCTTACTGAAATCTAGGTAAGCAATGTCTACTGCACCACCCTGATCTATTATTTTATTCACCCAATCAAAAAAATCAATAAGATTAGTTTGGCATGATCTCCCTGAAGTAAACCCATGCTGTCTCTGATCTTGAAATCCAAGCGACTTTAGATGTTCAAAAATCCTATTCTTTAACAAGGTTTCCATTATTTTCACAACTACTGAAGTAAGACTTACTGGTCTATAGTTACCTGCCTCCTCCCTACTACCTTTCTTGTGAATGGGCACAACATTAGCTAATTTCCAAATACATAGAGACATTGAGCAACATCGAAGGAGCAAAAGAAGCGAAAGTGCTTTCTTTGCTCTTTTCAATGCATAATGTGCCTGGCACATCAATTGTCGTAGATGGGTTAATGCCAGTGGAAGTTTGGAACTCCAAATAAGGAATCAGCCGAGCATTGGCAACTTTTACACACCATGCACCTTAGCATTCCGTGACCCCATCCTGTCACAATAGCACACTTGAATTCAGTGAGCCATTTTTTCACAAATGTTTGTAAATGCTGACTGCATGGCTGAGAGCTTGATTTTATACACATGTGGCAATGGGTCTAATTGAAATACCTTAATTAAATATTTTAGTGGTAAATTAAAACGTTTTGAAAGGAGGCACCCAAAGCAATTATTTTTTATTATATAACTCAAAAAACAAAGTGAAAATATATAATGTGGACACACAAATTAGGATAAAGGTAAAAAAAAGTGTTGCACAACAAAACGTAATACTTATCTTACAAACTTGGCAGTGAAAACATTATGAACTTGGCAATGTATATACATAAAAAGAAAAAATACAATCTGTGACACTTAAACAAATAACAGAAAAGTGATATGTACCCCCTGAGGAGAGCCACTCACATGGACTAGTATTAAGTTTTATTGCGCAGCACTTTTTTTTACTTAGAAACATAGAAACATAGAATGTGTCGGCACATAAGAACCATTCGGTCCATCTAGTCTGCCCAGTTTTTTTTGAGTACTTTTATTAGTCCCCCGTTCCCGGTCTTATAGCTAGGATAGCCTTGTGTCTATCCCACGCATGCTTAAAATCCTTGACTGTGTTTACCTCTACCACTTCTGCTGGCAGGCTATTCCATACATCCACTACCCTCTCAGTAAAGTAATACTTCCTGATATTACTTTTAAATCGTTGCCCCTCTAATTTAAGACTATGTCCTCTAGTTGTGGTAGTTTTTCTTCTTTTAAATATACTCTCTTCCTTTACTGTGTTGATTCCCTTTATGTATTTAAATGTTTCTATCATATCCCCCCTGTTACGTCTTTCCTCCAAGCTATACATTTTAAGATGCTTTAACCTTTCCTGGTAAGTTTTATCCTTCAACCCATGAACCAGTTTAGTAGCCCTTCTCTGAACTCTCTCCAAAGTATCAATATCCTTCTGGAGATACGGTCTCCAGTACTGCGTACAATACTCCAAGTGAGGTCTCACCAGTGCTCTGTACAATGGCATGAGCACTTCCCTCTTCCTACTGCTAATACCTCTCCCTATGCAACCAAGCATTCTGCTAGCATTTCCTGCTGCTCTATTGCATTGCCTACCTACCTTCAAGTCCTCTGAAATTATTACTCCTAAATCCCTTTCCTCAGATGTTGAGGTTAGGACTGTACCAAATAGTCTATATTCTGCTTTTGGGTTTTTACGCCCAAGGTGCATAATCTTGCACTTGTCCACATTAAATGCCAGTTGCCACTGCTCTGACCATTTTTCTAGTTTATCTAAATCATTTGCCATTTGGCTTATCCCTCCATGAATATCAACCCTGCTGCAAATCTTTGTATCATCAGCAAAAAGCCATACTTTGCCAACAAGACCTTCTGCAATATCGCTAATAAAAATATTAAAGAGAATGGGTCCAAGAACAGATCCCTGAGGTACCCCACTAGTAACAAGACCTTGCATCGAATATACCCCATTGACTACAACCCTCTGTTGCCTGTCACTCAGCCATTGTCTAATCCATTCAACAATATTGAAATCCAAACTCAAAGATTTCAGTTTATTGATAAGCCTTCTATGTGCGACAGTGTCAAAAGCCTTACTGAAATCTAGGTAAGCAATGTCTACTGCACCACCCTGATCTATTATTTTCGTTACCCAATCAAAAAAATCAATAAGATTAGTTTGGCATGATCTCCCTGAAGTAAACCCATGCTGTCTCTGATCTTGAAATCCAAGCGACTTTAGATGTTCAACAATCCTATTCTTTAACAAGGTTTCCATTATTTTCCCCACTACTGAAGTAAGACTTACTGGTCTATAGTTGCCCGCCTCCTCCCTACTACCTTTCTTGTGAATGGGCACAACATTAGCTAATTTCCAATCTTCTGGAACTACTCCCGTTAACAATGATTGGTTAAATAAATCTGTTAACGGTTTTGCTAGTACACCACTAAGTTCTTTTAATAACTTTGGATGTATCCCATCAGGTCCCATCGACTTATTTGTCTTTACTTTAGACAGCTGAAGTAAAATCTCTTCCTCTGTAAACTTACATGCATCAAAAGACTCATTAGTCTTTTTCCCTAAATGAGGTCCCTTACCCTCATTTTCATTTGTAAAAACTGAACAAAAATATTCATTAAGGCAGTCTGCTAAGCCTTTATCCTCTTCTACATAGCATCCTTCTTTTGTTTTTAATCTAACTAATCCTTGTGTTACTTTCCTTTTCTCATTTATTTATCTAAAAAATGTTTTATCCCCCTTTTTCACTGACTGGGCTATAGTCTCTTCTGTGTGTGCTTTGGAAGCTCTTATAGCTTGCTTTGCCTCTTTCTGCCTACTCTTGTAGATCTTTCTATCTTCCTCACTCTGAGTATTTTTATAATTACTAAATGCTAGCTTTTTATTTTTTTACTATTTTAGCCACCTCTGCAGAGTACCACAGTGGTTTCTTCAATTTTTTGCTCTTACTGACAAGCCTTATGCAATTTTCTGTTGCCTAGAGTAGTGCAACTTTTAGATAATCCCATTTCTCCTGGACTCCATTTAAATTGCTCCAGTCTGATAATGACTCCTTCACACCTAATCTAATTTTAGAAAAGTCTGTTTTTCTAAAATCTAAAACTTTTGTTTTTGTGTGGTGTGACTGCGTCACTGTTCTTATATTAAACCACACTGTCTGGTGATCACTAGATCCTAAACTTTCACCTACAGTAATATCTGATAACAAATCTCCATTTGTGAACACTAAGTCTAGTATGGCCTGCTTTCGAGTTGGCTCCTCCACTACTTGTTTTAGAGATAATCCAAGTAGGGAGTTTAGGATATGCGTACACCTGGCGCAAGTAGCTGTTTTGTATTTCCAGTTCACATCAGGAAGATTAAAGTCACCCATGATGATCACTTCTCCCTTCATTGTCATTTTAGGGGGCCTATAAATCACACCTACCCGAGTTACCATATGATTACCAAATTCTAATGTAACCCAAACTGACTCTATGTTCGCCTCACTAACTTGTATTACGTTACTTTTTAAGCTATCCCTCACATACAGGGCCACCCCTCCCCCTTTTTTACCTTCTCTGTCTTTTCTATATAAAGAGTACCCTGGTATTGAAATGTCCCAGTCATGTTTTTCATTATACCATGTCTCAGTAACAGCCACTAAATCTACATTCTCAGTTGCCAATATTGCCACAAGTTCATGGATCTTATTCCCTAAACTGCGAGCATTTGTAGACATGACCCTAAGCTTATCATTTTTCAGCACACTGACTACAGGTAACTTCTGTACCTTTTTGGGGGCAATTGGATTGATGTTTTATCGCCATTTTGCCCCCTTCTTTTAGTTTAAAAACCTCCTAGCAAAACCTCTGAACTGCTCACTGAGAACATTCGTTCCCTTTTGAGAAAGATGCAACCCATATTTTTTGTACAGTTCCTTTCTATCCCATAGTGAACTTCCATGAGAAACAAAGCCAAATCCTTGCTCCCGACACCATTCTCCAAGCCACAAGTTGAAGTCCCTAATACGCATCCGTCTATCATTGTGAATGTTATGCACAGGCATAACTTCAGAAAAGGACAGTGTGGACACAACCTGCCGTATATCATTGTCAAGAACACGAAAAGCTTCCTTCACCTCTGAAACCTCATTGCAAGCCAAATCATTTGTCCCTAGATGAACCAGTACATCCAATTCTCCTTCCTGATTTGCTTGCTTAACAATATTAGAAATACGCCTCCTGTCCAACTCCGCACCTCTTATGATAGAATCGCCCAACAACAACTGCTTTCTATCAGGCCTCACCTTCTCCTTGCACAACTTAGCCACATAGGAGAGTGGTTCCTCAAACTCTGCGTCTGAGCCTGCCTCCACAACACCACTGCACTCTGAAAGTGCTGAAAATGAATTCTGGACAGCCACAGACTGCGGGACATGCCTTTTATCCACAACTCTAAGCCTACCAGATCCAACAGTAATCCACCTGCCATTCCTAGGAAGCCTCTGCGGCAATGGCCTCTGTGGCAGTGACTTCGCAACAGTCTCAGCCCGAGTTTGTTTTACAGATAAATTACAAATCTCGGACTTTAAAAATGCAATCTCCTGCTGCAATCTTGAGAACTGTCTACAGATTAGACAGCCTCCAAACCTCCAAAAAATGGAATGTGAAACAAATGCAGAACAATTATCACAGTAAACCAAATCTGCCATTTTAAGAATTTAAATCAAAAAGATCTTTTAGTTTTGCTCACCTCTTGTATACCAATGACAAACACCTAAGTATTCAATTCAAATTCCTTAGCAATTTGAAGCAGGAAATCAGTACAAACCACCACACAATAACTTGACTAAATTAATCTTACTTGTATCAGTAGAAAAGAAGATCTCAGCAAGTTACAAAATCAAGTCTGTCTCCAGAATATCTCTTAAATATACTCTTTGAAAAGCAGCTCTTAGAAGAGCAGCCAAGCTATTAAATTAGCCAAGCTAATTTCCACTATGCCTTATATACACCCACAACACACACCTATAAGCACCAAGGAAGGTTTTAACACCTGAGTGGGCCTATGCTAATTAGAACCAAACAATGACAAACACCTAAGTATTCAATTCAAATTCCTTAGCAATTTGAAGCAGGAAATCAGTACAAACCACCACACAATAACTTGACTAAATTAATCTTACTTGTATCAGTAGAAAAGAAGATCTCAGCAAGTTAAAAAATCAAGTCTGTCTTCAGAATATCTCTTAAATATACTCTTTGAAAAGCAGCTCTTAGAAGAGTAGCCAAGCTGCTCCCCTGTCTTAACTGCCCCCCTTTATTTGAGCCCCCTTAACTGACCCCCTTAGCCCAACTTAGATCACAACTCCAATGAAGCTAAGACAGCAACCCTTAGGGGCTGCCTCATCTTGATGGGAGTTGTGATCCCCCTGATTTATTGATGCTTCTACCTCTTTTTCACCCAGTCAGTCACTTTTTATAAAAATGTAATGATGTTTCCCATACTTTTGTCCATATAGTGTATTTAAAGAAAGATCGTTAAACAGGTCAACAGATGGTCATATCAATACACCAAACAGAATCAGAGCTTATTTGAGAAAAGTGTGTTAATTAATGTTTTAAAAAGTTGCTACATGTCATGTAAAAAAAAGCCACATATTTCAGATTCCTTTATTGTGACACAATTTTGCACCATTTCTTCTTGGTGTTTACTATAGTGATGTTTCTTTTTTTGATTTTTTCAATGTGTCTAATACAAATGCATGTACCTTTATACATACCATGGAGGTACAGACGCAAAAACGGTAATGCTCACAGTTCGAAACTATGCAATTATTTATATATAAACACAATTGCATTTTTAAGTCATAAATGGGAAAGCACTTGATGTTAGAGAGGTTAGTATAACGGCTGGCATCCATCTGGATCAACTTGGCAAGGTCTCCCCAGCATTCTGTACTACTTCCGTGAGCTATTGGTAGGATGTCTAAAATCACGCATAAGAACAACAAGACTTCTTCATTACACAAGAATTGTTTGTTAACTCTTAGCAATATGATGGGTGGCCTGTCAACAGCTATGCCAGGGAACAGGCTCTGGAAGGCAGCTGGCTATTTGTTAGCTCGGCAGTTAAGAGAGCATAATGGACACTGTGTCCAAGCTGTTTTTCAGGACAAATGACAGAGCATGCAGAAGGCTGTCTCTAAGTAAATAAGCAAGATTCAGTTGGACGGAAGAAAAATATGTGGTGTCAGGGGAGGGATGGAAAAAGTCAGACAGGGATGCTAACATAAAAGGTAAAGAGAGCAGCCATTAAGTCGGTTTATAGCTAGAGAGAAGGGAGGAAATCTCTTTTAACTAGCTCTGCCGTACTATAAATCTGTTTCTTCTGCAGCACAGACTGTAATACATGTAAGTATTAAATGAGTTTTCGTTATCCAACCCAACGCTTCCGAGGATGGCCTGCACTGCAAATTAAATATTTTAACAGGGCTAGTGATTTTTTTTTCTGTCTTGTATGTATTTAAAATTGAAACTTCTTGCTAGTTATTCCCTATAGTTTGCTACAAATGAAGGTCAAGGAATTTATGTTATCTCTGAAGAGTCATTTTATATCTTCAAGACAGAATTATTGACGCAACACAGAAAGCTGGAACATATGGCTGAGATGCCACCCTAATACCTACCATGCTAGCTCTCCCCAGATGCTTGACTGACATTGAGTGTCCTAATAAAATTAGTGCTAATTTTCTTCTGCAACTAAGTCTCAGACTGCAGCAAAATGGATTTAGAGGAATAAAGAAAGAACCAGAAGGGCAAAAAGAGTAAGAGAAAATGAGAGAGGATTTAAAGGGTGTAATGTTTTAAGAAATCAAGTAAACAAAATAGAATGCAAAAAGTTTAAGATACTGAAAGTAAAGTAATAAATGAAGAATAAAAAAATCTTTTATAAAGAATTCACCCTATTGAGAGTATGCCTTGATGTGGCAGGTGAGCTTAATTATGATTTGGGTGATTCATATATGTGGGTGTGAAGCGCAGACGGTGTTTGTTTTTTGTATGCACATGTGATGCTGCGCAGACCTATCCTTACTTCCACTATAGAGCATTGCATGGGGTACTGTCCTAGCTCCATTACCCTCCCCCAAAAAAATTCTGCTTGAAAAGCAACAACGGCTCTGCAGGGTGCACTTGAGCCAATCACTATTTCCCCCAACCTTGTAGCACGGCTTGTCAGCACATAAGGATGGGAAAGCCAACATCTTAACTCCGTCCTGGATATATCCTCCCATAAATATGACTGCGCATATGCTGATTTCTGCATAGTGTATGCATGGCTCTGTAAGGCTTACTGTAATTCAGGTGTGAACCCCAATAGAATAGGGTACAGACAACACTTGCCAGATACCACAGATACCTAAGAAGCACAATGAGGAATGGTCTCAGATAAGGATAGCGAGCAAGAGTGTCTAAATGGTGTGAGGCCAGAGGCATGGGCAAAGGTACAGGTACAAAGGTGGTCAGGAAGCAGGTCGAATCAGGGGAACAAGAGCAGTAGCAAAGTCCAGGGGTGTAAGGTTCAAGGGTACCAGAGGGCGACAAGAAGGTGGAGGATTCCAAAAGGTAAGCTGGGTGAGAATACTCAGGAAAAAAACAGGAACAATGCTAAAATGAACACACAATCAAACAATTTCAGAATGCACGTACTGTAGTTTAAAAGGACCTGAGGCCCACCACCGGTAAGTGTGGTGAGCATGCCGCACCACTTGTTGCCATAGCTATGCAGGAGACAGAAGGGAGAGCATGTTTCAGCCCTAGGATCCATTGACGGGCACGTACTGACTGACAGAGATGCTAAGCGTTCATGATAGATTGCGTTGGTGGTGTTTGGGTAGCGCAACCACACCGCCAACAATGACAGGACTCTCGCTACAGGGAAGGCGTGGAGTGCAGCAAGCTAACAGTGGTACAGGCCTAGCAGGCTCTTATTCTACTCTCTTTTTACTACCTATGTACACCTATATTTACATGTTTTGCAATAGGTAGATAGTTGTTTTTGCAATGCTCCACTGAGTCCCTTTAAGACGGTAACAAGTGAGTTAGATCATTTTTGCAACTCAGGTAGATATTTTATTCAGTACACCACTATTTACTGTTTATTGAACAGACCCCAAGGAAATTTGCAGCTATGTGCAGTCCTTTTTACAATCTAAAAGGCACTGCAGTGTACAGGCTTGTGGGGTGCATTAAATAAAATCAGAAATCAATTCAAAATCCACATAAACATATATGTAAGCTGGTGCAGTATTCTATTTATTAGAGAATTTAGTTGTCATGATGACAGAACTCTAGACTTGTCATGTAATCAGGTTCTAGATAAATTTTGTTGTTCCTCTACTTTTGATGCTGGCTAAAGGACAAGAGCTCAGTCAAGATTCTGTCAGGACAAAGAAGAGGAAAGGGAAGAATCACATATCACACAGTTGTCCTGAAAGAAAATATTTTCTAAATTCTTCACTGGTTCATACCCCCAGTTTGTCACTGTGGTGTGCTCAGGTCCTTCCCCAGGGGTGACAGATGATATGTATGTCACCCTCTTATCTCAGTAGAGATTCTGGCTGGGGTAAGCCCTGGGTGTGCAATGGTGGCATGTCTTGGATAGGCAAGATGGTGCTATGGCAAGGGATGTGTGGACAATAATGAAAAATATAAATGTAGTGGAGGAAGCAGGGGACCAGGCAATTTGGTCTGTAAGGGGCACCATAATTTCTGATGGCAACCATGGATGTACTACAAAACTAAGAAGAGGCCTAAAAAGTAATCGTATTGCTCTATTTGGCAGTTCATAAAAGTGATAACAATGGGGCAACAATTAGCAATTTAAGTCAAATAAAATTAACTAAATGACAATTTGTTCGCAATTCCTGACCACATGAGCTTGCAGTCTAAAACGTACATGGAGTTTTGTATAAAACCAGTGTACGTGAAAATAGCACCAAAAAGTAGCACTACTGCCATGTGCATCAACATATAATGTCCTGAGAAAAGCACGTTGCTGTGTTCTGCTGCATTTAGCACCAGCACACCCCATGTGTAAAAAAATCAATCTCTAAAAAGAATTTCTGCAAAATTAATTTTGGTAGAAACACTAATACATACACAAACGTTTTGGGATGTATAAAAGAAAACATAATGCTTTGTTCATGAAAGATACAACTGCAGGAAATTGAGATGGGAATTTTAAACATAAGGCCAAAGTAGTGGAGTTGGAAAAGTGTTCCCATAAATGGGAACAACTCAGCTACTTTTGCCTTCATTTTGAAATTCCCTTCTCAATTCCCCGCAATATTCTCTGTTTCATTTATAAAGCAATAGGAAACAATTGTGCCTCTTGACACTTTTGTATGTGGGTGTTTCTATACATAATCTCTGAAAAGAAGAAACGTTATTCCGTTTTGTATGTGAACTCTGATTGCAATCAATGCTAACAAGTATACTGACATATTGCAATAATAACAACCAAAAGCTATTAAACATCGTAAAAAATACCCACCAAAAGAAACCAACTCTTCCAAAAAAATGTTATATAAAAACATAGCAGAGAGTCCCTAAAACCAGAATAAGCTGATGCACATTCTCCATACTTCCTCCAAACCATGAAAGGGGGTAGGAGTGATCTAAAATACTGAACATGGGGCCCCTGAGCCAGCAAAAGCCAGTGCTTTCCTTTTACCACCCAACACACAGTGCTGTATTTACCGCGAGGCATCCTAGGCGGATGCCTATGGCGGCAAATTTTGGGGGGCGGCAGCGCCCCCCAGCACTGAAAAAAAATAAAAAAATCTGGCCCTTTAAAAAAAAACAAAAAACCCCACCGCGCTTGCAGGCAGAGACGGAGGTGAGAGGGGATCGGAAGATCCCCCCTCACCATCGCTCTGCCTGCCAGGCTGCACGGGGAGCCGAACAGGCAGCACAGAGAAACCTCCGTGCTGCCTGTTCGGCTCCCCGTGCAGTGTGCCGACACGGAAGTGCCGACAGTCACGTGACGGGCGCGCTGACGTCATACGCGCGCCCGGTCACGTGACCTGTCGGCACAATCGCCGGGAAGCCGAACAGCATGGAGGGACCATGCTGCCTGCCACCAGGGAAAGGTAAGTGCTGATGGGAGACTGTGTGTGTGTGTGTGTGTGTGTGTCTGAGTGTGATGGGAGTCAGAGTGTGTGTGATGGGAGACAGTGTGTGTGACTGAGTGTGATGGGAGTCAGAGTGTGTGTGATGGGATACAGTGTGTGTGACTGAGTGTGATGGGAGTCAGAGTGTGTGTGATGGGATACAGTGTGTGTGACTGAGTGTGATGGGAGTCAGAGTGTGTGTGATGGGAGACAGTGTGTGTGACTGAGTGTGATGGGAGTCAGAGTGTGTGTGATGGGAGACAGTGTGACTGAGTGTGATGGGAGTCAGAGTGTGTGTGATGGGAGACAGTGTGTGTGACTGAGTGTGATGGGAGTCAGAGTGTGCGTGATGGGAGTAGGAGTGTGTGACTGAGTGTGATGGGAGTAGGAGTGTGTGACTGAGTGTGATGGGAGTGTAAGCTTGATGTGAGTCTGAATGATGGAGCATGTCTTAGGTGTGTAACGTGGGTGTGCAGCTTGGATAGGGGGGTGCCCGGATTTTGTCTGCCTAGGGCAGCACAAAATCAAGATACACCACTGCCAACACATGTGTGGGGTGTCAGGCATAATATTTAATTCTAAAGACGTTAATGATAGGAACTTAGCAGTAAAGTTAATGGGAAGTGTAACTGGTTTCTGAAACATGTTTAAGAACCAGCCAATCAAAAGGAAGCTCACAATTCCCATACATTTTACTGAATGGTCCCCGTTAGTTGTAATGCCACCACATTTCCCTGGTTAGGAAATAGATTGCATCTGTGCACATGTTCATAGAACTGGTTCTGGTATTTTCCTATGTGAAACTAGGTTGTTTTGGTGATGGGTGAAGTATGATGGGCAAAGTACACATTGCACATCATACATTTAGTCCATGCAGAATTTGAAATCCAATAGCACATATCGTAGGCTTTGTCTGCTGACTGATGAACTGCCAAACAGATGATTCTGGGATTTGAATCAACTTCTCAAATAAGCTCAGTTATTGGTGGCAATAAGCAACATTATTTTTCATTTTTAACAAACTGTATAACATGCAATCCATTATGTGTACAATATATTAATGAACAAAGATAAATATATTCAAATTATAAGGAAATGCTTTAAAGGTCCATATTGTGATGTGACAAGTATGGTTATATTTTTTGGCACTCAAAAGATGTTTAGGTGCTACAGCAAAATGTGTATTATTTGTAAAATAAAATGGCTCAGCGTGTGCATTTGTAAAAACGACTCAATTCCACAATGCAATGCTGACAGGTTTCTTCACTCTTAATACAGGTATTAAATAAACTCTATTTGGTACATCCACTCACCGAGTGCTGTGACACAGTGTTTTTATCCGTAAATGTATAGACAATATGAAAAGGTTAAGAAAATTCAGACACATATAATTCCAAAAGTGATTCCCAAGTCCGGTAAAAATTATTTATTTATTAAAAAATTGTAAAAAAAAAAAGTGATAGAAACATGAGGAGACAGCAGTCTTACGCATTTCACGAAAAAAGAGGCATAAAGAGCCTCTTGTTGGTGAAATGCATGAGACTGCTGCCTCCCCATGTTTCTAATAAAAGGTGTCAAGCCCATCCTCCATAGTGTCTAGACATCGAGTCACAAGTCACACACAAAACATGCCAATTAAGCAATGAACCTAGAATTCACCCACAATGTTGCATTGAACGCTGATTGTGGATTACTGTTGTAAATAATGCACAGCCTAAAATAATAGTTGCATTTTGTAACATTTTCTCAATCATATTATTCCTTTAATAATATATTTTAATGTTAAATTAAGAATAATACATTTTATTTACATAAAAGTAGCTTTGTGTTGAGTTTGACCCCATAGTAAAGAGCTACGCTATATAAGATTTGTCTTACAAACATGTTTACCACCGCACAGTTTATAAATGCAAGGTGAAATTATAGATGCACTTGTAATGCAATAGTATTGTCGCAATCTTATCCTGGAAACATATAAACAGAACAATGTAATTCACTGTTTCAATAAACTTTAATACACCAATATACAAAGCACACAGTGAAAAACACTCACACTAAAGGAATTAACTTGTATTCTCAAGTGTGCCAAAAACAGTTTAGTGCAACATTAAGGGCCAATATATTTTTCTGGATACATAGATACTAGACATGTGCAAAACTAAAATTTTTGTTTCGTTTTCGTCCATTCGGACGAAAATTTTATTGATTTTGTCTAAAACGAATTTCGTTCATTACTGCATTCGTTTCAGACGAAATTCGTTCATTATTTTCGTTTCGTTTTATTCGTTCGTACGAATCAATTGACGTACACATTCCATAAACCGAAAGAATTTCTAATGAATGGGGGCTCTCGTTCGGTTTATAGAAAGGCAATAGTATTACACGTATTCTATAAGACGAAAGTCTATAAACCGAAGGTCTTCGGTTTATAGACTTTCGGTTTATAGAATAGCATAGAATTACATGTATTCTATAAACCGAAAGTCTATAAACCGAACGACCTTCGGTTTATAGACTTTTGGCTTATAGAATACGTGTAATACTATTGGCTTTCTATAAACCGAACGAGAGCAACATTCATAAGAAATTCTTATGAATGGGGACCCCATTCATAAGAAATGAAGGTCGTTCGGTTTATAGACTTTCGGTTTTTAGAATAGCATAGAATTATATGTATTCTATAAACCGAAAGTCTATAAACAGAACGACTTTCGGTTTATAGACTTTCGGTTTATAGAATACATGTAATACTATTGGCTTTCTATAAACCGAACTAGAGTCCCCATTCATACGAATAGGTCAATTGACCTATTCGTATGAATGGGAACTCTATTTCGGTTTATAGAATAGCATTGTAATGCTAGTGGTATTCTATAAACCTACTCTATTTCGGTTTATAGAATGCCAATAGCACGAATGGACAAATGATTTTCGTTTATTAAACATTCGTTCATTCGTCTTTCGTTAGTTTAGCATTTTCGTTATTCGTTTTTCAGTCCGAAAACGAATGCACATGTCTAATAGATACCTAAAACATTTCAAGAAGACGTTATGTGTATGGCTAAGTGGAGGGTATCTGCTGTGGTTTGTGGTCAGTTTACCATATTTTTTCATCAGTTATTATTTTTGATGACATTTTATTCAGTTCTTCTGTTCAAAGAGAAATCATTTCTGCATTTGTCATGTATCCAGCAACATAAACAAAACATTAAAGCATTGACATCAAAATAAGAAAACAGAGAACAGACTCAGCTGGTGACACCCCCTCTCTGCGTGCCTTGCTCTCAGGGACATGCCACATCAAATCAGCAGCATGCTCACTGGAGATGGTTTAGCTAGCAGGCTGGATAACTGCTAAAAGGACACAGTGATATCCCAGCTTTGCAATACAATAGCCAAGCTGATGTAGGGAATTTCACTAGATTGCTCTAGAAGCAGTGGGAAAGCATCTTATGTGTAATTATCCTGCATCCCAACACACCCAAGGATAAGATGATTGCATTCTTTATTAATTCTGCCTTAACAATGTTCTTTTCTATTTATGAAGTCTGCCTTCTGCATTCACATGGAATGTAACTGTATAAACATGCAACAAAATTTTCGTCCTAGCATACCAGGGTTTAGAAAAAAACACAGTTCTCCTAGTTATCAAATATTTCAAACCAAGGTTTAACATGTCAAATATCAAAAATGTTTTAGACCTTTTTATAACTTAACTAAAGAGACTGACGTTTTTCAATGTACATTTTACATTTTATTTCACAACTGTCATTCGTTTTGGCAGGTTATGGCGTCTTGCAAACAATCACACATCTATGAATGAGAAGCCTGTGAAAATCAGTTTAATCTCTAAACAAGACGGGTATCCTGAGAACAACTAAATTCAGTGGCGTCCCGAGGGGGGGGCGGGGGGGGGCGGCCCGCCCCGGGTGCCACTGACTAGGGGGGTGCCACCGGTGCTGCCGGCACCCCCCGCGCTGCTTACCTTTTTTTTTTTTTTTTCTCAGGCGGCCGCATCCTCTGGATGCGGCCGCCGGGTGAAAAAAAAAATCACAGCGACCGGATGTGACGATACGTCACATCCGGCGACTGTGTTTCCCTCCTCCGTGCAGGAGGGAGAAGAGAAGACTGCACGGAGGAGTCGTCCGTCCGGGAGAAGCAGCGATTTGGTAAGTGATGGGGGGGGGGGGGGGGGGGGCTGGCACTATATTACTGGGCATCTGGCTGGCACTATATTACTGGGCTCTGGCTGGCACTATATTACTGGGCTCTGACTGGCACAATATTACTGGACTCTGGCTGGCACTATATTACTGGGTTCTGACTGGCACAATATTACTGGGCTCTGACAGGCACTATATTACTGGGCTCTGGCTGGCACTATATTACTGGGCTCTGGCTGGCACAATATTACTGGACTCTGGCTGGCACTATATTACTGGGCTCTGACTGGCACTTTATTACTGGGTTCTGGCTGGCACTATATTACTGGGTTCTGACTGGCACTATATTACTGGGTTCTGGCTGGCACTATATTACTGGGTTCTGACTGGCACAATATTACTGGACTCTGGCTGGCACTATATTACTGGGTTCTGACTGGCACAATATTACTGGGCTCTGGCTGGCACTATATTACTGGGCTCTGACTGGCACTATATTACTGGGTTCTGACTGGCACTATATTACTGGGTTCTGACTGGCACTTTATTACTGGGTTCTGACTGGCACTATATTACTGGGTTCTGGCTGGCACTATATTACTGGGTTCTGACTGGCACTATATTACTGGGCTCTGACTGTCACTATATTACTGGGTTCTGACTGGCACTTTATTACTGGGTTCTGGCTGGCACTATATTACTGGGTTCTGGCTGGCACTATATTACTGGGCTCTGACTGGCACTATATTACTGGGTTCTGACTGGCACTATATTACTGGGTTCTGGCTGGCACTATATTACTGGGCTCTGACTGGCACTATATTACTGGGTTCTGGCTGGCACTATATTACTGGGCTCTGACTGGCACTATATTACTGGGTTCTGGCTGGCACTATATTACTGGGTTCTGACTGGCACTATATTACTGGGTTCTGGCTGGCACTATATTACTGGGTTCTGACTGGCACAATATTACTGGACTCTGGCTGGCACTATATTACTGGGTTCTGACTGGCACAATATTACTGGGCTCTGGCTGGCACTATATTACTGGGCTCTGACTGGCACTATATTACTGGGTTCTGACTGGCACTATATTACTGGGTTCTGACTGGCACTTTATTACTGGGTTCTGACTGGCACTATATTACTGGGTTCTGGCTGGCACTATATTACTGGGTTCTGACTGGCACTATATTACTGGGCTCTGACTGTCACTATATTACTGGGTTCTGACTGGCACTTTATTACTGGGTTCTGGCTGGCACTATATTACTGGGTTCTGGCTGGCACTATATTACTGGGCTCTGACTGGCACTATATTACTGGGTTCTGACTGGCACTATATTACTGGGTTCTGGCTGGCACTATATTACTGGGCTCTGACTGGCACTATATTACTGGGTTCTGGCTGGCACTATATTACTGGGCTCTGACTGGCACTATATTACTGGGTTCTGGCTGGCACTATATTACTGGGTTCTGACTGGCACTATATTACTGGGTTCTGACTGGCACAATATTACTGGGCTCTGGCTGGCACTATATTACTGGGCTCTGACTGGCACAATATTCCTGGGCACTGACTGGCACAAAATTACTTGGCATCTGACTGGCATAAAATTCATGGGCACTGACTGGCACAATATTACTGGGCATTTGACTGGCACACTATTCCTGGGCTCTGAGTGGCACACTATTACTGGGCACTGACTGGCACAATATTCCTGGGCACTGACTGGCACTATATTACTGGGCTCTGACTGTTACAATATTCCTGGTATCTGACTGGCACACTATTACTGGGCTCTGACTGGCACACTATTACTGGGCACTGACTGGCACAATATTCCTGGGCACTGACTGGCACAATATTCCTGGGCATCTGACTGGCATAATATTCCTGGGCACTGACTGGCACAAAATTACTTGGCATCTGACTGGCATAATATTCATGGGCACTGACTGGCACAATATTACTGGGCATCTGACTGGCACAATATTCCTGGGCTCTGAGTGGCACACTATTACTGGGCACTGACTGGCACACTATTACTGGGCACTGACTGGCACACTATTACTGGGCACTGACTGGCACACTATTACTGGGCACTGACTGGCACTATATTAGTGGGCTCTGACTAGCACAAACAATAATACTGGCTCTGACTGGCACAATATTCCTGGTATCTGACTGGCACATTACTGGGTTCTGAGTGGCACTATATAACTGGGCTCTGACTGGCACACTATTACTGGGCTCTGAGTGGCACACTATTACTGGGCTCTGACTGGCACTATATTACTGGGTTCTGAGTGGCACTATATTACTGGGCTCTGAGTGGCACACTATTACTGGGCTCTGACTGGCACACTTACTGGGCTCTGAGTGGCACACTATTACTGGGCTCTGACTGGCACAATATTACTGGTATCTGACTGGCACAATATTACTGGTATCTGACTGGCACACTATTCCTGGTAACTATAATTGTACAATTTTCAAACATTGAAAAAATTGTGGGTGTTTTCTTGCATTTTTATTGTGGGGGGGGGGGGTGCCACACTCGGGGTCCGCCCCGGGTGCCAAATGCTCTAGGTACGCCCCTGACTAAATTACATCAGACAGATTTATTTTTGTGGATTTGTTCATTTGTTTTTAGCAGTTAATGCCCCAAGAAGAATACATTTAGATTTCCAAAAGTGACTGGTGTCGAGACACACCCCCAGTCTATTCATGCTTTTAGCTAAATGATTGAAATGTGTTGCTAGGACAGCTATATCTGGATGTTTTCTTTCTGGAGCAGTGTTATCACAGACCAGTTGCAAAATAACTTACCTTGAACAAATCTATCCTTGCAGATTTATCTGTTCCCCTCAATAAACATGTTTGCTTGATGCTGTGCCTTGAACAAATACTCCAGCCATAGAAATATTGAATTGACATGGCATATAAAAAGAGTAAAATGTAACTTCAGGGTATTTTTTCTCTTTGTTATGTGCAGCTCTAGAATTTTTTTGGCTATCTGTTAAATCAAGAGTAGTTTTAGAATATACAGAACAACTAGACTTTAATATCATTTAATGCCATTTATAAAAGCAGGTGTTATTTTAACCACCTAATCCTGCCACAAACGTATGCAGATAATGAGCATTGAAATCTGGAGAAAGATATCTAAATAATTATTTATTGGGATAGTACCAACTGTGATTTCATAGCACTGTACCAGCCTACTATATTTTGATGGTACTAATTCTGGCACATGCTAAGTGAAAATATGTTGCAGATGTGTTAATACATTTAAAATATGCTGAGTGCACAAAACGTTATAAACATGTGCTGTTTTCATGAAATAGAATGGGAAAGTGAATCTATAAGATCCGTTTGATTCATTATTAATGATGTCTGCTGGGGTGACAGTAAATTCATGTGTTGCTGATGTCAGTGAGGCATACCAGCCTTTCAGTCATCAAACAGAAACATGGCAGAGGTATTCTGGCTTCCTGCTTCTTTCTCCTTCATGGCCTTAGAGAAAGAGCACAATGGAGGCAAATAGCAGGGATGTGACTATGATGAAAAAAATATTTACATTTAGAACCTCCCAATGCAATCTGCATGTGAAAGGGTTTAAAATTGAACCCTTGCTGACACTTGTCCATGTTAGATGATCCTTTTAGAGACTGGAGAGGACAGACACCTTTCAAATAAATGGCAGACAGGGGCATTGCTAGGTCGCCAAAAGATCTGGTACTAGAGCCCATGACAGATCAGTAAAGAAGCTCACATGCTTGGGTCTGGTTATAAAGTATACATATGATGCCAATGAGCAATAGGCATATATATAATATAAGAAATAAATACATATACATGGATTTATATGCTGATGCCAATGGGGTGAGATGGAGGGTGAGTGGGTGATGAGCTAGATGGAGGGAGATGGTGATACAGAGGGTGAGATGTGTGATATGATAAGGGTGGGGTGAGATGGAGGGTGAGAGGGGTGATATTCTGGACAGAGGGGTGAAATAGAGGATGGGTGGTTGATGAGCTGGAAGGAGGGGTGAGGTGGGGGGTGAAGAGGCATGATAAGCTGGAGGGAGAGGGTGAGATGGGGAGAGACAGGTGATAAGATTGAGAGAGAGGGTAAGAGGGGTGATAAGATGGAGAGAGAGGGTGAGAGGGGAAATCAGATGGAGGGTGAGGGTAAGAGGGGCGATAAGATGGAGAGAGAGGGTGAGAGGGGAAATCAGATGGAGGGAGAGGGTGAGAAGGGTGATAAGATGGAGGGAGAGGCTGGCCGGGGTGATAAGATGGAGATAGAGGGTAAGAAGGTGTTAAGATGGAGGGAGAGAATAGATTTTACATGTTGTTATGAAATGTGTTCAGCTAGAGCCAGTTAATCTATACATTTGCTGGGTTTAGTTTCCTGGTGCCATTCCCAACATGGCCACCGCAACTGATGTACTTGTAGATGTAGAGGGAGAATTTATTCAAAGTCCATGCGGTTGGCACAGAGATAAGGCTAAATGATTTGCTTAGACATTCGCCTTGCACAATGTATAGAAACAGGTGCATTAAATGCAGGAGACTTCAGCACTATTAGCCACTTGGCACTCAAGGAGTTAAACTGTATTCGAATATGGCCAGGATTTGCTAGCAGGTAGCTGTTGTGTCCCACTATTCTTTCTGTGTATTGATGGTAGTTGTAGTTTCGCAACTGCTGGAGAGCTCTCTCCCTCCCAGGCATAGACTTTAAAGGGAATGTCTAGTGCCCAAAATGCCTCTTCCAAGTTGTAATGCATATTAAAGTACATTCAAAGTACTTTTAAATGCATATTTTAAATTTTGCATTACTTAAAAAATGAAGATGTTACACTTAGATGAAATTAACACATTTGCAGAGGTTTAGGATGGGCCACTTTCACCTCATTTGTTTTAGCCTTCTAATGGATTTTTTTTTCTGTAGAAGCCAATAAAAATTGGAATGTGATTTCCTGTTTAGTGATGTCATCAGATATCGTGTTGCATTAGAGATCCTAGTGTGCACAAGGGCATTATAAGTTACTGCCCTGTCACTTCATAATGTCAGTCATGTCATCAAATAATTCCATCCCCCCATATAAACTACCAGTGATAGGCAGTGCAGCAGTGGGGTCCCGAGGGGGGTGCGGACCGCACCGAATGACACCTCCAGCGGGGGCGACACCCGTGCTGGCCGCATCCCCCTGCGCCGCATCGCGCTGCTTACTTTTTTTTCTTTTCTGGCAGCCGCAACCCCTAGATTTGGCCGCCAGAAAAGAAAAAAAAATTACTGAGACCCGATGTGACGTTACGTCACAACTGGTGACTGTGTTTCCCTCCTCCGTGCAGGAGGGAAGACTACACGGAGGAGGTGTCCGGGGACACGGAGCAGCAGCCAGGTGGTAAGTACTCGGGAAGGGGGGGAGGAGGGACCAATGGGCAAATTGGCTGGGGCATCTGAATGGCACAATATTACTGGGCTCTCAGTGGCACAATATTACTGGGCTCTGAATGGTACAATATTACTGGTATCTGAGTGGCACAATATTACTGGTATTTGAATGGCATAAAATTACTGGGCTCTGAATGGCACAATATTACTGGGCTCTGAATGGCACAATATTACTGGGCTCTGAGTGGCACAATATTACTGGGCTCTGAATGGCACAATATTACTGGTATTTTAATGGCATAATATTACTGGGCTCTGAATGGCACAATATTCCTGGTATCTGAATGGCACAATATTATTGATATTTGAATGTCACAATATTACTGGGCTCTAAATGGCACACAAATACAGGCATCTGAATGGCACAATATTACTGGTATCTGAATGGCACAATATTACTGGGCTCTCAGTGGCACAATATTACTGGCATCTGAATGGCACAATATTATTGGTATCTGAATGGCACAATATTAACCCCTTAAGGACAGAGCCTTTGAAACATTTTTGTCCTTTCTGGACAATGGCTATTTTAACATTTCTGTGCTGTTTGTGTTTAGCAGTAATTTTCTTCTTCGTCATTTGCTGTACCCACACATATTATATATTGTTTTTATCGGGACAAAAAGGGCTTTCTATGGATGCCATATTTTTGATCATATCTTATCATATTATTAAAAAAAAAAAAAAAATATGGTAAAAAAAAAAAAAAATCCACTAATTTCATGACTTTTATTTGAAACAACTTCTCCTCATCGACAATAGCGAACGAAAAAACATGCTAAATAGATTCTACTATTTCTCCTGAGTACAGGGATACCACCCATGCATAGGTTTGTTGGGTTGTTTGGGGGCTAAAATGCCAAATTTGTGAGGTGCAGTTTTTTGTTTTCCAAGCCTGCACCCATGTCCCATTTGGGACATATTTGAAACCAGCCAGTGTATTTTACCCCATCAACCCATATATTTTTTAAAAGTAGACACCCTAGGCTATCTCAAATGGTGGTATTTTAACACTTTCCATGCACTAATTCTACCACCAGCCTTTGTCAAAGTTTGTGGTAGTAATTTTTTTGTGTTTTTTTTTCACAAACCTTGTACTTCAGACATGAATTTACAGATTTTGGTATGTGTCACTGCCAAATAACACCCCAATAAGTGTTCAGCAACATCTCTTGAGTACAGGGATACCCCCCATGCATAGGTTTGTTGGATTGTTTGGGGGGTAAAAGGCCAAATTTGGGAGGTGAAGTTTTTGGTTTTCCAATTTGAAATTTTGACATGCAGACAGCCTGCACCCATGTCCCATTTGGGACATATTTGAAACCAGCCAGTGTATTTTACCACATCAACCCATATATTTTTTAAAAGTAGACACCCTAGGCTATCTCAAATGGTGGTATTTTTACACTTTCCATGCACTAATTCTACCACCAGCCTTTGTCAAAGTTTGTGGTAGTAATTTTTGTGTGTTTTTTTTTCACAAATATTGTATTTTAGACATAAATTCACAGATTTTGGTATGTGTCACTGCCAAACAATAACCCAATATGTGTTCAACAACATCTCCTGAGTACAGGGATACCACCCATGCATAGGTTTGTTGGGTTGTTTGGGGGCTAAAAGGGCCACATTGTGAAGGTGCGCATTTTCAACTTGGAATATTGACGTGTAGCCAGCCTGAGCCCATCTTTCATTTGGGACTTTTTTTTAAAGTAGGACAGTGTATTTTACCCCAAAAAGTATATATTTTGTAAAAGTAGACACCCTAGGCTATTTTAAATGGTGTTATTTTAACACTTTCCATGCACCAATTCTACCACCAGACTTTGTCAAAGTTTGTGGTAGTCATTTTATTGTGTATTTTTTCCCACATACATTGTACTTTAGACACAAATTCACATATTTCGGTATGTGTCACTGACAAACAATACCACAATATATGTTCAGCAACATCTCCCGAGCACAGGGATACCACCCATGCATAGCTTTGTCAGCTTTGTTGGGTGTTGAAAGGCTACATTTGAGAGGTGCGCTTTTTGATTTTCAAACTTGGAATTTGAACATGTAGAGCAAGGAAGGGGTTAATAGCTCTTATAAGAGCCTTTGTAGTACTGTACAAAAAAATTAACCCCTAAAAATGCACAGACAAGAAAAAATGTTCTGCTGTGCAGTGATCAGTGGCAGGGAAGGGGTTAATACACTACACTATACAAAGGGTATGGCTTTTATAAAAGCCCTTGGGACTCACAATTTTTTAACATTTTATTTAATTTATTACAATTAAAAAATTATGTTATACAGATCTGTCTCTTTCCCTCACTAAAACTCAAGTAAGGAGAGGGAGGCAGATCCATATGGGTCAGAACAATATTTACGAACCAGACGAATAGTGATGCTCATCTGAGAAATCACCAAACCACCTTTGCCACTGATCGGCTGTTACTGATCGCTATACACGCGCTCAGACAGCTTTAAAAGGAATACACGTAATCCCCTAGTGGGTATAACTAACCCCTAGCGAGTCTGACAAAAAAAATGCTGATAGCAAAAAAAAATCCTTCTGCGACTAGATTGCTCCATATGCGCTGCTTAGGCAGTGACCATATGCACTGCTTAGGCAGTGACCATATGTGCTGCTTAGGAAGTGATATACGGCAAGGAAGGGGTTAATAGCTCTTAAAAGAGCCTTTGATATACTGTAATAAATCAAAGTAAAGAAAAATAACCCCTAAAAAAATGCACAGACAGCAAAAAATGTGCTGCTGTGTAAGATCACTGCGTACACAGCGATCAATTGCAGGGAAGGGGTTAAATACTGGAAACGGCTTTTATAAAAGCCTTTGGGTCTCAATTCTATTAAATATATTATAATTAAAAACTTACATTATACAGCTCTGTCTCCCTCCCTCACTAAAACTCAAGTGAGAGGGAGGCAGATCTACACGGGTCAGATCAAATATTTACAAATATTGATCTAACCAGACGAATGGTGATGCTCATCTAAGCAAATGCCAACCCGCCTTTGTCACTTATCAGCTGTTACTGATCGCTATACATGCGGTCAGACAGCTAAAAAAAAATTTTTTACGTTAAACGTAGTCCCCTAGCGGGTATAATTAACACGTGACGGGTGTAATAAAAAAGTTTAAAAAAATTTAAAAATGCTTCTGCAGCAAGATTGCTGCATTTGCGTCAGATCGCTGCTTAGGCAGTGATCTACAGCAAGAAAGGGGTTAATCTCTCTTAAAAGAGCTTTTTTTTATACTGTAATGAATTACAGTAAACAAAAATGAACCCCTAAAAAATGCACAGACAGCAAAAAATGTGCTGCTGTGTATGATCACTGCGTACACAGCGATCAATGGCAGGGAAGGGGTTAAATGGCTTTTATAAAAGCCCTTGGTGTTTAAAATTTTATTAAATTTTTTTTTATTATTTTATTTTTTTACTTTATCTGATCTGTCTCTCTCCCTTACTATAACTAGTAAGGTGAGGGAGGCAGATCAATACTTGTCAAAGGCAATATTTGCTAATATTGCCTTTGACTGTATGGTAAGTGCTCATCAGAGCACTTACCATACATGCCTGCACACAGATCACATAGATCTGTTGTGCCAGCATCGATTGGCTCCCCCTAGAGCATCGGAAGTGAAATACTTTCACTTCCGATGCTCTTGCCATTAGAAGGGAAGCGCTGCCTGTACAGGCAGCGTTCCCTTCTACTGAGCCGATGGGGTCGCTCAGGAGAGCGACCACCATTGGCTCTGGGCAGCCTGAAGGTGTTGTTAAGTGCCTCGCACTTTAACAACACCGGAGATGCTTAGAAAGCGAACGATCGTTCGCTTTCTAAGCACATGTGTGCAGTGGGCGCAGCCATTTTTAAATGGCTGCTACGATCACTCCGTAGAGTGATCATAGCGCGCCCCTGCACATTTGGGGGGTGTTGCACAATGCCTCTACCTAGAGGCATTGTAGCAACACTGTTAGAGTAAAGAAAGTGACCGCTGGTCGCTTTCTTTACTCAGTTTAGTGCATGACGTGCCAGGCACGTCACCTGTCGGCAAGTCCTCGATTTGCCGTGAAGTGCCTGGCACGTCATCTGTCGTTAAGGGGTTAATGGCATTTGAATGGCACAATATTACTGGTATTTGAATGGCATATTATTACTGGGCTCTGAATGTCACAATATTACTGGGCTCTGAATGGCACAATGTTACTGGTATTTGAATGGCATAATATTACTGGGCTCAGAATGGCACAATATTCCTGGTATCTGGATGGCACAATATTACTGGTATTTGAATGACACAATATTACTGGTATTTGAATGGCACAATATTACTGGTATCTGAATCACACAATGTTACTGGAATATGAATGGCACAATAATACTGGCATCTTAATGGCACACTGGTATTGGCATCTGAATGGCACAATAATACTGCCATATTAATGGGCAAATTGGCTGTGGCTTACGTTACGGTTACTCCCAGGCTAGCTGGAAGCTGGACCGCTAGAAAGTCTGGATCCCAGTTTAGAGAGAGAGAGAAGCCACTTTGTTTTGATATCCAGATGGATCTTGTCAGTGTAGATCAATCCCACTAGCTATTTTACAGCTAGGATACTCTTTCCCCACAAAACGAGTCAAGGCTGCGATTTGAAGGTCAAACAAGAACTGACCAGAACTGTTTAATGTTTCAGAAACACAGAATATATACATGTTGAACATCTTGACAAACCAGATTAGACAAAGGAACTATAACAGGATTAAAGTTTAACCTAAGGACATACAAAGGGAAATCCTGCCTCACACCTTTCAGGATACAAAGGTGTCAAGTTCAGATACACACAGGAAACTAAATGACTTACATAAGACAATGGGAAAGGTGACAATGACAGGGATTAAAGAATAGGATCCAATCTTAACTTGAGGAAAGCACAGTGAATAGGACAAAGACTTGGATCCCAGTAATTACAGTACATTCTTCTGCTTGGGAGATAATTGAGTTAACCTTTGTATCAGCTCAATTATCTCCAAGCTAAAATATACAGGTTTTATACAATAATAATAACTTTCAAAATATGCATCACATTCACATAAAACATACATTTTCAGAATTAGCATACTTTAAATATGAACATAACTAAAAATCAAACAATTCCAGGGTAAATAACAGTTTTGTAACAGCTTATTAATGACAAAATGATACTGGCATATAATTGGGAAATTTGGCTGTTATAGAGAGAGAGATGTCTCTATGTATAGATTTGTATTGTTTTAGAATTGTACAATTGTCAATTCGTGGGGCTTCTGTGTGTTGCATAATTAATGGCAGTCAAATGTGGGGCATAATTAAGGGACTCTTTTGTGTGGCATAATAATGGGGCACCTGTGTATGTGGCATAACTATGGGGCACCTGCATGTGTGTGGCATAATTAATTGGGCAGAGGTGAGGCATAAATAGTGGGGCTTTGGTGTGACATAATTTATGGGTCTCCTGTGTGTGTCATAGTTATGGGGCTCCTGTGTGTGGCATATTTAATAGGCCATCTAACTGGCATTACTAAGGAATCTGTTTTGCATTGTACTGGAGGAAATCCAGGGGGGTGGCACCATGAGTTTCCGCACCGGGTGACACCAATCCTAATGACTTCTCTGCAGTGCAGTCCCCCATAAATGCAACAGCATGAAAAAAAAATAGTCTCTATTATAACCAATGTTAACGTGATCATATATGGGACATAAAAGTAGACTAACAAAATAATTGTATCTATGTATAACCTTTCAGTTTTGTGTTTTAAACATGTTTGGTTCATATAGAACTGCTGCCTTCTAGATCTGGGAGGATTACATCTCCCATACTCCTCTGCCAGCCTCTTAGTTGACAAAGTATTATGGAACCTGGAAAAACATAGTTTGGCACTCCTAATATAGACTAATTCAACCTAACAGATATATACAAATGCTTAGACATGATAAAAATGGCATAACGTATGGTGTTGGTCAGTAGTACTATAGCTATATGATTATTATCTAAAAAATGTATGTGTCACCCAAAAGTTATAGGCATGTCAAAATAATTACAACAATAACTGAATTTACCTCAGCATAATTAAGCTCACTTGCCATTTCAAGATATACGTGGGTGACGCCTAAACTCACTAATATCTAGTGCAGTGTTTCTCAGCTGGTGGGTCCCAACCCAAAAGTGGGTCATGGACTTGTGCTTCAGCTTCATCAGCAAGTGTAACTTTTGATTGAATGGAGGAACAAATATGTTGCATACTGTGCTCACCGTTGAGGCTGAGAAACCCACCAAGGCGCAATTGGCATTGTTTTGATAGTTAACTGGATATCTCTTTCAGTAACCCCTTTAGCACTAGGAAACAATCGATGCTTCACCATTAACTTTGGGGATATTATTGAAAAATTTGTCTGAGATGGGTGAAGTGAAGTTTGGATTTGATGCACCAGACTTTGAAACACTTATCAGGAGCAAATAGCATCCCACCTTTACCCATTAGTTCTAATTAGTCTTACATGTTTCAATGGCCTCTTATTTTATTGGGTTTTTAAGCTCAATAGCACTTTAATTTTCACTTGCACTGCAATTAGTGCACTATTAGTCCACTACTGGGTTAAGAACCACTGATCTAGTGGATACAGAAAACAGCCTATATTGCTACTAAATCATCTTAACTAACCCTTGGACAACAAGATGCTGGGGAAAGTTAGTTGAATAGCAAGGCTTGTAGATTCAAGTTTACCAGAGCTGAGAATAAACTATGAAAACAGGTTGGTGAACCTGTTAGTAAAAGGGACACCAATATAGAAGTAAGGGAAGTTGCTTCCTATTATACATGTATAGTGTTTTTGCCAGCGACAAGCTTAGAACACCAACACTTTTCTTTCCCTACTTTCACATAATTATGCTTTTATTTACCAAAACCCCAAAAAGTAAGACGTTTTTGCAGATTGAATGTTATATTAGTTTAGGGAGCCTGTTTATGAGTTGAACCCCATTATTCTTTTTTTTTACTAAAAACATCTCCCTCAGCAGCACATGAGGATTGTTATTGCACATTCCCGCTATTATAACATAATAAACGGAGAAAAAAGACATACGTTGATCAATTTCACGCTTTCCTATATCGCTTTTTTATTGTTGATCAAAAAAAAAAAAAAACTCTGCAAAACTAATTTTAAACTATTGTGCCGTCACTGAACAGCCTACTGGACCACTCAACTGTGCCAACCTTCCACTGCACTGACTCCAGTACATGGTATGTCACACAGCTAATGCGGTTCATGTGCTGTAATCGTGCAGCAACATACCAGCTGTTGCTTTATAATGGATTGTGCGTTTCTATGACTGGAATCGATTTACTCACTATCCTGATGATATTTGTAGGAATGGGTGTATTTTTCAGGCAGTTTTTGTGTCCTTGCTGGCTTAAACCAAATCATCACTTTGTCTTTTAAAAAGAGAACCAATTAATATTATCCCTTATAAATTGACAGGATAAGCCCCAGGTGACCTATACTGCTTTCATTATTAGTAACATTCAAATATGCTTGTGTGTTTCCAGGACCTTAGACAGCTGCTATCTCTTTTTTTCATGGAAAACTATATTTTTGTAATTTTTACATAAAAATAGTGAACTGTAAAATGTATAATTTCAAATATCAGTCCAAAAGAGCTGGATCAATACTCCAACTCACCAATTTTTTAACTCTGCTATTCTGGCCTGAATTTTGTAACTTGGTGATCACAGTACATTGTTTATTGGTTTTGTTTACATGGAGTATACTTAAAGAAATAAATGTTTTTAACTAGAACTTATAGAAGGGGCCATCCATGGGTTTTTTCGGTAGTGGGCCACTTTGGTCACAAATGCATTTGTGTATGCATTACATTTGTTTATTTACAGTAATAGTGAAGAATTTATTTTTCTGCCATAGAAAAATGTCTAGTTATTTAGCAGCCATAAAAAAAGCTATCCAAATACAGTTGAAATCAACTTTACTCAAACAAAACTACCCATTTATAAGACTAATGAGAAAATAGATGGTTAAGTCAGATGAATCTCACCTTGCTATCAAGCTGGTCAGATGAACCCTACCTTGTTGTCAGGCTGCGTTTGTCCCATGCTTGTTGAACACCCTGACCTTACAATGACCTCTATAGCACATGCTCCATAGCAATTTGTGCACCACGTACAAAATATAGATAAAAAAAAGGTACAATCAGTTTTTGGTTTACTAAAACTGTGATCAATATGCATAGGTTGAGGATATAATCACTTTAAGTGCTAGATGCTGAATCAGTTGCAGGAAACTTTGGAAACCGCATATACTTCTCCATTAAGTACTGTTACTTAAAGAACCAGCTTTATTTGTTTTAAAGCAGAGTACTTTATCCACAAGGAGTAATTATGCTAGTTGGCTAAAAGGTATTATGAGCTGAACCAACTTTTTTTATTTCTAATTATTCTTCATAAAAGTGTCAGATTTTTCTTAATGAATATTTAAAGGTCTACTCAATATGCCCCTTTTTGGCCTAAAGTCAGGACAGAGTGAAGCATAAAGCCAGATTGCAGAGAAATATACCTTGGCCGATTTGAGTTAACTTTGGTGGTCCCTGAGTATCCCGGATTTGAAGGTTACTTGGATCACTGACGAGATCTGATTAGTTCGGAAACTCTAAACTCCGATTTTATCAGAGCTACTTGAGTCAATCTTCTAATAATATTTTATGTGTACGAGGGATATTTATTTTACTTTACCATTAAATGATAGATATTATGTCCTCACAAAACAATCTTTGAAGATATACTTAGAGTTTGTCTCTGTTTTAGCCATTTTCTGTTAATGTTCTTTTACAGTTTAGATTTATTCATATTCAGTAGTCAATAAAGCAGTTTCTTCCTAGCAGCAGAGACATTTTTATTTTACTGATAACCTTTGTTTTCTGCAATGTTTTCTGCTTAGTTGATAGTCTTTTTTGGCTTCTGGGCACACTGCCACTTTCTACACCCTGAGGCATTCATGTGTTCTATCAGTGTTGTGTATGGCTGCGGAGGTTTTGTAAGCAGAGAGGAACCATCCGGGAATCTGCTGCTACGAACCCCTGGGGATTTTGTGTTTATATATAATTCCATATTCTGGTCCTAAAGGTCAGTGATAGGAACAGACATTCATTTACAGTGACTTAAGTGAACGGAGCTGGAATTAAAATGAAACTATCATATTTAGAACAATCAAACCATGAAAACTGTAACACTTTGTATACCTTAGGCTCAGCTATGCTGCACTGACCGCATAAGCATCTAGTGGATTAGACAATAGAATATTTTAGTACCCAGCTTCTTTCATTGAACTCATTCCAGGCAGCTTGATATTCATATATTGTCTGTTTCCAGTATTATATGTTGTGGTTAATGTGGGTTGGTCATAGACCATGTACATTATACCCTACAAATGCAGAAGTGACTGCACTATCCTAGCTGACAGTAATCTCAGCAGACTCGCTATTTGTTCTAATATTTTTTTCAATGTCTGCCTCCTGCAATCTGTCTTTCTGCCCTATTTATCTTAATCTCTGCTCTTTGTACACAGAGACTGCATTTTAGCTATTCTGTATAATATGCCTTCTCTGATCCCCTCACACCATATTTGTTCCTTTTTTAGTTTATAGGCTCTTAATTTGTCTTTTTAGCTCAATGTTCCTTCATTTTCATTTCTTTTCTGTTCTTTCTCAAAACAATTTTTTTTCATTCTGCCTTTATAGTTTTCTTTTTAGACTATTTGTGCAACACATAATGTTACTTACTCATTTAGTTATAGCCTCCTTTGCTAGATGTAACTACTTAATGGATTTTTTTTTCTAATATTCCAGACTAAACTCATGATTGTAAGAAAGGGTTAAAAAAAAGACAAATGGTCAGAGAATATAAATGGACTGAAAGCATGAACTGATAAATACTCCACTACTGAAGTAATGGTCAAAGAAAAATATTTTAGAAATGTTAGGAAACATTTCACTGCACCTGACGCTTTCTAACACTAGAGTTTTGAAATGTGCTTTATTAGTCTGTCAGAGGTGACTCTTTAACTGCTGGTTTAAATGTTCAGTAAAACTCCAAAATAAATTTGATTCCGTCATTTTAAATTGAGAATTCACTGATTCTTGGATTTATTGTCTGTCATTTCATCTCATGTTTAATTTCCCTTCTGAATATACTTCAAGCACTTTTTACATTTCAGTCACACAACACCCACTTGATTTTATTTATTTCATTATGCTGCTGAGAACAAGCTCTAGCTACGTCACTACTCCCTCAAACACTCCATTTCTCTCGCCTTGTCAGTCTCCATCTTCCTCTTTTTCACCACCCTCCTCTTGTTATATTGGAATGACTGATTTGCTAATTAGTTCTGACAGATTATTTCACTATAGAACATATTTTTGGGTCTCTGGCCACGGAAGCTGCCTGTTATTTCCCTCTAACGGTTCACTAATATTAGTTGTCTTGCTCTGCAAATGTTTAATCCAGTTTTCTGTCTATTTGCTTCTACATCTTTCTCTCATGTCTCTCATATCTCATGTAGTTGCCTACAGCTTAGTATTCAGTGGAACAATGTAAATTTGTGTAGTGCAAATGCAAACATATTGAGAAAACATTTGTTATGGAAAATAGAGGAAAATATGTTAAAGAGTGATTAAACAATAAAATAAAAAATGGCCATGTTAAGGGGTTCCATTAATAAGTTAATTAATAAATACCTTTGTCCGGGTGCTGAAACAAGCAACTGACAATAATTTACAGCATGTTTTTTTGTTCCTTCTTCTGATTTGAAATTGGGAGACACTTCATTAAGAACAGACAGTCCAAAAATACTGTGCCCCTATAGATTGTACCTACCCAGGAGGGACATCACCGTTTCTTAACTCGCTTGTACAGAGGAGTCCTCTTCATTAGCATATCCCACTGATCCCATCCACAAGGGTGGTCCGATCCAAAATGTTTGGAAAGCATCATCTGCCTGAATAACACAACAACCAGAGACGTACACTGTGGCGCCTATTATGGGCCTCGGCAGCGTGCTACGGCCTGCGTCCCTCTAGGTGCAGTGAGCCAGGGAGCCATATATGGACAATATATTGTTTAATTTGTATGCAAATTGTTTCAATTCTATTACATTTGTTTCCTGTTTTGTTTTGGTTTTTATCCCTGTATTTATGAATATGGCTTCTGTACACTAGTAGCTTGCATTATTTACACCAAATGAAACATAGTTTTAGAAGTATCTGAACCTGATCTGCTTCCACAAACTTGATATTAAGAGCTTTCAATATAGCAGTGAGAGACTTTAGAAGTGGTTGTTCCCTCCTGTAGCTGATACAGCTATTATTGTCCTGGAAGCAAGAAAACCAGCATCATGGAAGCTGCTAATAACATTCTACTACCTGAGGCAATGAAGATGAATGGGGATGGCAGCACTGACTGGCACAATTTCAGAGATGAATTTGATGATAACTCCCTAGCCACAGGATGAAATAAGAAGCCTGCAGTAGTGCAAGCAGCCACATGGAGTAGGGAGAGGGGAAGCAAATTAATTCCACCAAGTTTACAAGCATAATTTCAACCTCACAGAGGAGCAGAAGAGTGACACTAAAGCCATCATTGATGCATTAGAATATGTTTTCATTAATGAAATGTATATCTTTGCATCTGCAAGCAGGAGGAAGGTGAAGCAATAGACAACCTTGTCAAATGGCTAAGAGAGAAGCTGCACACTGTGAGTATGACACTCAGAGAGATTAACTCATTTGTGACAAAATAGTTCTAGGCATCAATACTGAAAGTACACGCCGCTGGGGACGGTGGGAGCAGGGTGGCATATAATGAGCAAAATACTGGCATTTTTAGTGGCAAAATACTGGCATATTTAGTGGCAAAATACTGGCACATTGAGTGACAAAATACTGGCATATTGAGTGGCAAAATACTGGCATGTTAAATGTCAAAATACTGGCATGATAAATGTCAAAATGCTGGTATATTAAATGTCAAAATACTGGCAGGTTTAATGGCAAAATACTGGCATAATGAATTACAAAATAATGGCAAAATACTGGCATATTTAATGGCAATTTAATGGCACATTGAATGGCAAAAGAATGGCATATTGAATGGCAAAATACTGGCATGTATTAAATGGCAGAATAATACTGGCATATTATTGGGCAAATTGGCTGCGGCTTATTAATGGCAAAATAATACTGGCATATAATTGGGCAAATTGGCTGTGTGCTTTGGGTACTGTATGGTGCTGTGTTAAGTCCTTTAGGTGCAATGTGGGTACGGAGGAGGGCATAAAAACAAGGAATGCATTTTTAAATAACATTTTTATTACATATGAAAATAGTTGAATATAATATTTAAAAATTCAAATACGTATAAATGCAACTATATATATATATATAGATATATATAGATATAAATATATATATAGATATATAGATATATATATATATATATATATATAGATATATATATATATATATAGAGAGAGAGAGAGAGAGAGAAAGAGATAGAGTGTCTGTGTGTATATATATTTATTGTTTTAGAATTGTACAATTGTCATCTTGTGGGGCTCCTGTGTGTCGCATAATTAATGCTGGTCCCATGTGTGGCATATTTATTGGGCCCCATGTGTGGCATAATTAAGGGGCACTTGTGTGTGGCATAATTATGTGGCGCTTGTGTGTGGCATAATTAAGGGGCACTTGTGTGTGGCATAATTATGTGGCGCTTGTGTGTGGCATAATAATGGGGCGCTTGTGTGTAGCATAACTGTGGGGTGCTTGTGTGTGGAATAATTAAGTGGCGCCTGTGTGGAATAATTAATTGCGCTCCGAGGTGAGGCATAAATAATGGGGCTCTTGTGTGGCATATTTTATGGGACTCTAGTGTGGCATAATTTAAGGGGCTCTTGTGTGTGTCATAGTTATGGGGCTCCTGTGTGTGGCATAGTTAATGGGCTCCTGTGTTTGACATAATTTGTGTGGCTCTTGTTTGTGGCATATTTAATGTGCCACCTGACTGGCATTACTAAGGAATCTGTTTGGCAGGGTATTGGTGGAAATCCAGGGGGTGTACACCATGAGCTACAGTACTGGATGACATCAACCCTAGTGATGCTTCTGCTTATTAGGAAGTCTGAGAAGATAGAATTTGCATTGATCCAAAGATTCTGAACATGGCTGATGAGGAGGTTTTGCACAAACTACTGAAAGCACAGTGTTTTACACCTGTTGATGCAAGCTATGCCTTTTCTGCAATGCAAACAGAAACACAGAAACAGATTTCAACTGCGTGAGAGGTATTTTTCGAGGTTAATCATGTGATGAAATACCGTATTTGCTCAAATAGAAGATGACCCTGATTATAAGACAACTCCCCAAACTCGGTATATTCCTTTAGGAAAAAAACTAAAAGCCTGAATATAAGACTACCCTATAGGAAAAAAGTTTAACTTGTATATATTCCCCTGTAAATTTATTTTTAATAAAAATGATGATAAAAAATGCATTTCTTGTTTTTATTTCGTTTACTTGCCAATCTGCCCCCCAGACATAGCCAATGCTTCCCCTACCCTCCCTAACTTAACCAGTGATGCCTCCCCCTCCCTACCCAGCCTTACCCAATGCTGCCTCTCCCCCAGACTTGCCCAATGTTGCCTCTCCCCCTCCCTCCCCTAGACTTGCCCAATACTCCTCCTTCCCCCTCTCTCAGACTTGCCCAATGCTGCCTCTCCCCCATCTCTCCCCAGACTTACCCAATTGATGCCTCCCTTGTGGCTAGTGGGGACAGACAAGCATTTGCTCAGAAAAAACCTTGTCTCATATTCGAGCAAATACGGTAATAAAACGTTATATACACATATCAATGTGAACAGTGAAAAATCACAATCCAATAAGGGGCAGAGTTACGTAAACATTGTCACAGCAAAAATAGTGAACATAATAATAATAATAATAATACCTACTAGAGAGACCCGTAAAACAGCATTCAATAGACATGGTAATATAGAACAAAGATTCTTAATTTATTAATTCTACCACAAACAGGACATACGGTACTTAATAAATCACATAAAAAACATATCCAGTATACATTATACAAAATACATAAACACACCTAAAATGAAGGTCAAAGCTGTAGACCAAAAAAGGCATACTCCAAAAAATACTTTATATTCCTATATTCATAAAGATAAAACATACTGAAATCAAAAAAGGATATATAGCAGCAAATTACTTAACCAAAAGTAATCAACAATATAGGGCATGAGAATATTGTTGTCTGTGTCATCCATTATGCCTATTCATCGATTAAAAGCTTATACTTGAATCCCGTTACCTGAGTGCTGGCTTTTCTTCTACTCTACTCCAAGTATTTCTGACATTTATCAGGTGGAGAAGTCTGTCCACCTTACACGTTTTGTATTATGTTTTGTCGGATCATCACCCATTAAATCTACATTTTCTCATCGAAAGAAGGAGTGCATGCTTCTCTTTTTTTGTCTTGTCCATGATCCTGCTGCCTTCACAGTCTGACAAAGCACTATACATTCGATTTAAACACGGGAAGATCATCGACAGCCACAGGTAGAGCCGGCTTATTCCCATGGGAAAATCTTTTTTTCACACATTGGGGGAAAGACATGCTACAGACAAGCTGGTGATACTATTTACTGGCCCACCTTGCACACTTGCAAAAAAAGGAAACCATGATGTCACATGGCTACAAGTCCATGGCAGATTGTAAGCATGGTCTTCTCACTGACACTATTTAAGCAGTGAAAGGTGCTGTTTGCATGTTATGGCCAAAGTGGATAAAGTGATCTCTGATAATGGACCTCAGTTTGCAAGGGTATAGTTGAGGGAAGCAACACAAAATCCTGGAATGGAACAGAGCAATAAACAGAAAAAACAGAGATGGAACAGAACAGAAAAACAAGGAAACATGGAAAGGAAAACCCTTTAATAGGGTTTTAGGAGAGGGCAACTAAAACAAGGATCTAATACAGGGCTGGAACCCTAAGACGGGGTTGGAACCGGACTAGTGCCAGACTGGCATGTGCCGCTCTGGGGCAGGTGAAGCTCTGGGGCTAACAGAGACTAAGTAACCTCAGAGAGGGCTAATAAACTCTTTGGACAACCAGGACCCATCTTGACTTGTAGTGGCAGACATTCACAACCACCTGAGATACTTAGCATGTGGAATATGTTATTACAAGGACAACGACTACAATTTTATTATTTTTTTAAGTTGATTTATTAACACTAAAAGAGGGAGGTTTTTTGGATGTTATGTTTGATTTACATGCCACTCTATCGTTCATTTCTATTACACGTATTTCCTGTTTGGGTTTGGTTTCTTTGTCATATTTATGTGCACTAATAGCTTGTTCTGTCATTATTTACACCACATGAAACAGAAGTCCTAAGGGATTATATATAACTAATTAGTGTGTGCCATCTTTATACATAATTCTCAAAATAACATTGAAAAAAAAACTTCTGTGTTATGTCAGGATGCATGTTTCATGGGTGTTTGCATTTACACTTCTAATTAATGTAATGCAATTTAGGATGTGTACAACCTGGGTAATGGCCATATGCCCATGTCCTGAATACATCTCTCCTAATAAGGGAATAGCAGGTAGAAATACTGCAGACTAGATAGCATTCTGACAATGTATGATTTCTCTTGGATGCATTGTCGCATGCATTTTTATCTTACCCAGCTTACAGTGAAAAATATGCTGTATACAACCCTAGAGATATAAGTATGTAATGAACCAAATCACATTGCGCGATTGTCTACAAAAACCAAGTACTATCAAAATAAAAAAAATTGTACTTTCATACAAGAAGCAGAATACAGTTTGAAATGTATTGATTATGCACTGTCTTTGCAATGAAAGGCAAAATTGTTCCTTTTTTACCTGTTTTGGGGCAATCTTGTGCTTTGTAAAGAATGGCACCTGATGAAAATATAAAATACTTCTAATTAGTATGCTTTTATATCTATACACAGCATATGTAAATATTAGGTTTGTAATTTTATATTAATGCAGAAACAGTCACTGAATTGTCATTTAATTAATATTAAGCACTTTAAATGCAGGCATAACTTAAAATGTTTAATTCAAGCAACAGAGTTACTCCATTCATCTTAAAGTGATGAAGATATACTTTTAAACGTATATATAAATCCAAGGCAACCCACGACTAATTCTCAAAGATAGAGGTTGCCATCCTGGATATAACACTTTGTTAAAGCCATTAGTAAATTAAATGTGGATGAAAAAAAAATTGTAGGTAGGAGAATTCTTAAGATAACTGAAATCAATAATAAATAAATTGCTGAATTAAGATAATCATTCTAAAAAACATAAAAACAGATAAATTCTTAGTGGAAATGGAAAATCCCAAAATGGAGCATAAAAAATATGTACAATGAGTATATTGTACAGGACACAGGAGCACACATTTGTAGATTTACAGATAATTTCCAATACATGGACAGCAAGGGTATATGCTGGACACATATAATTTGCATGCTTTAAAAGAAGTCTACCCACAATTGGGGCACATTTGTGATAATAGGTTACATGGATCTAAAGTTCTTTCTTCAGTGGCAATGTTTTATACCCATACAGTTGTTACCCACACAAAATAAATAGTTTATTTTAAAGAGAAGTATGGATTTAATTTCATGCCATTAAATATATATCTTATGTGGGCAGTATTTCACAGTGAAAGATAAGAACATGGTCACAAATATAACATTTCAACAAAGCTTTTAATAAATTGACAATTCACATACAGTAAAACTAAGAACCAAACAAGTCTATGTAAAAAAAAAAGTGTTGACAGATACACGGTTGAAGTTACTATAAAGAACACCTGACGCTTTTCATCCTGCAAGAGCTTCTACAAGGGACCACATCAATTGTATATTTTATTTTAAATCTTTAAACCCTCCTTGAACATGTTTGCACAGTGTTCACTGTTAGTGGTCAGCAGCATTTAGTAATCTTTTGTATGTCTGTCTCTGACACAACTGGAACAGATCTATACTGAATTTCTCATTTCATGCCATGTTTCTAACAAATTAATTTTCCAGAATTGGATACAAGTGTGAAAAAAACATCAACATTTGCTTTTGATAAATTCCGCATGATTTAGGGCTACTGAAGTTCTTGAAATGTGGGATGGTGACCTTAAAAAAATCAATGATACCAAACTGTCTCACAATAGTGATTTGTTGGTCTCTAAGCAGACTGTGGTAATCTAAGTTACAGGTTGAGTATCCCTTATCCAGAAATCCTTTATCCAAAATAATCCGTTATTCAAACATCTTTTGGGGATTTTGTCACAAGATGAAAATTCCACAAACACCTGTCAGTGTTCAGCCCCCTTAAGGTGTGATATAGCTTTTCCGTGCATGCTCAGATTCCCCCATGCCCACAAAGGGTAATACAAAGGCATGTGAGCATGCCTGATGTACCAACAGAAGGTTCCCAACCATGCCTGATATCCCAGTAAACATAATTTATTTGCTCTATACAGTATTTGTATTGATTATGTTGTATGCTCAGTGTCATGGTTATTCTGGGTTTGTGGCTGTTTTCTCTTCAGCCTCTAGTGGCCGCTATTGTAGTGTGCCCATTCTACTCCTGTTGCCAGCTGCCTCGTTATCCTCAGCCCTTCCCTATTTAAACCTGCAGCTTATGGCAATCAGCGCCTTTGCATTGCTTTGGTTGCTGCCTGAAAGTGCCCTGTGTATTCTATTTCTGATTATCTGTTGCCAACTCCTGCTAGCCCTTACCTTGTCTTTTTTTCCGCCTGTCCAGACCTGTTTGCCTGTCCTGACTACGTTTGTTTGCTGCCACCCACGATCTTTTGCCTGTCTGACTATTCTTCTGCCTGAGCCACTGTACCCTCGCCTTGATACAGTATTCCGGATCCAGCTCCCTGTTTGTTGGGTTTAGTTTCGGTATCCTGCTAATAGTTCAGAGTGCAAAAGTCCTGGGGGAACGAAACCTGCGGCTCAACCATAGGGTGGAATTCCTTCAGGCAGAATATTCTGTTCTGTTGACGGTGGTCCATTACAAAAGACCTATATCGAGTCTGCACAGCAGTTCCAGCCTCATACCTGAACGTGACAGTTATCACAGGTCTGTGTCCTGCTCTGAGAGCTACCAGTCCTGTCTTAGTCTGGTCTCAGCTAATTGTCCTTTCTTTGTTCAAGTCTCAGCTACTTGTCCTGCCTTAGTTCCAGTCTGTTACCTGTCCTGCCTCAGTTCCAGTCGCAGCGACAAGTCCTGTCTCAGTCTCTGCTACCAGTCCTGTCTCAGTCCCAGTCTCTGCTACCAGTCCAGTCTCAGTCCAGTCCCAGTTATGCATCGTGGGGTGCAGACAGACCCCTCACTTTGCCCTGCAATGAGGCTCCTCCCTGGTCTGTTATCCCAGGATGTGACACTCAGAGGCTTTAATATATCTTATTGATGAAAATGATCCATTATCCAAAATGATCCGTAATCCAAAATACTACTGGTCCCAGGCATTTTGGATCAAGGATACTCAACCTGTATCATAAGAATGTCTGAATGTCTTGGTTTGGGCATTTAGATTTCACAGCGCTGAACATTGTTAGATTGATCTGTCAGTGTGGGGTGACACAATATGGCTCGAGCTAACAAAGGAGTCCATGTTATTATTGGGTAAGGGTCATCAATAAAGGTTTAAAAGGACAACTGTGTACATTTAATCACAGATTACATGCACTAAATCAAGCATGTATATGAAAATAACAGGGATGCAAAACATGTTATACACAAATACATTTTTCAATAAAACAGCTAATATTTTAAAGTGCCTTTCGTCCAGCGGGATTCAAAGCATTGTTTTAGTGCATACTCTTGGAATTAACAGTTGAATAATAGATTTGATTATTACCCAATGTGTTTAGTCACTAAAAGATGAGTAGCCAGTTAGCAGAAGTGAATAACATACAAGTTGAAGCGAATAGCATGTGAGTTGCATGTGAGTTGAGGTGAGATGAACATTTAATTTCAACAATTAAGCTATACATTGTGCAAGAACAAACCTGATGAGTTTGCTTAAAGGGGGAACTAATCAAGTTTGTTCCTGCACAATGTATAGCTGAACGGGTGAGATGAAATGTTCATCTCACCTCATCTGACCTGCTATTCACTTCTATTATTAATTATATTTTTTCTTATGAAAGTAGCAAAAAATCGTGTAATAAATGCATATAATTACATTACTTATTTCACAAGAACATATCAAATCTATTTGTACATTCTATCAACGTTTTTCAATTATAGATGACCTTTACATTTAGGGAGGAAGATAAAGAGAAGAGGAAGGAAGAGCCAGAAGCGGAGAGAGAAGAAGAAAGGGAGAAGAGAAAGTGAGGGGAAAAGGAGAAAGGGAAGGAAAGGGGGGATATTTTATATTTACAGATGTAGGGGGGTCCCCATATTTCAATTTGGGATAGGACAGTTCTTCCACATGGAGAGGAGATTTGTATGTTTCCCTAGGGACCTGGTTGAGAAGTAATGTAATTTTTCCAACTGAAGATTATAGGTTATTACATTGTGCAGTTCTAATTGAGTTAGGATATGTTGGGATTTCCAATTTCTAGTCAATAGGGTTTTAGCTGCAATGAGAATTTGACCTACCAAAACTTTTTTATGGCGAAGATGTAGAAGAGCACACATTCAGGCGTTTGTGGGAATGGCTTGTGTTATGAAGGAAAAAGCATCTGACCAGTATTGACAGAGGAGAGGGCACGCCCACCAGGTATGTAACATGGTACCAGGGAGTAGGCATTGTCTCCAGAAGAGATGAGAGGATGTGGGGTACATTTTTGCTAGTTTACTAGGTACAATGTACCAACGGTATAAAATTTTACTCATGAGCTCCACTATTTTACTCATGTGGTTAACACAGTGAGAAATAACCTTCATTCTCTGGGTTGCTTCCTTCCATTGTAAAGGTGTTAATTCCTGGGAGAGTTCCTTTTCCCATTCTTTCATACAGGGGAATTTAGTCGAGAGAGGTAGGAAGGGACCTAAATGGTAACATGTAGAGAGTAGTTTTTGCTTTAAAGATATATTCATGCAGCATTTAGTGAGGATGTGAAGTGACTGATTTTCAGTGGATAAAGTATTTGGGGTAGATGATATAGCTTCCCTAATTTAAAGGTAAATATAAAAATCACATTGTGGGAGTAGACATTTTTGTTTCAGACTATGAAACATTTTAATAGTGCCATCATTGTATAAGTGATCCAATATTGTAATACCTGCTTTGAACCATGATTTGAGCAAGATATTTGGAATCATTAATTCTAGTGCCTTAAGTGGTGTTGTGTGGGATAGGCATAGTAGGTCCGGGATATGGGTTCCGTACTGTTTACATATTCTAAAAGAAGATACAGTGCTTTTAAATATAAGCTTATGTTTTGATAATTTGGGGTCCGGTAACCAAAATAGATCGCATATCCTATGAGGCGCGACTTGTATATCTTCCATATCTACCCATGCCGTTTCTCCTGGATGTTTGTGATGTTGCAGAGTTTGGGCCATTCGAGCGGCCCTGTAGTAGTTGGGTATAGATGGTATGCTTAGACCTCCTTGTTTAAATGGGAGTTGTAGCCATTTGTTTGCCATTTCTGGGGGGTTTTCCGCCATGAAAAATTGTTGGATATCTTTTTGCAGGTTTTTTTAAAATCGCAGGTGGAATATGTATGGGAAGGGTACGGAACAGGTATAACATTTTTGGCATCACCGTCATCCTTACTGCAGCAATACGACCAAACCAGGAAAGATGTAGATGCGACCAAATGTGCAGGTCCTGCTTAATAGATTTCCACAGGTTGGTGAGGTTTGCTTCTAGTAGGTTAGAGCTGTTTTTTTGTAAGGAAGATGCCCAAGTACCTCATGCTCTCAGATCTCCACTCAAAGGAATGCAGTTGTTTGTTAGATTAATTAGTAAGGCTTGTGTTTTTGTTTCATTTACTTTGTGATAAGAAATCTGACTGTATTTGAATAGAGTTGACAGCAATGCTGGGACAGAATTTACGGGATCAGGATATAATCCGCAAATAGTCCCAGCTTTGTAGTCTGGGTTCGTGAATAAGGGATTCCTTTAATGTCGGGGTTGGATCTAATGGCTTCTGCTAAGGGTTCTAGAGCTAGTACATACAGTAAAGGGGAAAGAGGACATACCTGGCGTGCTCCATTTGTTATTTTAAATGGCTTGGATAAGAAGTCTGCATAGGATACTAAATGCTAGGACCGCTTTAATGTATGCTTGTGGAAAATTAAATTTCTCTAAAGTGGCATCTATTGCTAAAACTAAACTGGGAGTACCCAAGTTTTGGGCCAGGGAGATTATATTGGATATCTTCCTGATGTTATCTGACGCCTGTCTTCCCTTGACAAACCCAACTTGATCATAATATAGAAGTTGAGGTATTAGTGATTTCAGTCTGTTCGCTAATATCTTTGCATAGAGTTTGACCTCTGTGTTTAGCAGGGAAATTGGACGTTAGTTTGAGCATATAGTTGGAGGTTTGCCCAGCTTTGGTATGGTAGTAATCACCGCTTCATCAGGAGGAAACACGATAATAGATTATAATCTATTAAAAAAAAAGCCATATGCCAACCTGCTACAACCTTAGAGTAAATGTAAAAATTATAAAAAATAACTTGGTCCAAAAAGCAACTCCCAAAATGTAAACTGCCCCGAGTGGAGCAGTGGGAGGTGGGTGCCTACAAACCCTATGAAAGAATACTGAACAGAACTGTGGTACCTACTAGTGGTCCCCAGTTCTTAAAGAGGGTCTGTTTACTTGGGAACTCTTGACCATAATAAAATATACTCATAGGCAATAAGAAAATATATAAATGCTTTAATTAGAGCTCCCTAATAAGACGGGGTGCCCCTGAATGAGAGCGGGTCCAAACAATACCCTAAAGTATCTATATCACACACACTTTGTGACATAGATCAAAAAATGACAGACAATAGTGACATATAAAGATCATATACATAGTAAGCATACAAAACAGTATAAAAAAATTTAAAAAAACAAATCCTGCAGGATAGAGAGTTGGAAAAATGGAGGTGCTGACTCGAACAGCTATAACAAAAATGCAAAAAAGTGACTAATGAAAAAAACAATCTGTACATGCCATGCGTCCACGGTATTAATGAAATCCAAGCAACCTGCAAGCTAGAATAAAAGCATTAAAGGTGTAAGGGGACCATCGATCTTGAGGGTCCTGTACCAAGCAAGGAAAATGTAGATTAAAGTCACTCTTGACAGTGGAAGTTTGGAGCTTATATAATTATGCTGGTGTCCTTGTTAGAACTAATATCCAAAATAAACAAGTCTCTGCTGTGTAAATATGGCACAAGAATGAATAGTCCCGCATCCACTGTAAAAAGACCTGGAGGATCACTAAATTATAGGTGGGGAACCTTAAAACAGAAATGCACAAACAAATAAGAGGTACTTATAGCTCGCAGACGCAACCCTCCGGCTGTTTCCGGTAAGCAGTAACCACAAAATTCTGTTCAGCTTCTGGTTCCATAATCTTTAAAGTAAACCATTCGAAAAAGGACCTCCAGGCGAGCGTAGGGTAAAGTGCTACCATGCGGTAATAATTCGTCCGTGCACACAGAGAGCCAGCATGTCACTCCTCCTCTCCCTCAACTCCTTCCACAGGAACGTGATCACAGACCTACGATCGTTTCGTGCTGAACGCTTCTTCCGGGTGACGAGATTGTCACATCAGTGCCGTCGCGCTGCAGGACACGTCCTGCTTACCTTAGCCGCCGCTTGACACGCGCTTCTTCTGCGCGTGTAATACTTACCACAAGGTCCTGTCCCGGATCCGCTGCTATGATTCCAGAAAATGTACGCATGCGCTTACGCAGTGCAGCGCATACTCCTCCACACTATACGCTGCCTAAGAATTAGCTATTGCCATAGAAGTCCCTTCCACACGGCGGCGCCATCTTGGTTTTTATGCAACTTCCTAGTTTGCTTTCCAAGCCTCATTTTCATCCCAGAGGCGGAGACTTCTTGGTTTTATATGCTACTTCCTAGTTTGCTTTCCAAGCCTCATTTTCATCCCAGAGGCGGAGACTTGCCTTGGAGGGATATTTAAAGGCTCAGTCTGCATTCAACCTTTGCCTGTGATAGTGCCTTGAGCCTTTACTAGCGTTTTTGTACTTCCTATTCTATATCACTGTTGCCGAACTTTGCTACCTGACCTTGCCTGTTTGCCACCTGTCCTGACCTGTTGCCTGTTTTGACTTCGCCTGAACTCTGCCAGCCTCGACTTATCGCCTGCCTGACTACTCTTTTGCCTGTGTCCCTGTTACCTTCGCCTCGGTCCTGTTTCAGCATCCTATCCTGCACCTCGGCTTCAGTCCTGTTACAGCTTCCAGTCCAGTACCTTGGTTTCAGCTTCGATACTCTGGTAGTAGTACAGAGTGCAAAAGACCAGGGGGAACGAAACCTGAGGCTCAACCATAAGGTGAACTTCCTTCAGGCGGAAGAATTCTGTTCTATTACCGGGGTTCGTTGCACTAACCTCTATCTCTCTGCAAAGCGGTTCCAACCTCGCTCCTGAACGTGACAGAGATTCACTCTGAACATGTCTTTTAAATGTACCAGCCGGACAGGCGAAAATATGATTGGCTAATAAGTCTATGTTAATTCAATAAATCCATACTGTATTAAACATTTTACACATTGGTGTTCATAAATTGTTGGTTATTGACGTCAACAGGCTGGGCCACCCTACCCTACCATAACATAAAAGATGATAATTAAAAAACGTAAACCTAAATCATGTAATACATATTAAAGGGACAGAGACGGAAAGGGAGGGGGGGACACATAAGGGGGGGAGGGGAGGAGGGAAAGATAAAATGACGAAGGTTACAAAAAAAAATAAAAAAAAATATATATAAAAATAAAATTAATAATAATAACGGGAAGGGAAGGGGGGGGGGGGGATTTTTCATTTATTGGTTAATATGTTTAAAATATCCTATAAAGTTGAGGTCTTTTCAATCTTAATTTTGGGCATTTGTTTTATTGGTGTAATCAGGATTCAGTAAAGTGTGGTTAAATGTGAGGAATGTAGCTAATGCATGTCTGAGTCAGGTAATTCTGAGCAGCTCAAAGCTAACATAGTTAACTTTGGTTTGTAGCAAGAAAAGTCCTTATGATCAATCAGAACTTTGAAGCATTATCATAAAAATGTAAATGAAATGCATTTCCAGTCTAATCTTCCTCTGCCTGCCGCTGCCTGCCATCATTACTCTTTCTATGTATTTTTACTATTTCAGTGCTTATTTGTGTACTTTCTAAATCTTTATCTAAATTGCAATGTAGCTGCAAACTGCTATTTGCAGAAGATCTCATTTTAACTAAAGGATACTATTTTCTTTGAAAAAGAAAAAGCTATATGCAAAAAATGAAAACCTTATCGTTGATAGCTTTTTTTCACACACTATTACAACATGATGAAATACTTATTCTTGCATTTTAATCTGCACTTTCAGTCAATGTCAGTACCTCTTTTTTCCCTCAATGCAACTTGCCTCCCCCTCTTTACTGTCATACTAATGCCTCTCTGCCACATCTTTACTTCAACTTCTCTGCCATGTCTTTACTCCAACCCTTACTAACTCCCGCTATACCGCTTACATTGACCCTGCCACTCTCCCTCTTTGAAGTGAGAAAAAGAGAGAATCTGATATCCAAGTAGATATTAAAACTCAACATTTATCGGCTCAGGAATAAAACTTCAATAATGAAATAATGTAAACAAGGTTAAGGAAAAACAAAAATGGTGTGAACAATAGTGATCAAAAAAGTGATATAAAAGAAATATCACTCCTACCTTTTTAAATACTCAGGTACATATTTACAAATGTTATTTGCAAATATGTATACGTAAAAAAGGTAGGGGTGAAAAATCAATAACAACTGTGCAACTGATATATATATATATGGGAAAAAGTGCGCTGTAACCCAACACTTAAATACACACAAAATAAAATCGGGGTTACCCTTAAATACAGCGTAATCAGCTTGGTGTTAGCCAGAAGGGATGAAAAACAGATACAATTATAATATAGTGTAGTAATCTTAACGTAAAAGTGCCAATATTAAAAATAAATGTGAATACACTCACATCTCCCTGAGCAGAGTTCTGCTCAGTATATAAAGCTTCCAGGGAGTACACAAGGGGTTAATGATCCAGCAGGTCTCCAGGAAATTGCATGAGAGAGCAAAGAGGAGACTTTTAGTATGAATAAATTTAATATTAAAAAAGATACATAAAAAGTCTTACATTACTAATAACAGGATTCAGCAGGAAAGTGCACAGTGGTATAAATCCAAGTGTCCAAAAAAGTCTCCTCCCTTCCACAGTGGAGACTCCCTCTCCAGTGGCAGCCTGTGTTCCAGGGAGAGGAGCACGGCACCCTCTCTCCCCAGCGGCAGCTTACCCTACCAAGCGGAGACACCAATCTCCCAGACGGCGCAGATGGGACCGTGGTCTCTGTGCCTAACCCACAGGGATGCTGGACAGCCGGTCCAAATCCCCAGCTACAATTGCAGGAGTACAAGGAGGATGGGGAAAGTGATGTCTCCCCTCTGCAGCCAAGTCCCCACCAGGCTACCCTAGCAGAAGCGCTGGCATCGGGGCAGAGCCCAGCTGGCCTCTGCCCCCCAAGCCCCCACAACGTGTTGCCCAGTTATCCCAGAGGAATACCTATGTGCAGTAATTGTTTGTTGTGGGTGGGTGGATTGACTAACTTAGGTACTGACCGACAGAAGGTCAGGTGCCTGGTTAGTCTTCCCCCCAAAGGGGAGATGTGTAAAGAAGTGCCCTTCCCCACTTGGTCCTGGAGATGCCTGCTTGCCAGCCTCCTCCCCTGTGACTATGGCCCTGGGGTGTATGGCCCTTTAAGAATGCTTTTTTGGCCTATGGACTTGTATTGGACTGTGTTTGGCCCTTTAAGAACATATTTGGGGCATGGTGAAAATGCCCCAAAAAGCTAACTTTTGAACTACTGGGTGTTGTCCGATTGTTTGATTTTTAGTTATGTTCATATTCAAAGTATGCTGATTCTGAAAATGTATGTTTAATGTGAATGTGATGCATATTTTGAAAGTTATTAATATTGTGTAAAACCTGTATATTTTATCTTGGAGATAATTGAGCTGATACAAAGGTTAACTCAATTATCTCCCAAGCAGAGGGGAGGAATGTACTGTAATTACTATTCACTGTGCTTTCCCCAAGTTAAGATTGGATCCTATCCTTTAATCCCTGTCATTATGTCACCTTTCCCATTGTCTTTATGTAAGTCATTTAGTTTCCTGTATGTATCTGAACTGGGCACCTTTGTATCCTGAAAGGTGTGAGGTGTCCTTTGGTTAAACTTTAATCCTGTTATAGTTCCATTGTCCAATCTGGTTTGTCAAGATGTTTAACTGTATATATTCTCTGTTTATGAATCAATAAATGGTTTTTAATGCTATTTTAATTAGGTCCTTAATGCTGTTTCATCATCCCATATACATTTGTATAATTTTTCATTTGTAAACAAAACCAATTTTTTAAACCTTTCTTCATAACTAAAATATACCAAATTCCTAAATTTGTAACTGGTGTGCCTAATTTTCTTTCTAGGTAGGAGATTGTATTTTTATGAGAACTAGAACCAAAAAGTTAACTGCATAATCAATTCATAAACAGGCAATATTATATTGCACTCTTGTGATTCACAAGTTACATTGCTCATTATTGAAAAATCTATTTTCTAGAATTATTCCAAGATCTTTTATACTTCGTTTCTATCCTGATTCAATCCTAATTTGTACATCAATTTTAAGATTATTTTTTTTGTCACACTCAGATTTAGAAATTATGAGCTGGTCAGATTTTATTCTTGTGTATCATCATTGTGTCAATTCCTCAGTGATAAAATAGGTGATTCAAATATTTATGATGCTGAAGGGAATTGATCAAAAAGCGTAGGAAAATTACTGTTTTATTCACTGCGATCTTTGTTATTTTCACTCTCTCCTTCCCTATTCCCCGCCCCCTTTTCCCCTCTTCCTTTCAGCTTGCTTTCCCTTTCCATTATCCAAAACTTATTTTAAATCTAATAAGATGTTAAAGTGTAATTCTATTAAAATATCTATTACAAATATGCTGATGTATAAAATCAAAGTACATTCCCCATCAACCATTCATACCTGTCCAGGAGTGAAAGTGGAGGCGTTAGTTGGAAGTAGTCTCGGGCAAGTCTGTAACCAGAGGCCAGATTCTCCAAAAGTCATTATATAACCCCAAGCTCTCAAGACTAACATATACAGATTTCTCCATGAATCTCTGATATTTAATCTGTGAGACAATTTCAGTCCACTTAGGGATCACCTCAGATCTCCATTTTCTCGCCAAACAGACTTTGGTGGCCCCCAGTATATGCACAATTAGCATTTTTGTTTCTTCTTTCAATCTGGGGAAATACAAATTGAACAAAAAGAGTTGGGGGGTCAGTTCAATATGGGACTGTGTTAAACTTGTAAGTTTATTTTCTAACTGGACCTTCAAAGGTAATAGGCAGGTACATTCCAACCATATATGCCGTATAGTTCCAGTGTCCCTCTTCCATCTCCAACAAAGATCACTAATGTTGGGTTGAAACTGAAATTTTGAAAATTTAAGACAATTTTTAAACAGAGAAATACTTTGAATAGTTTTGTTGTCAGATTTAAAGCAGTGACCTATTCACTGGATACAAATTCTGTGCTCAGCTATGTTTCCCATTTCATAATCCCACAAAGCTCGTATACAATGATTCTCTAATCTTAGAAGACAAATTAAAGCCATTATCTAGGTCATAGTGTTTGTCCAGCTTATTACCACTCTTAATTTCCCTATTTTATAATTTAAAGTAAGTAAGGTATTCTTTGCTGGAAATTCCATGATTTGTACATAGAGTAGTAAATGGTCTAAAAATCACTCCCTCAAATAAGTCTCCAATATATACCAGCATTTTACCCAAATCCTTTATTTATATTTTCAAGATCAAGGGACAAAGCTTCTGTAGGAACATCCAAGGAGATACATTCTTTACTATTATTCTTCCGTCTTACAAGATGGGAACCATGACAAATTTCACTTTATTTTCACTTTATTTTCCACATTAAGTCATTTTATAGCCGAGTTATCTGACCAAAGCAAGAAAAAAGGGTTCTTGTTGGATAAAACTTGTCTTTTATAACCTAACCATAAACAATTTTCTGGGACCTTAAATTTACCTTTGATCAAATGGGATAGCATTATGGAATCATAAATCAAGTATACATCGGGGAGGGATGTTCCCCCATCTTTTAATTTGCGAGACAAATTTGAGGAGGGAATTCTGGGTCTATGCCTCCCCATACAATCTTAATAAATAATTCCTGGAATTCATGTAGCGTACGTTTCGGTACGCTCATAGGAAGAGTTCTTAATAGGTATTCCGGTTTGGACAGTGCATTTATTCTCCCCAGCCATGATATATATAAATTCCCCCATTTGTTTATGGTAAGTTTTAAGTCTTGATATAAGTCGTTATAATTATTGTTTACTATCTTAGACCAATTGAAACATAATGTTATCCCCAGATAAAGCATTTCATTCTTAAACCAATTAAATGGGTAAGAATCTCCCAATCTTTGTAGTTGGTGAATCGGGACACTAGAATGGATTACTTGTGTCTTTTTTAAATTTAATGTATAGTTAGAGATTCTACCAAAATCTTGAATGCATTTCTAAACTGCCAACAGAGATGTTTCTCGATTAGAAAGTATAAGAACTACATCATCTGCATATAACATGATCTTTGAAGTTTGGTCGCCATAGCGAATTCCCAGGATTTCCTCCTCCTGTCTTATATAGGCTACCGAGGGTTCTATTGAAAGTGCATACAACATTGGGGCCAATGGGCACCCTTGTCTCTTCCCATTAGCTACCCCAAACCATTCTGAGTTGAACCCATTTCCCGAGACCCTGGCAAACGGAGCAGTGTAAAGACTTATAATTCTATCTAGTATAGGCCCTGTGACTCTGAACACCTCCAAGACATCCGACAGAGAGTACCAGCTAACTCTGTCAAAGGCCTTTTCGGCATCCAGAGCCACGAAGGCCACTAGGGCGGAAATAGATTTGCAGATATGGATCAGATTTAACTAATTTTGGAATTAAATCCTTTAATGTCTCTGCCAGGATCTTGGAAAATATTTTAATGTCAGTATTCAACATGAAAATGGAGCATCTCCAATGGGAGTGGGCAACCCTTATCTATTTCTCAAAATACTTTTCAGCTATGGTAGGCTCCATTATCTTATAGAAACGTGTAACCATTGGGCCCTGGGGATTTTCCCTCCTTAAGGTCTTTAATAGATTTAGAGATCTCATCCAGGGTCAGAAGAGAACTCAATTACTTCAAGTCCTCCTCGCCCTCTTGGTAGTTTTGATTTTTTGAGGAACTCGCGGATTGCTTCTGAGGTTGCCTTTACCTATGGAAGATTATATAGAGCCCTGTAATATGAGGCAGAAGCTTTACCTATATCTGATGGGGAGATATTAACTTTGTTTCCCTCAATTATCTTCCTAATTATTTGGCTTCTTTGTTTAAACTAAAGTTTGTCCGAAAAATGCTCGCTTACCCTATAATCCCCATGATACCAATGTTGGTTCAATTTTATTATGGAGCTGTTTATTTTTATTTCTAATTTATTTCTTAATTCCAATGTGGTCTCCCTGATTTGAGCTGATCTCAGATTTGTAACAATTTTTCTATTTTCCTGCTCTAATTTAGCTAAAACAATATACAAATCATTTAAATCTTTCCCACGGGATTTCTTGCATTAGGACCCAAACTTAAATAGAATACCTTGCATGAAGCTTTTGAAGGCACACCATAGTGTGCCTCCACTAACCTCATTATTGTCATGATTCAAAAAGAATTGTTCGGCCTGTCTTAGCAGATACTTTTGGGTTCCATCAAAATGTATAACTTCTTCATTCAACCTCCAGGAAGTCCTGCCCTCCCTCGGTCCATTTTCCACTATCTGTGCAAGTATTGGGGCATGATCAGACCAGGTAATTATATCAATGTTTTATTTCCGAAATTCGACCAGGTTACAGCTTTTAGTTAAAAATTGATCAATTCTTGAATAAGATTTGTGAACTTTCGAAAAAAAAGTAAAATCGCAATCGTTAGGGGGTTGTGCCCTCCAGATATCAAATAGGCTGAATTCATGCTGGACTTCCTGGAAGGAAATACTTTTCCTCTTACTCCCCCTTTCTGACTCTTTCATGCAATATTTCAATGTTTTATCTGATCAATTGTAAGTTTAATGCTGTTTCCAAAATACTTTAGCACAATCAAAATAGATCACATGCACTACAACATTCATACCATTATTTTATAATTTCTTTACAGAACACAATTAAGTTAATTTGACATTCTATTCATCAAAAGACATACTAATGATATTGTTTTTCATAATTTTTTTTCTGAATGTTATCCTTTAATAGCCTTTTACAGACATGTTAAGCATGATAGCTCTCAACTGATGTCAAGCTCACAAGTTTGCAATTGCCAGGCTGAGATTGTGATACCTTATATGGTTCTTGTACTATATTATTGTTGAAATAAAAGCACTATTGTACAGAAGGAATTAAAATACTGTACTGAACCTCCTCATACCCAGGGGAGTTCGTGTATTTCCAGGGGTTTGTGTGCTGAGAGCTGCGAGCACACAAACCCCCATAAATACACGAGAGATGTCGTTACATATGAAAGACGATGCTGCTACGAATTTGGCAACAGAGTCACTCACTCTGTTGCCAATTCGACAAGCATGAAAAGTATACAAAAAATGTGTATACTTTTAGTGCTTGTTGAATTGGCAACAGAGTGAGGGACTCTGTTGTCAAATTCATAGCAGCGTCGTCTTTCGGACGCATTTCTGGGGTTTGTGTCCTGTCTGCTCGGAGCACTGGGTTTATAGAGTTGAGTGTCACAGACTGAACAGTGATCACATCAATTGTACACTGTTTTATTCATAATACTGAGTGTCACACACTGAATACAAGTGCATTATATTATAAATCCTGATGGGAAAAATATAGTAGCTGTCCTGACTATACAAAATTTCTTATGACCCTGTATGAATTATATGAGCCTGGTCTCACAGACATGGCTGGCATTGCTTTTTGGCATTGTTTTTTGACCCACCATATACAAATTGTGACTAATATGTCTATACATTGTTATACTGTGATTTTGTACACAGGCACGTTTGTACTTAATTTCCTGTTACTGTGTCAAATCTGTGCACTTTACCACAGTGGTCTATTCTATGTATTACCTGACTTTGTGTTGTAAGGCTCCATAGCAGCTTAATAAGATCGACCAGCTAGAGAGTTTCTGCATAGGATATCTGTTCACGTCAACTGCTGTAATGTTATTAGTTTTCGCTAGACTGGATCTCCCTCTCTGAAGGGATTATTATACCTTATAATATCCAGTATTCAATTTACCCCTAATCCTTTTTGGATTAGCAACTATATTCAAACCTGTTTTTTTTTTCAAGTCAAACTTGGGTGACCTCCTCAAACTATTCTCAAATATACCTATTAGAGTAGTGAGTGATATGTAATCAATAAAGACAAACCCCTGTTCTAGCTTTTATTGGCTAAGCATGCACTGATACTCTGAGTATATCCAGGTCAGGTAAGTCTCCGATGAGAGACAGAGCTGGATGTAAACCCACATGTATCTGTGAAGATACATATGGTATAAACTGCAAAAGGGACAATTTTGTTTCTATTAAAAAACATTTTGCAGTTTTGTAGTTCCTACAATTGTAGCACTATTTGGCCTCTTTGTAAGTCTGTTAACTGCATAATTTTAGATTGAAAAATCACATCTAATAATAAATAAATATTTCAGTGTGACAGTTGGGAGCCATGCATATGTATTGCATGTTCACAAATAAAAAAATTAAATAGGATATATTTTGGCAGCTGAATTTGTAATTGAGATTTAGCGTAGCTCAGCACCTTTCATGTTGTTTTTCTGTTGCTTTGTTCTCCCCTTGTAATTGTGATCTGATCAAAAACTGTAAAAGCTCCATTTTTCTCCTTATGCGTTAGTTGTGAGGATGTTTGAGTACTGGGAAAAGTGAAGTGACCCACAACAATTCATTAACCCTTTAAGGACCAGGAATTTTCCTGGGCCAAGGACCAGAGCGTTTTTCAATTTTTAGTATGCGGTTTTTAAAACATAATTTCCCTCTCTCTCATTTAATGTAACCATACAAGTTATATGTTGTTTTTTAAAGGACAGTTAGAGCTTTGTTTTGATACCTTATACATAAAAATGATTTACATTTTAGTATTAAAAAATACATATAAAAGAGGAAATTTTGGAGGAAAAAAAAGTTTTTCCCCATTATTTTCCAAATAATAAGCTACACAACTAGTGCAACACTAACCCACTTATCCCCCCTAATTAACTAAATAATAAAAAAGAAAAATATTGGTTCCCAAACCCCCCTAAACAAAAAAGACAGAAAAAAAACTCTGAAGAGTGCGATGTCAGATCCATAAAAATCATGCAACAGGCATGTAGGGGTTACATTTTATTAAATAAATATATTAAAATTACCTTTATTTATTAAAAAAACTTTATAAATTGCAAAACTAAAAGAAAATGTAAAAAACTAAACTAAATGAGAGCCATAAAGTGGAAGGAAACTGATCACAGTTACAAACTGTGATCAGCAATGAAAGGGTTAATTTTTTTATTTTTTTTCTCAGCAACGTTCTTTATTAATTTATTTTTACTTACAGGTCCCCCTCTGTGCTTCACTATAAGAGCGTGAAGCACAGAGAGTGAATTAGAGGCAAAGTCAGTTTGTGAACACACTGACTTTGCCATCTAATTTGCATTTTATTGCGGTGATCACGTTATCACCGCAATCACATGCCCAGAAATCCACCGATCCAGTCCAGGAGCTTTGCCTCGGGTGCGAGGCTTAGTCCTGGACCCGTTGCAGACTGGCTGGCGGTGCCCACGGAGCGCACCGCCTGCTAGACTGCATGACAAGTTAACTCGTCATAAGGTTCTACATTATCCTGAATCGGAGATTGAGGCCATGATTGATAGAGCTCATCGAGTGCCTAAAACTAGAAGCGCTCCTGCAAATGTTCCTTGTGATGTAGTGAAGAGAAAGAGAAAATTCTGGAAGCATCCCGGTCAAAAATGGACATTTCAGAAGAATATAAAGCTATTCAAATCTTTAATGATTTATCCCCTCTGATGCTACAACGAAGAAGGTAGTTTTTTGAAATTACCAAAGCGCGGAGAGCTAGCGGCATCAGATATCAGTGGGGATTCCCTGTCAAATTAATTGTCTACCGCAATGGAGTACAGAAGATCATTCACACACCAGAAGATGGAAAGAATTTATTAAAAATTTGTTGGATGTTTTATCGGAAGCTACTGACCAAGTGCAGACGAGCAAATTCCCAATCAAGATTTCCATAGGATGGGCTACGGTTTCCAAGAAAATAAAATCCACTGTTTAATCTGAGGATTCTTCTAAGAATTTTCTTACCATTTTTTACATTGAAATACCCTGCACTTTCACTTTACCAGGCAATACCTGATTACTGTATGCCAGATACCTGTATTCCAGCTTAGTACAGACTATGCTCTATTTCTACAGGTCGAGGTTTCCCCTGCTGAGTTTCATGTTTCACTCTGATTTCGCTAACTTTTATCATTATCATCTACTTTTGTTTATTATTTTCTTTTTTATATTGATGATTTTACTTTTTACTTTTTTACTGTTATATGCCTTAGTATTTTGACGTATTGGTCAAGCACTGGTTGTTGGCGCTTTACAGAACTACTGCCATTTCTTTTTGATTTGTTATCTATTGCTCATCTATTTGCATGGCTCCCTTTGGTATTTCTCTATGATTTATACCTTCCTCAATCATTTACTATAAGTTTCCTATCCCTTATATGCGCCAGCGAGAGGTATTGGGCCTATTTTCTAGTATCTAATATACCGATGTCTGCCTTATACAGATATATCCTGTATATTTCATGCTTGGTAATGGATCACATGTAGGGTTATTTAGGATGGTAGACTACTAATTGGGCGATTATAAGATATGGTTGGTGTGTTGGCTCTCTCCATGAATATTGGACATATGTTATGATAGTCATTGAATCAGAGTTCTATGTTTATATCCTATGCTCTTACTGAGACACTTTCCTCTATAGACTGATAAATAGCAAAACTTTCCCATACCGATTACATTTCTAGTGTCCATGGGATGTGCCAAATCATGTGCCTCATTTCATGAGGGTCTCATTGTCGGTACTATTAATGCAAGGAATTAAATTATTCTAAGGTACCTTTTAATAATATACTGTAAATCATCCACTGATTTAATGTGGTATGTTTACTGTAGCATTTAAGTAGTCTATTACTTCTACCTACTGGATCGGTGATACCACAGTATTATTTTTATATGGTTGATCACTTACGTTTCATAAATGTTTCCTGACTGTTTTCCCACAGTCATCATATTTTACATGTTGCACTGTATTCTTACTTTTAACACACTTTTCATTCACCTCATATCCAGATCGTTCCCACAAACACTCCCCTGTTATGTTCACGTTACAAGGGAACAAGTTGGCGATGTGTTCCAACTTTATGAGGAGACGCACGTTCTGCCTCTCTTCTCTTCTTTCAGTTGAAACTTTTTTGTTTCAGATAATTGTACTTTTCTTGACTTTTTTTCTCCCTTTTTCTTTTTATCTTTTATATAAAGGCTTTAAGGTCACATTTTTGGAGCGTTATATTGGTACATTTTTAATGTTCATTGCTCCTGAACTACACATAATTAAATTCTTAGGAATGGTAGTTATTTCTGATAGCTATTTTATATTTGATAGCTGTCCTTTTATATATTTTTAAATACTATGGGTCTGAAATTTGTATCTATTTATGCAAAGGGCCTTAATTCACCTCATAAAAGGAAATTAGTGATGGAAGAAGCCAGAAGGTCTAATGCAGATATTTTATTTTTACAAGAAACTCATTTTGACAAGAAGAATCCTCCTACCTCAACAAACAGGTTCTATCCCACAACTTTTCATGCTATGTCAAATACCAAAATGACAGGGGTTTCTATATATATTCATAAATCAGTAACTGATAAATTGATAGATTCCAAAGGTCATTTTCTAATCTTAAATTGTTCCATTAAGAATGCTGATTATGCCTGGGTTAATATATACTCCCCAAACTCTAACCACCTACCATTTTTTGAGAAGTGCACAACATATGGAAAGGCTCACTAATCTTAGGAGGTATTTTTAATATAGCTGTAGACCCTTGTTTAGATTCCACTGTTTCTAAGGACCTTTTGATAAAGGAAGCATCTAAGAAAAAGAAAACCAAAGAAAAACCTAACCTGGATTTAATGATATATTTAACAGCAACCCAGAAAAAAACATAAATTATCACCCTCCCCAGTTTTTAAATTATGACTCGATAGTATCAAAAAAAGAGTTGAATGCACTTCAGATGCAAGAAACTGTATTTATGCTTAGGAAATTGAACTGTTCTAATACAGTGTTCCACTATGGGCAGAAGATTGTGTAAGCTTCTGCATTCTAGCCTCGGGCATTAATGGAGTCTACTCTTTCCAGAGCACATGGAAAATCCTGTTAAACAATTGTAAGTCAATATCTATTTATATCAGTATTAGTAATATAAATATTTATTTGGTGAAGCCTGATATCTTTATCAGTAAAGCCTTTGATTTATTTAAAACCTCTTCAGTAAAAAAGGATATCAACCCAGTATATATTGCTAAAGAGTTTGCAAAGTACTATGAAAAATTACACAATCTTAGGCATGATGATTCAATTTACCATCCTTCTGAAGATGATATTGCAAACTATATTTCAAAACTTGATTTCCCACAATTAACTGTAGACCAAAAACATTAATTAAATCTTCCCATTTCTGAACTTTAATTATGCAATACTATTAAAAGGTGGGGTTTGTTCCAGGGAGATCTTCCACCAATAATGTGAGACGACTCATAGATGTACTCCAGCTGGCTGGGACAAAGAGGATCCCCCTCCTGACCCTGTCACTAGACGCAGAAAAAGCATTTGACAGGGTCGGGTGGGGTTTCCTGAGAGAGACCCTGGACTCATTTGGGTTTAAAGGCAAAATTTTGGATGCAATTATGGCACTCTATGATGGGCCCTCTGCTAGGGTTATGGGAGGGGTTTTTTGCACAAGGCAGGGATGCCCCTCTCACCACTTCTGTATGTCCTTTCCATCGAGCCCCTGGCAGCCAATATTTGGAACAATGAGAAGATTAGGGGACTAAAGACCTCAGACGGACAGGGTAAGGTAAATCTATATGCAGACGATATCATCCTTACATTGAGCAACCCAGAGAATTCCTTGGTGGAGTTAATGAGTACTCTGGAGCAATACTCTAAGGTCGCGAATTATAAACTTAATATAGATAAAACGATAATGCCGACTAATCTATCGACATATCTAGAGACACGTTTGTGAGACAAATATGGATTTACTTGGTCAAGCAATATTGACTACTTAGGAATAAAAATATTCCAGGACCCAACAAAAATTGTAGAACAAATTTTTTTTACCCTTGCTGAAGCAAACCTATAAGGGGCCGATATTCTGCCAAAATGGCAATATCTGTTTTGTATTCTCACGTTAAGAGTGCCCGAAAGTCGGCTGTCCTTGGTACAAGCCTCGTTTAGGAATTTTGTTTGGGCAGGGAAGAAACCGAGATTGGGTCTGAAGAAAATTAAGATCAGTCCCAAAGAGGGGGGTCTCTCAATGCCCAACATCCAAGAACAATGTAGGGCTAACCTCCTAGCTCATGCTAAATCCTCGCAGAGAGTCCAATAGGGACGAAAACTGGTATCATACTGAAAAAGAAATATGTAACGTTAAAAGTATAGATTTCCTATTCTGGGAGACAGATCCAAAGAAGAAAATTGTTCCAGGAGTTAGAAATAGCTTGGTAAAACCAATCAGACTGAAGGCGTCTGAGGTATTGGAATGGGTGAACCCCGGAAGGGGGGAACTTTTTCCACAAACTTTCTTGTTCCACCTAGAGTTAGCAGATCAAGATATATACCGAAAGGCGTTAAGCATTAATATCCTGTCTGCATTTAAAATTTGTGTTGCACGATACTGGAGGAGAACTGAGATCCCATCTTGGCCAGAGATTAAGGAGCAGATAAAATATCAGGCGAACGCCTGAAAATATGGTTAAGATGGTTGCTCACCCCCCCCCCAACTGACACTTCTTGACAAACTGACACTTCTCTACGGACCCCCCGGGGACAGTTCTTCTTTCTATATATATCCCTGCACAACCAGACTCGCAGGTAGTGGCACTAAAAATTCATTTTATGAATGGAGACTCTGTCTCTGTGTAGTGAAAGCCAATAGTACTATTACATTCATTACAAATGCCAAAAGTCTATAAACCGAACGTTCGGTTTATAGACTTTCGGCTTATGGAATACATGTAATACTATGGGCTTTCTATAAACCGAACTAGAGTTCCCATTCATAAAAATTTATGAATGGGGACTCTGTTTCTGTTTATAGAAAGCTAAGAAGTTGAACGAATGAACGAATGGTTTAATATAAACGAAAATCATTCGTCCATTCGTGCTATAGAATTGGCATTACTATAAACCGAAATAGAGTCGGTTTATAGAATGCCAATAGACTTACATGCATTCCATAAACCGAAAGTCGTTCATTATGTCGGTTTATGAAATGTAGTGTACTATGCTATTGTATTCTATAAACCGACTCTATTTCGGATTATAGAATGCCAATAGTACTACGAATGGACAAATGAATGAGAGATTTTCGTTTATTAACCATTCGTTCATTCGGCTTTCGTTAGATTAGCATTTTCGTTATTCGTTTTTCAAACGAATTAACGAAAATGCTATTTTCGGACGAAAATGCATTCGTCCGAAAACGAATGCACATGTCTACTATGTAACTGGTGATACTTAGTACCAGATCAACTTAAGAGGATTTATCCTGACTGTTCTAGAGAGTGTTGTAGATGTAATGCCCCAATTGGGGATATCATTCATATTTGGTGGTCTTGTGGACCAATGGGGGGGACTGGAGATTTGTTGCTAACTTGATTAAAAGACTTATTATTATTAAGCAAGATTTGGTACCCGAGGTTTTTTTATTGCATCTAAATTTCCCAAAAATGGATAACAATAAACAGGTCTTTATTATACACGTAATAATGGCAGTAAAAATTTCAATTGCCAGGAAATGGAAATCAATGCTAATCCCAAACTGGAGGGAAATTAAAGGTCAACTGCTGTTTCAGTTAGAGATGGAGAAGAGTATAATAGCTCATCAAACATCACAGCCTGATAAAAAAAATCTAGCTGGGATAAATGGATTAGGATGATCTTGGAGGAAGAACAGGAGATACCCTTTTCTGAGGTATAATACAGGGCTAGAGAGAAGTGTGGACTTTGGATCTCCCCCGGGCATAGCTGAGTAGGGCTCCCCTGGTTCCCCCCTCCCGATGTGCCGATGTGCCGGAGGTTGTATGTATCGTACTTTTTGTATAGTATCTTTTTTGTGATGTATATTGGTTTTAAGTGGACTTAACCATGGAAATTGAAATCTTAAACTTTTTGTATATCTCTGCTGCTGATGATTCACACAGCGCAGCGGGATATTCTGCTTTTTGTCCACTTATTCTGTCTTTTATGTTTTTTATCTATGTATTGTATATTTATACAATTCATAAACTTAATAAAGAAGTATAAATAAAAAAAATACTATTAAAAGCTTAAAAATGCACAAGGCTCCTGGTCCTGACAGCTTCACAATTCTGTATTATCAAGTCTTTAGTGATCTTGTAATTCCCCATTTATGTCATTTTTATAATCAAGGCAGATCCACCTGTGGTTTTCCCAAACAATTTTTGATAGCTCATATCACTACCCTACCTAAACCAGGTAAATCACCAGATATTTGTAAAAATTTCAGACCAATATCTCTACTGAATAGAGACGCTAAAATTTATGCTAAATTAGCAGATAGATTAAGTGATCTGTGCCTACTTTAGTTCATTTTGATCAAGTAGGTTTCCTTAAAACAAGATAATACTCTAATAATACGAAGAACATTTTAAATGTTATGCAGTTTGTGAATAAGCATAATATTTCAAGTCTATTTCTTGCATTAGATGCGGAAAAAGAGTTTGATCTCTTACATTAGGGATATATGAAATAATCATCACTTGAAATTTTGCATCCCACAAGAATTTATCGATTCCATTTTTGCACTTTGCAAGAGTCCTTCTGCACAAGTCAATGTTGCAGTTTTTTTGTCACCATTTTTTGAGATTTCTAATGGGACACGCCAGTGTTGTCCACTTTCCCCCTCCTCTATGCCCTCTCATTGGAGTCACTAACTACTATTATTAGACAACACCTTGACATCTCTGGAATTACAACTTCAACATCTTTTACTTTTAAATGAGGACTTTATGCTGATGATATCTTCTTAACGCTATCATACCTACAGTTTACTATCATTGATCTACATAATGTTTTGTCACAATTAAGTAAAGTATCTTATCATAAAATTAATATTTCAAAGTCACAAGCCATTCCTGTTCATGTACCGTATCAGATGGTGGCAAACTTAAAACAAACCTTTTTTGCTTACTTGGGTATTAATATACCTAAAAACCCTAGAGATATACATGAACTCAAAAAATTTAAATTATTAGCTCCGGTTAAAGAATATTTTATAGACTGGTTCAATATGTTTTTGTCCTGGCTAAGAAGAATTTCATCTGTTAAAATGATGAGTCTTCCTAAATTTTTATACGTTTCCAAAACTATCCCTAAAACGATACGTGCACAATTTCCAAAATTGACATCCAATTTTATTACACATGGTGAAAAAAATGAAGATGTGGGATCCCAATCAACGAGAACGGGCAAAATCTCAAATAGCCGACCCTATAGGATGTAATCTACTCGAGAGGAATCACTGGTTTTTGCTCGCTTGCACCATTACAGAGGAAACTTCTCTATTTGCATATTAGACTGGTCCCCCCCATAAGGGCAGTCCACATCCAAATAGCCTGGCAGGTCTCCTCTGCACGAAGAATACAGCAACCACAGACATACGTTTCGGCCTTCATTAATCTCGGCAGTGTGGTACAGCTGGTATCCCTCTAGGTGCAGCGAGCTAGGGGCCCATGTCTGGGCATACCCTAATAATGCATTGAGACAAAAATGAAGATGTGGCATCCCTCTCAACGAGAACAAGCAAAATCTGAAAAAGCCAGTCCTATAAGATGTAACCTACTCGAGATAGGAATCACTTTTTTTTTTGCCCGCTTGCACCATTACAGAGGAGACCTCTCCATTACCATATCCGACTGGTCCCACCCATAAGGGGAGTCCAGATCCAAATAGCCTGGCAGGTCTCCTCTGCACGAAGAATACAGCAACCACAGACGTCCGTTTCGGCCTTCATTGGTCTCGGCAGTGTGGTACAGCTGGTATCCCTCTAGGTGCAGAGTTAATTTAACTCAATGGGTAAAGAGAGGCATCACTAAATTTGATTAGATGATTTATATTCCACTACTAAAATGTGTTCTTTTCAATATTTCATAGATACGTATGGTCTTAATCAATGTGGCCATTGTTCATATACATATGTTCGATTGTCTCATTTTTTTGAACACGAGTTTAAACTCTGGAATTATAACTTATCCACTGTTACTAATGATATCATAAAACTATGCAATTAGTCTCTTAATGGTCCTAGAAGTGTATATTTTTGTTACAATGCCTTACTTTCCATAACTGATAAACTTCCCTACATGATAATATGGGAAACAGAATTGGGTTTACATGTTGATTTAAAAGAGTGGTTTAAAGCTTTTCAGAGTTTTTTCTGGTACGACACATTGCTATCATGCTATGTGGAAGTTACCAAAAAGGTTATTCTTAGATGGTATATGGTCCCTACATATCTTTCTATACTTATGGACTCCTCTTCAACCCCCTCAGCAAAGTATCTCAAGTCATTACAAACAAAAAGCCTCACACTCAGAACAGCCATCCGGGATAATAAACTATATGATGTGTGGAGGATTCAAAATGGACAGACTAAAGACTACATGTTTTATTCCCAAGTCCATACCACTTATTCCAGAATTGTCTATTTTTTAACAGACAAAAATACTTTACAAAGAGTTAGTGATTGTACAATAGGACAGATTCAGTGGTCGGACCATGCCCCTATATACTTAACGTTTGATGGAGAAATTTCAATACAAAGGCCAGAATTCATGGCGCATTAATGACTTCCTCCTCAACAACCAAACAATACTGAGGAAAACTAAAAAGATGATGGAAGAATACTTTAAACTAAACGACTTACCTGAAAGGCCATCGGTAGTTCTCTGGGAGGCGCATAAAGCAGTCATTAGAGGCCAGTTAATTGCAGCAGCTGCCTATGAGAAAAAACAAAGGGAGAAAGAATTAAATGATTACATGACGGACCTCAAAATATTGGAAAATACACATAAATTGAATCCCAATCCAATAGTGTATTCACGCATTAAAGATATTAAACACCAAATATCTATTATCCAACTGCACCACACACAAAGGCAGATTCAAAGATTAAAACAACATTTCTACACTAATGGCAATAAAGCTACTAAATTAATGGCTAGACGACTGAAAAAAATAGGATGCAAAAATGGCAATTCCCTATATAATTTCCCACCAAGGAAACAAAGTCCAAAACCTGGCTGACATACCAAATGTTTTTGCAGCATACTATGAAACGTTATACAATTTAAAACACGATCCCAAAACCCCACAACCAACCCCAAACAATATAGACAATTTATTGAGTAAACTTACACTTCCCTCAATAGATCCAGTGCATAAACAGAAACTCACAGCCCCCATCACTGAAGTGGAAATATCGGAAACTATCAAATCGCTTCCAAAAAATAAAGCACCTGGCCCAGATGGCTTCTCGAATAAATATTACCAAATTTTTATTGAACAATTAACTCCGTATTTAGCGAATACCTTCAATTGTTGTAGCTCCCAAGGCACATTCCCACCCTCTATGCTATTAGCCCATATTATTACAATTCCAAAACCGGGAAAACCGGCAACAGTATGCCCCAACTTCCGCCCAATATCATTATTAAACACTGACGTGAAAATATACGCAAAAATTTTGGCCAATCGAATGAAATACATTTTACCTTCGCTCCTACACTATGACCAGGTGGGTTTTGTCAAAGGCAGACAGGGGACGGATAACACGAGAAAAATAATTGACATAACATCACTAATTAATAAGAGGAACATCCCAAGCCTGATTCTAGCAATTGATGCTGAAAAGGCTTTCGATCGTCTGCACTGGTTTTCAATTCCCATGTAAATTTATTAAAGCGATTCTGGCATTATACTCCTCACCTTCAGCGAAAGTCACATATGCAGGATTCCAGTCGAAACCATTTCAAATCACAAATGGATCGACACAAGGCTGCCCCCTGTCCCCCCTGTTATATGTGCTAGCCCTAGAACCCCTAGCCGAAGCCATAAGAACAAATAACTTGATTAAGGGCATCCCTTACGCTCCCAAGAAAGAAGCAAAACTAGGTCTGTTCGCAGACGACATAATTGTGACATTATCGAACCCATCAGAATCTCTTCCAGTTACAAGCTAAACTAAAGAACTTTGGGGAAGTATCATACCACAAAGTTAATGAATCCAAAACTCAAGCCCTACCGATGTGTACCACACACAAACTAGTGTCACAGTTGAAGGCTGCATACTTCTTTGAATGGAGAACTGATAATATTTCTTACCTAGGTATACAAATAACTAGAGTCCATGAAAAATTATTAGATGCAAATATATCAAAATTATGGAAAGGGATACAACAAGATCTAGCATCCTGGTCAAAGCTCTTTTTAACATGGCTAGGAAGGATTGCAGCTATAAAAATGTCAGTCATGCCCAAACTACTCTATTTATTTAGAGCCCTCCCAATTTCTATTCCCACAAAGATCCTGGACAAAATACAATTGGATATTTTAAAATTTGTAAACGCCAACAAGCCAGCCCGCATAGCATCCAAATGGCTCAATTTGCCCAACGTCTCAGGAGGTCTGGGACTACCGTCGGTCCTAAATTATTACCAAGCAGCCCGAATTAGCCAAAACATACTAACCCATAGCCCACCGAACGAAATAGCATGGGTTGATATTGAAGACATGCAAGTGTTTCCCCATCGCAACGCAGAAAACGTACACTCCGCAGCCGAATATATATACCCGGCTAATATATGGATGCCGAGCTCGATCACTTCAAGATCAATATGGAACAATTAAGCAAAAAAAAATACCTGAATTGACAAAATTAACAAAGACTTCCCATATTAAATGTCTGGAATTACTAATACCCGACCTGTGCCTTACTCCATGGACCACAGCGGGTATTGTCCAACTACAGGACTTAATGCACAATGCTGAATTGAAATCATTTGAGGATCTCAAAATGCAGTTCCAATTAAAAGATACAGAATTCCTCAAATACATGCAAATTCGACAAATATTCAGGAGAATTTCCCCTACTCTAACAGTTCCACCCCAGACTCTACATAAAATTACAATAGCATGCCAGAAAGGGTCACAGGCATAAAAAACTCTGGCGCTCTGTTACAAATCCCTGGAGGACAACTACCTGGTCAATGAACTACCTTTCATAGCGGCTTGGGAGAAGGACCTTCAGCACAATCTTTCCCCAACAGCTTGGAATCAAGCGATACATTTCCCAAAATCAATATCCCACAACGCAAATCATACTGAGACTACAAAAAAAATCTTGTACAGGTTTTACATGGTTCCCACAAAACTAGCCAGAATATTCCCATCCTCCTCGAATCTTTGCTGGAGAGAATGCAAGGCTCCTGGCTCCATGCTTCATATATGGTGGGAGTGCCCAGTAATTCAAACATTCTGGGAAAATATTTATGACCTTATAACAAAATCCCTGCATGTTAAATTAAAACATAAACCAGAAGTAGCCATTTTGAATATCCTACCAGTGAGTCTTAAGAAAGCACAAAAAATTATATTGGGGCATATCCTACTGGCAAGCAAATCAGTGATTGCCAAGTACTGGAAAAAAGCTCCAGCACCTCCCCACCAAGAAGTGGTTAATCTAATAGAGCACAATTTAAAAATGGAACGTCTATTTTATACCTCAAACAACAAAGCACAATTGTACGAGGAAATCATCACTATATGGGAGCAATATTCTACATCCAAGAAAGAGGTATAAATACTGGACAAAACCTGGGAATCAAAAGATCGACTAACACCCAAGTCTCTCAATTTCTCTCTCAACCTCTTTCTCAATCTCCCTCTCTCCCCCCCAAGTTGACCAAGCTATCTCCCTGATTACTCTCTTGATTTTTTTTCCTTCTCTTTTTCTATCCTCTATCTCAAGTTTAAGTTTATTTTAATATATGTTTGTTCAAGAAAGAAACAATGGCATAAGATATATAAGATATGTCACAAAGAAAACGTCTTGATGGTACCCAATAATTTATGTGAATAACAATGTTGGTTTTTCAAGAGGTTCTATAAGTAACATTTATTATCATCGGTAATGATTCATGTCTGCTCGTTATAATGTCATATTATATGTGCCATAATAAAAATCTTTATGAAAAAAAAAAAAGATTGAGATGTCCATATCTCACAGTTTATTGCTTCATCTGTCATTCACAACCTCACTAAGATCCCACACCATGGTCACACCAATATTAAAGGTTTATGTCTATACAGATGTGCATTCCTCACAGACAGCATCACCATCCTTGAATCATCTATGTCAATCAGCTTATAAAACCTTGTGTTGTTCTGGAGTAACCACTGCGATACCCCTTTTTCCTCTATAGCATCTCTATTGCTTTGAATTTAGCAACAGTGTTATGTAGATGGACAGGTTTATATATATTTTACAAATAATTGAGAATACAATAAAAAAGGGATTTGCAAGCAAATAACTTATTAAACTCAGGGGCAGTAGGAGAGCACTATAGATGCGGCCCTCTAAATAGATATGCATTCACCCCGGGCTACAGGGTGGCACTATGCCTGTGGCCCCTAATACAATTTAAAATATTTGCCCCAGAGCTTGGATCTGCTATGCTTATGTTTATTTTAACACAAATATAATATACTGTGTCTGCTGATCACCATTATTGTTTGGCTTTATCGATTACTCTACTCTGCATATATGTTTATTCTACTAACATTCTGTTGCACTACAACTCCCATAGAGCTCTGTATCATTTCCTGTTTAACGTTTTTGAAGGGTTAATTTGGATCTGTAAGAGTTTAAAAGCCGACAGTGTGTATAAGTAAGCTGTTATCTGGAAAGCAAATCACGCCAGAGACATAATTGTTATGAGAATGGTCTTATCTCACTATTCCAATGCCAGAACAGAGGCTTTTGGAAGATTTCTCTGAAAGTTCTGTAATATTCCATAAGAACGGCTTTTGTAACATTATTTTGCATATTACGCTTAAGTGTATTTTCTTGGTGAACAAGTCTTTCTGCGTATGAGAATAACCAATTAAATTGCAGAGACTAATGCTTTTATCTTTGTTTATATAAATTTGTCTAAACAATAAATGTCAGAGTTCAGGAACATGAAGCACTGTCTATTCTTTTCCTTCATCGTCCTTGGCTCTCCAAGCGCTTGTCCTGTCTCATTATCTGCAAGGCAATTCACATTGATCTAGTGTTAAAGGTCTTAGAGGTTGCTGAGCAGACTACCCTGCATTCAGTCCCTTTCAGTTTTCTGCTACACTGAAAACTGGTTACCTGTAACTAGTCCACATTTCCTTTACAGTGCCACCAGAAGGTGCCACCAGCGAACAGTAACAGAATGAGCTTTGTATATCATGCCAATGAGTATTACGTGCAGAAATTTTGTATCTCATTACATCTTACATTAGTAAGATAAGTTACCCATAAATAATGTAATCTTTAAGTGTGCTTTAAATTGCATGGTTTTGCCATTTATGAACAATACAATACAATATTGATGCTATGGGGCTGGTATAATGACGCAATGCTATGGGGCTATCTTTCACAAAGCCATGGTGGCTCCTGCTAATGAAATTCCTGTTCAAGACAAAATCTTGAATATATTCCCTGTGACAGACCCCTCTGTCTTGGAACTATACTTCTATTCCGTTGCCTTTGTCTATCTTTCGGTTAATTGCCTGTCCGTACCCTCCGTTCATTTATTTCACAAACTACCGAATAAACTACTGGGTGGAATTGTCTGATTCTGAAAAAGGTATGTTTTAGGGGAATGTGATGCATATTTTGAAAGTTATCAATATTGTTAGTCACATTCTGTGAGCATATTGCTTTACGTGTAATGTTTAATTCTGTGAGTTAACCACTCTAAAGGTTTATAATGTGTCATTGACAATCCTGGATATTTTACTCCAACATCCATTGTTCTGTATTAACTGTATTAACTGATTATGTTGGGTTCATTATGTCTATTACTGTGTGTTTTGCAATTACAGGGAGTGCAGAATTATTAGACAAGTTGTTTTTTTGAGGATTAATTTTATTATTGAACAACAACCATGTTCTCAATGAACCCAAAAAACTCATTAATATCAAAGCTGAATATTTTTGGAAGTAGTTTTTAGTTTGTTTTTAGTTTTAGCTATTTTAGGGGGATATCTGTGTGTGCAGGTGACTATTACTGTGCATAATTATTAGGCAACTTAACAAAAAACAAATATATACCCATTTCAATTATTTATTTTTACCAGTGAAACCAATATAACATCTCAACATTCACAAATATACATTTCTGACATTCAAAAACAAAACAAAAACCAATCAGTGACCAATATAGCCACCTTTCTTTGCAAGGACACTCAAAAGCCTGCCATCCATGGATTCTGTCAGTGTTTTGATCTGTTCACCATCAACATTGCGTGCAGCAGCAACCACAGCCTCCCAGACACTGTTCAGAGAGGTGTACTGTTTTCCCTCCTTGTAAATCTCACATTTGATGATGGACCACAGGTTCTCAATGGGGTTCAGATCAGGTGAACAAGGAGGCCATGTCATTAGATTTTCTTCTTTTATACCCTTTCTTGCCAGCCACGCTGTGGAGTACTTGGACGCGTGTGATGGAGCATTGTCCTGCATGAACCACTGCTTGAAGAAGGTGTCTTCCAGGAACTGGCAGTAGGACTGGGAGTTGAGCTTGACTCCATCCTCAACCCGAAAAGGCCCCAAAAGCTCATCTTTGATGATACCAGCCCAAACCAGTACTCCACCTCCACCTTGCTGGCGTCTGAGTCGGACTGGAGCTCTCTGCCCTTTACCAATCCAGCCACGGGCCCATCCATCTGGCCCATCAAGACTCACTCTCATTTCATCAGTCCATAAAACCTTAGAAAAATCAGTCATGAGATATTTCTTGGCCCAGTCTTGACGTTTCAGCTTGTGTGTCTTGTTCAGTGGTGGTCGTCTTTCAGCCTTTCTTACCTTGGCCATGTCTCTGAGTATTGCACACCTTGTGCTTTTGGGCACTCCAGTGATGTTGCAGCTCTGAAATATGGCCAAACTGGTGGCAAGTGGCATCGTGGCAGCTGCACGCTTGACTTTTCTTAGTTCATGGGCAGTTATTTTGCGCCTTGGTTTTTCCACACGCTTCTTGCGACCCTGTTGACTATTTTGAATGAAACGCTTGATTGTTCGATGATCACACTTCAGAAGCTTTGCAATTTTAAGAGTGCTGCATCCCTCTGCAAGATATCTCACTATTTTTTACTTTTCTGAGCCTGTCAAGTCCTTCTTTTGACCCATTTTGCCAAAGGAAAGGAAGTTGCCTAATAATTATGCACACCTGACATAGGGTGTTGATGTCATTAGACCACAACCCTTCTCATTACAGAGATGCACATCACCTAATATGCTTAATTGGTAGTAGGCTTTCAAGCCTATACAGCTTGGAGTAAGACAACATGCATAAAGAGGATGATGTGGTCAAAATACTAATTTGCCTAATAATTCTGCACTCCCTGTAGGTCTACTCACTGTATGGTAATTTGGTTGCAGTCTGAAAGTCTAATGTGTTCCTAGCCCCAGTTAGTTGGAGAACTATGTTTAGTTCTACCCCCCCCACCCCCCACCCCCCATTGTATACTAATGTCTGTGATGTCATGTTTATGTCTTTTTATAAGTCTGTGTTGTTACACAAATAAAGTAGATCTCTGTTTAACCCTCAACACGGAGCTTGGTCTCGTACCTGGGGATATTGGATTCGTATGATTTACTCGTGAAGGATTTCGTAGGATTTTGGTTCCTATTCGGCTAATTGGAGCTGCTGTTAGCTACTTCTTCATTCAGAAAGGGAACGTCCTCAGCGGTATTAACCTCTTTTATACCGGAGTGTACCGCAACATTCCCTTAGCAAACTTTCAAACAGTTTCTCCACCACACATGTCAAGCTTACAGGTCTGTAATTGCCTGGCTGTGATTTTTAGCCCATTTTAAATAAAGGCACCAAATTATATTTATGCCAATCTATGGGCACCATGCCTTAAATAAAAGAAAATGAAAAATAATTTTCTGGCCAGGTCCTGGCTTAGCTCTGTAACTACCTATATACCATCCAGCACGGGGCTTTGTCTATCTTAAAACCATGTAATTGTTTTAAACCCATTTTCTTGTGTCAGCCAATCGCATGCTTGCTGTGACTGTTCTGTAAAAGTAACGTGAAGGTTCTATTGGTTCTTCCTTGTCATTTCTGCATACTGTCCATAACAGTCTCACAAACAAGTTGGCCTTGATTGCCTACTTTGTTATCTAAGTATCTGATTCCTGATATCTGACCTTGGCCTGACTACTTGAATTTGCCCCTTTTCTGCCTGCCTTGACCCTAAGGTTTGCTTTTAACATTTTTTTGGATTATCCCTCTTGTACCTTAGTAATTGCCCACTGTGCTTATTAATTGTTGATCAAATGCAGTGGTGGGATTCAAAAAATGTATTAACCAGTTCCGACTTTCAAGCATGGTGTAATATGTTTTTCTCTTATGTCAAACACAATAAAATAAAAACTACTTGCTTTTTGATAAACAGCGAAACATTTTCAACAATTAATATCATATGGGTTATTTAAAGGGAATTTCAAAGTTAAGGCCAAAGTAGACAAGCTGGAAGAATTCTCTAAGCAAACTATGCTTTCAGTTTGGATACTCTGGTCTTATATTCCAGTTCACTAAAGAGACACACATACATACACAGTCACACTTACACACATCCACAGGCTCACACTTAAACACACACACCCACATAGACACTCCCATACACACACTCCCACTCAGACACACACACTCCCACTCCCACTTAGACACACACTTCCACTTAGACACACACACTCCCACTTAGACACACACACTCCCACTCCCACTTAGACACACACTTCCACTTAGACACACACACTCCCACTTAGACACACACACACACACTCCCACTTAGACGCACACACTCCCACTTAGACGCACACACTCCCACTTAGACACACACACACACTTCCACTCAGACACACACTTCCACTCAGACACACACACACACACACACACTCCCACACACTGTCCCACTTGGACACAGTCACACTTACACACACTCACATACATACACTTACAGAAAGAGAGACTCTCACTTACAAACACACAGGCTCACATTTACAAACACACAGGCTCACGTTTACACACACACAGGCTCACGTTTACACACACACACAGGATCACATTTACACAAAAAAAATCTGTTTTACCTGCCCTCTGACCTTAGCGCATGATGTCACGCGCAGGGTCGAGGAGGGAGGGATTATGCAGCATCTTGGAAACGTGGTTTCCCGACACTGTTAGAGGTGCGGAGTGGGGGGGAAGGGGTTCTGGGGAGCTGCTACAGCTGCAGGTTCGCAAGACGTCCATGACAACGGGCTGCATTAGAGGGGTGCCATTGACACTAATGCCCAGGGTCTAAAACAGTTTATTGAACCCTGGGCACCCCAGCCATGTCCAGCGGGCTGCATTGGAGGGGTGCCAGTAATATTTTGCCACTCAATATGCCAGTAATATTTTGCCACTCAATAAGTCATTATTTTGCTACTCAGTATGCCAGTATTTAGCCATTTAATATGCCAGGATTTTGCCCCTCAATATGCCATGATTTTGCCCCTCAATATTCCAGGATTTTGCCATTTAATATGGCAATATTTTGCTCCTCAATATGCCAGTATTTTGCCCCTCAGTATGCCAGTATTTAGCCATTAAATATGCCATTCTTTTGCCACTCAATATGCCAGGATATTGCCATTTAATATGCCAGGATTTAGCCACCCTCCTCCCCCCTTCCCCAGTACTGCTCTTCAGGTCCACGGCTGTGAGGGAAGCGTTGTGCGCTCCCCTCCAGCCACGCGGCTTCAATAAAGTTTGTTTAAAAAAAACTTTATTGAAGCTGCGCAGCTGGAGGGGAGCGCACAACGCTTCCCTCACAGCCGGGGACCTGCAGAGCACCGGGAGACAGCAGCAAGGAGGTAAGTACTGGGGAAGGGGGGACGCGTTTTTTCTTTTTTTTTCAGAATTTGTTTTTTTTTAAAGGAACCTCGGGCTTGCACCAGTTCGGCGAACTTGTAAAATTTTTGTAACAGGTTCGCACGAACAGGTGTGAACCGGCTGAATCCCACCACTGATCAAATGGCCTGGTTAATTGCTTCAGTTTTCTGGTTGGAGTTATGTTTGCACACATTTAGAATGAGACATCTGCTTCTGGCCTTCTGGGTTGCATTACATCTTTGTCTACTAGAATTGGAGTAGTTTTTGCTGGATCTAATTCACTATTAAGTTATTCTATAGGTTATTTTTATAATTTGCAATTAGTTTCATCAAATCAAATGGTTCAAGTTTAGCCCCACCCCTTCAATACATTTTTCCTTTCCCAATTAAAGACTTGGGCTTTATGAATCCTGAGGTTTGAGAAAGAAAAATTCTCACAACTTAGTATTCCTGTTTTACAATATCACTAGTATGTGGTAATAGTGGTATAATCCTGATCCTATGTTCATTCATGGTTGAAAAACAGGACCTCTCAATTACTAATTCTTCTAATATTGCTAAATGAATGAGGCCATAAATTAATGTGCACCGCATTAGTCAATCCACTTGATAATGGAAGCAGTGGCCCAGATATTTCTTCACGACTAACTAATTGAGCAAAATCACCTGCAAATTCTTATAACATCATCAGCACATATGAATAATAACCATCTAATGGAATTAATATAGGAGAAAGGAATATGAGACCATTGTACAGGGCCAGGTACATATTTCAAAGAAAACACCTCACAAATTTGCTGATGCCACACTGCTAAACAAATTCAAGAATTTCAGCAGATCTAAACACCTTAAATATGTATGGTGAGCTTTGGAGCAGAAGTAGAGGAAAGAGGGGTAGAAGCTTTTCTTCTTGAGGCGTGGTACACTATTTCACAACTTATAGTTCAGCATTTGAATGCCACGATGGAATAAAGGGAACACAAATGCAAAAGAAAGCCCAACTCATTGTAAGATCCTTGATACTAAAACACTGTTAGGCATTTCTACTATTATTAGACAAGCAGTCTATACTATATGTTTGCACTGGTTGTTTACATTTTCAAAGCAGATAATCCATACCGACAAAAACTAAAGTAAGCATAACAGGATTAATATTTACTTTCAACAATACAAAAAATCTTTTTTGGTGATGCAGAATATACAAATACCAATTGTGTTGTTAAGAAGTAAGGTTTTGTCTAAGCATGTATAAAAAATCTTCTCACTACCGACACTCAAGGAACATTCAACACACAGCTGAGCCCAGTTGTCACTACCCCCTTAGTGACAAGACATTTTCACCTTGACTTTCCCTTGGTGACAATGGCTGTTTTGACATTTCTAGGGTGTTTGTGTTTAGCTGTAATTTTTTTCTTTCTCACATACAGTACCCACACAAATTATATGTTGTTTTTATCGTCATAAGAAGGGCTTTCATTAGATACCATTATGTTCATCATATCTTATAATTTACTACAAAAAAAATCATAAAATATGATGAAAAATTTAAAAAAATCCACTTTTTCTAACTTTGACCTAAAATACAATTTACACAAATAAAATCATTAAATAAGACCCCATCTAAATAGTTTCTAAATGTTGTCCCGAGTTCAAAAATATGCATGTTTCCATATTTTTCGGTATTTTTTTGCGAGTTATGGGGCAAAAACCAAAAATAGTGTTTTTTTGGTTTTTTCCTATATTGATCTTTTGACCCCAACCCGAACCCAAAATTTAACCCTAACACTAAATTTAACCCCAACTCTAATCCTTATTATATCCCTTAATATTTTTTAACTTTAATTTAATTTTAACCCTATCCCTTATGCTAAAAAATATTTAATTTTAACCCTATAGGCTAATATAGCTAAATAACCTAATTTTATTTAATTAAATATGTATTTTAATTATTTTCGATTGCAATGCTACTAAACTACCACTAGGGGTAGTCAAGTAGCATATTCAGAGCAACGGAAGTGAAGTTACTTTCACTTCCGAAGCTCAGACCGGCAGAGGACTTAGCCATATTGACGGAGCAGCATGCTCCGTCAATATGGCTCCCCACGATCGCTCCGTGGGGCGATCGTGGGGGTCCCAAAATAGAAATATCGGTGCTGGCTATTGCCTCGATGTCGAGGCAATAGACCAGCACTGTTAAAGCGGTTTTCGCGATCGTTGATCGCGAAAACCGCTTCATTCACTGCAGGACGTGCCAGGCACGTCCTTTGTCATTAAGGGAGATTCTCCCAGGACGTGCCTGGCACGTCCTTTGTCGGCAAGGGGCTACATGGATTGATACGTTTACTCAAAATTTTAATTATTGCAGTATTATGGGAAAGTTCAACAGCTTCAGGTCTCTGTACAAAGGAACATAACTTCTCATAGTGTGTTTTATTACACTGTGTCAAGGAATGACAAAGCTGTAATACAATATCAGAGTGATTATTCAGCAAGCGGCTTTACAGGATACAGTTACACCCCATTCTCATTCTTTGAACAGTCCCATTGAAAATACCGGGGAAACTCCATGCTAGCTACTGAGCCATGTTGAGATTAATGCATTACACCTATTTTCTAATATATGAAATAAAATGATGTTTTTATTCACAATGGGTTGATCCACACCACCATTATCCCTTACCCATAGCATTGTTTATTCAAAAGCCATAACATGGGCTCCCTCCAACCTGACAGTAATCCTGACAACACAATTCTTTTTTGAGCAATATGTTGTATATGTCATATTTCATAAATGTTGCAATTGTTAAATGTTTTCTTCATTAGTAATGACTGTAATACAGATCTCTATATCTATTTCAAGCCATTTAAATACTACATTGCTGCAAATATGCATATAATCAGCATGATTTCATCGAAAATACATTATGTGTTTCAGTTAATAATTCAATATGACACATTACAGTTTGTTGACACCTCAGTAACATGTGTAAACAAGACCCTGGTAACACTCCCATATATTAATGTATGCACATTTTGCAAATTGATCTGGTCTTGTTTGCACATTTTATTTGTGAGTGATATTCTTATAATATTTTTTTACTTTTGCACATATTGCTGTATAGTATCACACTATGTACCTCCATCCCTATTCTCTAGTTGGTGCTCTGTGAGACTCCATAGGTCCAAGATCTACTCAGGACAAGATATGTATGCTATTTAGTGCTGGTGTCTGGGTAGTACATATTGTTTTTGCAATGGAATCATGTGTATTGGATATGGCTTGCAAAGTCATTTATTAGTGATTCACGTCACAGAAGCAACTTCATAAGTGTATATTAATGATATGAAGTACCTCCCTTTAGATAGAGCCCTCCTCTGACTATGGCATCTATTTGATACCCGATCTATGTAGCATTGTAAGAAGTGCATTACTCCTACCAACTGGTGTCACTAGGGAGTGAGTGATGGGAGTGAGTGATGACTCTTTGTTCCACCAGGTAAATCCTGGAAGGGGGGGAGGTGATACTGGACAATAGCTGTGTGGGGGGAGGAGAGGAAACACATGTGGAATGCCAGAAAGAAACAACATGGTCAGAAGGAAGAGCTCTGAAACTATTTCTAGTTAAAAGTAAAGCTTTCATCTTGGGCTAAATTTAAGAGACAAGAAGCTAGGGTTTAGTTTAATGCCTAGTATAGAACCCTGGTAGCTAGGCGTAGCTGTAGCTTTAAGGGCATGTATGTGTGAGGCGTAGAAATATGATAGACAGCAGTTGGGGGTGGGGTTTTTGTAATTGTTTATAAATTGTCTGTACTTTATTCCTCTTCCGCCATTTTTCCCCAAAAATCGGTGTGAGACACTTAGATAAGAAATTTCCACCCTCCCATCCCTATGTATTGTTTTTATATATTGTTCTAATTATTTCTTTCTTGTCGCAGCACTCGGGGGAACCTGTCCTTGCCAGTCAGGGTTTTGTATAAAGGTGGTCGTGTGCAGATGTTGGAAGTTTGGGCTCAGCCCTCCCCTTACCTCGAAGGTGATACATCACCAATATAAGACGTGCCCACTGAGCTATTGGTTCGGCTAGTGGTAAGCATAGAGGAGAGGTAAAAAAGGTATGGTGGGGTAAGAGACCCCTGGACGAGGGGGGAGGGGAGTACCACGATTTAGTTATAGATGCCGGTTGCATCAAAATAAGTTGATAGATGAATATTTGGGGATTGGCAAGGAGGGTTGTAGACATTTTGTTAGGCTGTATTTTATTATGAAGAATTTAAAATGGTGGTGTGGCGTATACAGTCCTAACTAATATTTTATTTCTGTAAATAAAAGTGCTGTGGCCTATTTACACCAAAATTCATGTCTCGTGTCTTTCTTAAGGGGAAGGAGGGGTAAGGTATGGGTTTGGTAACTGTGATAATATGCACTATACCCTATGCAACATACATGTAACTTAAAGTAGAAAGTAACTGCTGCAGAACCTCCTTCAAAATCATTCCTTTATCGACCTGGAATCAAGAGCCATTTTGGACACAGCCATGTGCTTTGCTGAACCTCTCTGAAGTTAAGTACACATGATATCTAATTATACAATGCTATATAGAATATAACAGTTGTATGTTTGTAACTTTGTTTGTGATATCCTTTTAGATATATTGTTTTTACCGCCAGAGGTATAAATAAAGTATATTATATATATCACAACGTCTTTTGGTATTCATCTTTACATAATTTATCTGTATTCTCGAATCAAAGAAATTTATTGTTGTACTGTTAGTCTTGTTTGTCTAAATAAATATTTATTAATTATTTAATTAATAATTATTTAGCATAAAGTAGGCCACGACCGCAACATCATGTCAGTAGCAATTACCATTGATTACATCTGTGTCAACTCCTGCGGAGTCCGCAGATGTATGTCATATATTATATATTTATAGTGTATTCCTCTAAACTCCGTCTGTTATTCCGTATTTATCCATCCATCCTCCCCACACTCGCTTATATTTCACTAGTTGGTCACTATTCTGATAGAAACCCTTCTCCATGTCGCACTGCAAGTTAAGTTGTGAGACTACTTGATTCCATGCTATCTCCTCATCTAACCTCCACTTTCTGGCAATAATTATCTTCATTGCCAAGAAAACTTGTATCGCTAATGCCTTTTGGTGCCATTTCAAGAGATCAAGATCTAGATGTAAGATGGCTCTTGTGTTTAAAGGGGGAACCCGGATTTTAAAAATTTCGGAAATGGCTTTAAAGATTTTTTCCCAGGTATGAAAGATCTTTTTACATGTCCACCATATATGTTCAAACGTCCCGGGGCCCTCTTTACATCTCCAGCACTCATTTGCTATGGTAGGGTCTATTCTGTGCATCTTTTGAGGGACCATATACCACCTATTCATTAGTTTATATGTAAGTTCTTGAAAATTCAAGCTGTGCGTGACCGTGTGAATCTGTGCCCAATTTTTGTTCCAATCTGACGTATCTATTTTAGTATTCAATTATTTTTCCCAACTTGCTTTAGCTGAGGGAATTTTTGTAGGGTATAGGAGATCATAGAAGTCTTTCCATCTGCCTATAATTCCCTTTTTAGGGCGAGAATCTAGCATCTGTTCTTGTTGACCCTTTATTCCCCTTTCATCTTCTTTGATCAGATATTTAGACAGGTAATTTACCACTCTATATGTCCAGAATTTGTCCCTCCAATTTAGCTGTAATTCTTCTGTCAGTATTGAGATTGGTTTTATTCTTCCTTCGTTAAGCATAATACTAACTCTAGTTTTTTCTTTGTCTCCCCATGTTCCTAATCTCAGATTATCAACGTTGTATTCTAAAACATATAATGGAACAGATTCAATTATCTGATCTTTCATTCTAATTTTCTTTTTAAAGATCAGCCACTGAGGTATAATATTTTTCAAAATATTAGATGGAGTCTTATTCAGGAGATTATAAGCTACCTCTTCTTTTATCCACATGATAAATTCTAGACTGTCGATTTCTACCATTTTATTCTCTATTTTATACCAATCTAGATTTTTTGAATCTTTTATTTCTAATTGATAAACGTGGGTCAGTTGACTAGCAAACAGGTATTGTTCTAGATTCGGAAGGCCCAATCCCCCCTTTTTCCTAGGCTTGTAGAGAGTGAATCTAGAGATACGTGATTTTTTTCCCTTGCCATATATATTTCATAAATATATCTTGCATCTCTTTTACCCACCTCTTATCTGGCTGGATTGGGATCATTCTAAATAGATATAATATCTTCGGGAGGATGTATGATTTTATAATGTTAATTCTACCTAGCCAGGATATATTTAATTTCTTCCATTCTTCTAGTTTTTGACTTATCTGGGCCTTTAATGGAGGATAGTTTGCTAATATAATATTATCTATTGAAGGGGGAATGTTTATACCAAGATACTTAATGCCCTCCTGTGTCCATCCAAAGGGGAACTCTGTTCTCAGAGAGTCCATTAAAGCTGTACTTAACATGCATCCCATAGCTAGAGTCTTGTCTATATTCAATTTATAATTGCTCAGCTTAGCATACGACTGTATCTCCTCCATTATAGCAGTGAGGGATGGAATTGGATCTGTAGTGACAATAAGTATATCATCAGCATACATTGCAAGTTTAATTTGTTTCTCTCCTATCGGTATTCCTGCTATATCCCCCCTCTGTCTCATATTTATAGCTAAAAACTCTATCGTCAGCACATATAAAATTGGGGCCAACGGGAATCCTTGGCGAGTGCCGTTCCCTATACTAAACTCTTCTGAGCAAAAGCCCTGGGCCGCAACCTTTGCCGTGGGGTTAGTATACAAAGCCATGACAGAGTCCACCAGCCTCTCCCCGAACCCGAATCTCTTCAGAGCTTCTACGAGGAAAAGCCAGTTGACCCTGTCAAAGGCTTTTTCAGCATCGAGAGAGAGAATCACCGTTGGGATCTTCCGGTGTTTAATATAATCCATCAGATCTATGATTTTCCTCGTGTTTGTGTTGGCTTGCCGACCCCTGATGAATCCAATTTGGTCATCATGGATCAGGTCCGGGATAATCTCTCTCAATCTCTCTGCTATAACCGCTGAGTAAATCTTGGTGTCAGTATTTATTAGTGAGATAGGCCTATAGTTTTGTTATTATAGTGGTATCCTTCCCCGGCTTAGGGATAGGTTTAATTAGGGCTTTTAACATTTCATCGGGGAATCTTCCTTTCTCTCTAATCTCATTAAAGGTCTTGGTCAGTTGAGGGACTAACAGGGAGGACAGTTTTTTATAAAAGATGTTCGTAAACCCATCTGGGCCCGGTGCTTTATTAATTTTAAGTTTTTTTTAATGATTTTTTCCACTTCTAACTCTGTGTATTCCTTTTCTAATTGTTCTCTCTTTTCTTCCCAGACCTTCTGACATTCTGCTCTTCTCAGATATTCTTGGATTTTAGCTCTGTCTTGGTATAATGAATCTATATTATACAGCTCCTGGTAATATTCCCTAAATGCTGCAGCAATACTCTCTGGAGATGCGGCGACTTTGTTATTAGAGATAATTTTATAAATTCTTCCTTGCAATTTATGTTTCATGATCTGATATGTCATTAGTTTGTCGGCTCTATTACCTTCTAGGTACCATTTTTGTTTCATTCTAAACATTGCATAGTTTACTCCTTCTAGTATTTTCTGTTTTATTAAATCTCTAGCTCTATCTATCTCCCTTCTGAGCGACAGCTGGGGATTACTCTTGTTTCCTCTTTCTAGATCTTCCAGTTTTAGATATAGTTGGGCCAGGTTGTTCCCTCTGTGTTTGTTGATCTTACTTTCTTCCTTAATTAATATTCCTCGTATGTAACTTTTATATGTACACCAAACTATAGGGATCTCAATTTCTCCGGTGTCATTTTTTTCAAAAAAGGCAGACTCAGATCTATTTTTTTCCATAAATTCGGAGTTCTTAATAATTGCCTCATTAATCCTCCAGATTCTATTTGTCTGTTTTAAGCCCCTGCCTATCTCCAGTATAACTGAGTCATGGTCAGACCATACTACTGTTCCTATTCTTATTTTCTTACAGTTCTTTATTGATATTGCGGTCGTTAAGATCATGTCAATTCTGGAGTAGGAGTGCGGTTTTGAGAAATGTGTGTAATCTCTATCTTGCGGTCTTATTGTTCTCCAGATGTCATATAGTCCATATTTACCTAATGTCTCGGAAAATGCTCTAGCTAGGCTTTGTGTTCCTGCATTAATCCCTCTATTTTTATCGATCGATTTTTTATCAAGTTCTGCATCTGCTACGCAATTGTAATCGCCCAAGCATATAAAGGTTCCTAGGACTCGATCCAAAATTTTATTCAAAGTACTATTCAAAAAATGTACCTGTTTTTTATTTGGGCTATATATATTTAATAGTGAAAAGGTCTGATCATTAATTTTACAAATCAGAAACAGAAATTGCCCCTTTTTATCTGCCTGTTTATACAGCCTTTCATATTTTATATTTTTAGAGAAGAGAATAGCTACCCCTCTTTTTTTTTTAAATTGACAGGACGAATACTCTACATTTGGGAAGTTCTTACTTTTAAGTCTCTCTGAATCTACTCCTCTCATGTGTGTCTCTTGAATACCCCCAATCGCTATGTTCTCTTTTATTAGCATTTTATCTAGTAGGATTCTTTTTTGTGGGGAGTTTGTACCCTGAACATTCAGAGTTAATATTCGTATAGGAGTCTCCATGCTTATCATTTATTCCTCCTCAGCCTCTCACTCCAACCCCTCCCCCCCAGCCCCCCCCCACGGACGCCCCCACCCCGAACTCGCCATAGACAATTACATACATATAACATATAAAAATCTGTGAATATCACACTACACCCCCCATTAGAGCTACCACCCATTGGGGAAGGGAAATTATCACCCCTATTTCCCTAGATTAAATTTGAAAGAGCTCTATAGGAGCCCCTTTTTTAGGAGGCCTGCAGGGCCCAGTTCACTCCACCCCAATTTTACGTCAGTCCCCTTGGGGATTCTATTGAGGGGGTGAAGGGAAAGAGAGAGAGAAAAAAAAAAACACCCAATCTTTATAATCTCAGTGATATGTGCTAAATGGAATCTTCCTTCACATCATATTAGGATTCCTGTGTTTTATCATACTTCAACATTTTCCCTTTTTTCCCCTCCCTCCTCCTCTTCCCCTCTATTTAAGCCTTCTTATTCTTTACTGACTTCTTCCTCTAAGTCGTTGAGTTTGAAGCATCACGACACCCCCATATAAACCCTCAATGAAATATATATATATTGTATTATTCCCTAATCTCTGGGAATTATCTAGCTCTTAAAAGTGATTTCTACCTTTATTTAGTATTGTGATCCTTTAGCTTGTTAAACTTTGCCGTATTCACACTAGTATGATTCATATTTACTTAATTTATATTTCAACCAGGTGACTTATTTTATCTTTTATGTCTCTTTGTGTCTTTAAGTAATAGTAAAATAATGGTATAATAGTGACTACCTGTGACAACCTCTTATCCCAACCAAGAGAGAGAGAAGAAGAGAAAAAAAAAAAAAAAAAGGAAAATTATTAAATTCCCTCCCTTCCACCCTCTCCCCCCGGACTATTATTTCTTTGGGGTATCTTGGCCCTTTCCCCTGTAAGGTTCTCTAACTTAGTTTCGTTCTAACCCTTTCTTCATTTGGGCCTTGTATTTTTAGCCAATCCTTGGCTTCCAATGCTGATTCTAATCGAATCTTTTGGCCCTTGAACACAAAAAAGATTTTAAACGGGAAGCCCCATGAATATTTAATCTCGTTTTCCCTAAGGAAGTCTGTCAGGAACCTGATGTCGTATCTTTTCTGCCTGGTGCTTAATGACAAGTCTTGAAAGAATTTAAGATTATTCAGGTCTCTATTACTTGATGTGTAACCTCTAGAGGCTGCCATAATTTTCTGCCGAATGAAAAAGGAGTTAAATCTGACTATAATATCCCTAGGGGACTCCTCAGGAGCATTACGTGATTTTAGGGTTCTATGAGCTCTTTCAATCGTGTTAGGAGACAGTGTTTCTCCTGTTCCCATCTCATTGAATATGCCCAACAGATAATCTGCCAGTCCTTGCTGCTCAATCCTTTCAGGAATCCCTCTAATTCTCAAATTCTTCCTCCTTGCTCTGTCTTCGGTATCTGTGATTTTGGCTTCCAGATCCTCTGCTTTTTTTTCTAGACTTATAATCTTATCTTTAGATTCTCTTGTCTCGTATTCTATTTCTTCTATTCTCTGAGAGGTTTGAATTATCTGTTCTTTAAAGGTCAATAACTCATTTTTAATCTCTCCAAACGCCATCTTTATCTCTTCTTTGATTGATAGGAGTTGTGTTTCCATGCACTTTTGCATATACTCTTTAGTCGCTAGATGACTTTTTAGGGGAGATGTGTTCTCTCCTTGTCTCTGAGGGCTATCATGTTCTACATCAGCCATTGGGCCTTCTCCCATTAAGGCCCTTTCAGATGATCTTGTAATCTGAGGGGAGAACATTGAAGCTATGCTTTTTCCGCCTTTTTCAGAATCTCTTTTTTTATCTCTTTTTTGTCACTGCTTGGGTTCCATTCCCCTTTTAGAAGCCATTTATCTCTCTTATGGCACGGGTATGTCTGCAGTATGGTTTGTGCTCTAGGTAGTTAAACTCTGACCAGTTGGTACGTCGATGTGTATCTGTTGTTATAACTCGTAAGATATATGAGTATTAGTAGAGCTAAATAAAAACTTCTGTATCCCTTATAACACAAATGTGTATGCAGGTTAGTACTTTATAATTCAGGCAAATAAGTCTCTGGGCAATCAGTGCGTGACTGGTGTTTCGCTTCCAAGATGTGTTTTTAGTAATGCATGAATAAACACTTTGCTTCCCTTACAGCACAAGTATATATGCCCGTTGGTAGGTTTAGATCTAACAATCAGTCTCTGAACAGGCAATACTTATCTGCTGTTGTGACTTTCACATTTATATGGGTTTCAACAGTGTCAAATGGATTCATTTTACACCTCTTAAAGCTTAGATATAAATCCTCAGATCACTTAGATTCTAGACAGTCAGTGCGTAAGTATTATTTCCACTGCCAAGCTATATGCGTTTTGGTAGTGCTAAATGATCAACTATTTTACACCCCTTAAGACATAGATATTGTAATAAAGTGGTATGTTATACTCTTTGAAGTTGAGCTCTAGGCAGAAGCACGAGTCTGCTGTTATCAATACCCAGGAAAAGGCATTTTTTTTTTTTTAGCAGATCCAAAAAAAAGAGATTTGCCAACAACAATGATCAATATTAAGCAGAGTACCTGCCCTGCCCGACCGACAGGGTAATGTGGCTATACCAATCCGACGGATCACTGTTAAGCTTGTGCTCTAGTTCGGCTTGGTCATGTAGAAGCGGCTGAAACCTAACGGTGATCCTCTTAGCAAAGTAGAGGCGACATCAGCCTGACTTTCCCCCAGTGGGTTGATTCGGCGGGCTCCGTTTCCTTCCTTCCGTTTAGGGAACTCTTCAGCGGGCCATCTGTCTTCCTCTTCCTTCTCCCTGCAAGCCTCCTGGACGCCCCGCCTACTCTACGTCCCGCTACGTCGACGCCATCCGACCTTCAATGCCAAATATGCTATCATTTCTGATCCACCAGGAGATTTGTGTTTTATTTATTTGGTAATCAATATGTGCTATGTCATTTTCAACCACCAGGAACTGGCATTTATCTGAGTAGTTGCTTATTTATTTATTTCAAAATAGCTCACAAATGATGTAATTATATTAAATGATATACATTTGCATCTTCAAGCTGGAACAATGAAATTAAAGAGATAGTGACACAATCATTGTGCGCCAATATATAAAGCAAAATCCGGGAATCCAACCAATGGGTGGAAAAAGGCCAGAATGTATAAAACAGTTGCAATGTCTTCAATATAATTACAACCATTGCACCTTCATTCACTCTCCTGACACTTGTGACTGTTGCTCCCTTTTTAATTATCTCCTTGAAATTCCTCAGTCTCTATGTTATACTAACACTTGTTATGTGTTGTTGGTTTTGTATTAATTTGTGTTTTATGGTGATTGACAAATATCACAAGCTGTTGTTTATAATGTTCTTCTTTTTTCCTGCCTCCTTACCAGTGATGTAACTTTATTTTATGAATAAATTAAATTACGTATGACAATCTTTTGTTGTTTGTTCACTTAGGTTCCTTTTCATGATGTTTTTCTTTAAGACTTGATATATTTCTGCACTGGAAAATATTCCACAATGCAGAGGGACAATGCTTGTAGCACTTATATATGTACATATTTATCAGACAATAACATTGATGGTATTTTGTAGAAAGAAAATATCTTTTGGACTTTATTAATTATAATAATCAGATATAATATGCATTGGTGGGCCATATCTTTTTCAAGATTGAAAAGTTGAGAACAATTAAAGCAGTACACATAATTATACACTTCACTGATATATCAAACAACAATTGCTTTCTCCCGGGGTGTTTATTAGATATTCCATTTTATTTTCCAATTATCTATGGTTCTTCTGAAAGCTATGATGAACTAATGACAGATACATGTTTTATTGACTAGAGTAATAAACCTGGCAGTTAATATTATTTTGAATTAATTTATTTTAATTTTCATTAAAAAAAAGCCTTGTGGAGCTTTTGCTGTACTATTTTCATGAGCAGAGTTTGATTATCAATTCATATGCCTGTGCTCTGTATTCCGTGCTAGAAGATTAAAAAGGCTAAGTGTGCTCTTATTTCAGTTTGATCACTATGAAAAACACATATTGTAGTAGGGCAAAGGTAATACCGCAGTATGGATTTTTCCTTTAAGTGTCGATTTAAAAGGGAAAATATATTATCCAACAAAGCAGGAAATAACAGGAAAGGGCAAAGTTACACATTTGGGGCAATAATTGCATTGTACAAACAGCTAGGCATGTTTAGTGTGCATTAGTGTTGAGCGAACCCGAACTGCAATGTTTGGGTTCGTACCGAACACTACGATTTTTGGACCCCGATTTTAAGGATCGCCTTAAATTTAAAATAACTAGTGACTGGACAGCTATTGCTGCCCAGTCACTAGTAAAATACCCCCCCGCCCCCGCCATGGTCCCCACCCATTGCCGGTGGGTGGGGACCCTAAAAAGAATGAGGGTGGGGACCACAAATAAAGTGACTAGGGGTGCCCAGTTCCTATTCACTTACCCCCCCAAATAAAAAAAATTCCTACCTACCCCCCTCACCCTAATATTAGTGAGGTGGGTGGGCAATAAGCTAACCTGTAAAAAAAAAAAAACAATTTTATACTTACCATTTAAAATTTTATACTTCATTTAAAAAACTGAGCGCAAAAAAAAAATCCACGGGTGAAAAATAATCCATCTTCTATTTTCTTTCTTCTTTCTTCAGCCCCAAAAAAGGCAAAAAAAATCCATAATACGCAGCGCAACTGTTAAAAAAAAATAAAAAAAACCTGAGCGCAAAAAAACGGGTGGAAAAAAAAAATCCAACTTCGCCCATGGAGGGCCTCGTGCAGACTGAGCTCTGCAGGGAGGGGGAAGGCTTATAAAGCCTTCTAAAGCCCCCTTATAAAGCCTTCCCCCGCCCTGCAATTAAGCTCAGAGCACTCTGATTGGTTGGATTTCAATCCAACCAATCAGAGTGCTCTGTGTCATTTTACACAGCGTGGGAAAGTTCTTTTGAATTTTCCCACTCTGTTTAAAATGGCTAGCACTCTGATTGGTTGGATTTCAATCCAACCAATCAGAGTGCTCTGTGTCATTTTACACAGCATGGGAAAGTTCAAAAAAACTTTCCCACGCTGTGTAAAATGACACAGAGCACTCTGATTGGTTGGATTGAAATGAAACCAATCAGAGTGCTCTAAGCTTAATTGCAGGGCTCAGTCTGCACTGGGCCCTCCATGGGCAAAGTAGGATTTTTTTCCACCCGTGGATTTTTTTGCGCTCTGGTTTTTTTTTTTTTACAGTTGCGGCGCGTATTTTGGATTTATATTTGGCCTTTTTTGGGGCTGAAGAAAGAATAAAGAAAAAAATGAAGATGGATTATTTTTCACCCGTGGATTTTTTTTTTTGCGGCGCATATTATGGTTTTTTATTTGGCCTTTTTTGGGGCTGAAGAAAGAAAAAAGAAGAATGAAGAAAGAAGACCTCAAATGGTAAGTATAATTATTTATTTTTTTAAGCCCCTATAGCCCTTTACATGACTTTTTTAGAGGCATTTTAGTGGCCAAAAGTTCGTGTCCCCATTGACTTCAATGGGGTTCGGGGTCATGTTCGAGGATGGACCCGGACATCTTTTCAAAGTTCGGCCGAACCTGCAGAACCCAAACATCCAGGTGTCCGCTTAACTCTAGTGTGCAACACACAGATAGGGAGACACTTGTAACAGAATAGATGTGTTTAAATGCACAGTTTTATTCAGTATTTAAGGGACTGTCTAGTGCCCAAAATGCATCTTCCAAATATTAATGCATATTAATGTGCTTTCAAAGTACTTTAAAATGCATGTCTTACATTTTGCATTGCTTAAAATATAAAATACTTACAGCTAGAAAAAAACTGTGAAATTACAGCAGCTTGCCAGAAACAAGGACTGCCCACACTAGATGAGTAAAAGCAATTTCCTTTTTTTTTTTTGCTGCAGGAACCAATGAGAATAATGCCATTCAAATGAATGGAATATCCTGTTTCTCTAGTGATGTCATCAGACAATGTGTTACACTGTTAAGAGATCCTACTGTGTTTAAGAGCAATGTCACTCATAGGCCACTCAATAGGCTGAATTTGAGGAGGACAGGAAGTGACTATATGAAACAAAACGTTATATCCTCAGTTTCTATAGAGTCAGTGCTGCTGCACCTGCAGTAAACATGCAGAGTAATCACTGGGGAGGGCTTGAGTCAAATATTAAAAATGTGATTTATACAGAATGCCTGCATCAAATTACACAGGGCTTGTGCATTTTAGAAGCAGTGATCGTCATATTGCACCAAAGTGAGTTTGGGGACTAGACTATCCCTTTAAGTAAAACCATTAATTTACTTCAGCAAATTCAAGGAGCTATTGAGACTAGATTGGCGCCGCGGGTCATCTGCTTCTTCTCCAGATGATTGGCGCATGCGCATTCTGTGAAGAAGCGTTCAAGTCGGAAAGCAATTAACTGTTTGCTTTCCAACTTGAACGCTTCTTCACATAACGCACATGTGCCAATCATCTGGAGAAGAAGCAGGTGACTCGTCCAGGGCCGGCGCCGCCAGTAAGGCGACCTAGGCAGCTGCCTAGGGCGCATCTTAGCTCGGAGGGCCGGAACCCTGGTTAAAAAATAAAAAAAAATCCTCCTCCTTACTTACCTCGTCGGCGTCGCTGCGTCTCCGGCACTGGGCCGCCTGTGGCTGAGAGGGAAGCGCTGTGCGCTCCCCTCCAGCCAATGCGCATTCAGTAAAGTTTTTTAACAAACTTTATTGAATGCGCATTGGCTGAGAGGGAAGCGCTGTGCGCTCCCCTCCAGCCAATGCGCATTCAGTAAAGTTTTTTTAACAAACTTTATTGAATGCGCATTGGCTGGAGGGGAGCGCACAACGCTTCCCTCACAGCCATGGACGGACCTGCATCGGAGACACAGCAGCAGCAGCGACGAGGTAAGTAAGGGAAGGAAGTCCTGGCATATTTTAGGGGAAAGTCCTGGCTGGCATATTGGGGGAAAGACAGTCCTGGCATATTGGGTGGCTAAGTCCTGGCATATTTTGGGGGAAAGTCCTGGCATATTGGGTGGCTAAGTCCTGGCATATTTTTGGGGAAAGTCCTGGCATATTGGGTCGCTAAATCCTGGCATATTTTGGGGGAAAGTCCTGGCATATTGGGTGGCTAAGTCCTGGCATATTGTGGGGCAAAATCCTGGGATAATGAGGGGCATAATCCTGGCATATTGAGGGGCATAATCCTGGGATAATGAGGGGCATAATCCTGGGATATTGGGTGGCATAATCCTGGGACATTGATGGGCATAATCCTGGGATATTGAGGGGAAAAATCCTGGCATATTGGGTGGCTAAATCCTGGCATATTGTGGGGCATAATCCTGGGGTATTGAGGGGCATAATTCTGGCATATTGAGGGGCATAATCCTGGGATAATGAGGGGCATAATCCTGGGATATTGGGTGGCATAATCCTGGGACATTGATGGGCATAATCCTGGGACATTGAGGGGCATAATCCTGGGATAATGAGGGGCATAATCCTGGGACATTGGATGGCATAATCCTGGGACATTAAGAGGCATAATCCTGGCATATTGAGGGGCATAATCCTGGGACTTTGAGGGGCATAATCCTGGGATATTGATGGGCATAATCCTGGGACATTGAGGGGCATAATCCTGGGATAATGAGGGGCATAATCCTGGGACATTGGATGGCATAATCCTGGGACATTAAGAGGCATAATCCTGGCATATTGAGGGGCATAATCCTGGGACTTTGAGGGGCATAATCCTGGGATATTGAGGGGCATAATACTGGCATGTTGAGGGGCATAATCCTGGGATAATGAGGGGCATAATCCTGGGACATTAAGGGGCATATTCCTGGGATATTGAGGGGAATAATCCTGGCATATTTGGTGGCTAAATCCTGGCATATTGTGGGGCATAAACCTGGGGTATTGAGGGGAATAATCCTGGCATATTGAGGGGCATAATCCTGGGGTATTGAGGGGCATAATCCTGGCATATTGAGGGGCATAATCCTGGGATAATGAGGGGCATAATCCTGGGACATTGAGGGGCATAATCCTGGGATATTGAGGGGCATAATCCTGGGATATTGAGGGGCATAATCCTGGGACATTGAGGGGAATAATCCTGGCATATTGGGTGGCTAAATCCTGGAATATTGTGGGGCATAATCCTGGGGTATTGAGGGGAATAATCCTGGCATATTGAGGGGCATAATCCTGCGATAATGAAGGGCATAATCCTGGGACATTGAGGGGCATAATCCTGGGATATTGAGGGGCATAATCATGGGATATTGAGGGGCATAATCCTGGGATATTGATGGGCATAATCCTAGGGTATTGAGGGAAATTATCCTGGCATATTGAGGGGCATAATCCTGGCATATTGAGGGGCATAATCCTGTGATAATGAGGGGCAAAATCCTGCTACATTGAGGGGCATAATCCTGGGATATTTAGGGGAATAATCCTGGCATATTGGGTGGCTAAATCCAGGCATATTGTGGGGCATAATCCTGGGGTATTGAGGGGAATAATCCTGGCATATTGAGTGGCATAATCCTGGAGTATTGAGGGGCATAATCCTGGCATATTGAGGTGCATAATCCTGGGATAATGAGGGGCATAATCCTGGGACATTGAGGGGCATAATCCTGGGATATTGAGGGGCATAATCCTGGGATATTGAGGGGAATAATCCTGGCATATTGGGTGGCTAAATCCTGGCATATTGTGGGGCATAATCCTGGGGTATTGAGGGGCATAATCCTGGGACATTGAGGGGCATAATCCTGGGACATTGAGGGGCATAATCCTGGGATATTGAGGGGCATAATCCTGGGACATTGAGGGGCATAATCCTGGGATATTGAGGGGCCTAATCCTGGGATATTCAGGGGAATAATCCTGGCATATTGTGGGGCATAATCCTGGGATATTGAGGGGAATAATCCTGGCATATTGTGGCTCATAATCCTGGGATATTGAGGGGAATAATCCTGGGACATTGAGGGGCATAATCCTGGGATATTGAGGGGAATAATCCTGGGGTATTGAGGGGCATAATCCTGGCATATTGTGGGGCATAATCCTGGGATATTGAGGGGAATAATCCTGGCATATTGTGGGGCATAATCCTGGGATATTGAGGGGAATAATCCTGGCATATTGGGTGCTAAATCCTGGCATATTGCGGGGCATAATCCTGGGGTATTGAGGGGAATAATCCTGGGATATTGAGGGGCATAATCCTGGGATATTGAGGGGAATAATCCTGGCATATTGGGTGGCTAAATCCTGGCATATTGTGGGGCATAATCCTGGGGTATTGAGGGGCATAATCCTGGGACATTGAGGGGCATAATCCTGGGACATTGAGGGGCATAATCCTGGGATATTGAGGGGCATAATCCTGGGACATTGAGGGGCATAATCCTGGGATATTGAGGGGCATAATCCAGGGACATTGAGGGGCATAATCCTGGGATATTGAGGGGAATAATCCTGGGGTATTGAGGGGCATAATCCTGGCATATTGAGGGGCATAATCCTGGGATATTGAGGGGCATAATCCTGGGATAATGAGGGGCATAATCCTGGGACATTGAGGGGCATAATCCTGGGATATTGAGGGGAATAATCCTGGCATATTGAGGGGCATAATCCTGGGATATTGAGGGGAATAATAGTGGCATATTGTGGGGCATAATCATGGGATATTGAGGGGAATAATCCTGGAATATTGTGAGGCATAATCATGGGATATTGAGGGGAATAATCCTGGCATATTGTGGGGCATAATCCTGGGATATTGAGGGGAATAATCCTGGCATATTGGGTGGCTAAATCCTGGCATATTGCGGGGCATAATCCTGGGATATTGAGGGGAATAATACTGGCATATTGAGGCTTAAGTTTGTGCGAGTATAAGTGTGTGTATAAGTATGATAAGTGTGTGTGTGTGAGTATGATAAGTGTGTGTGAGTATGAGTATAAGTGTGTACGAGTATAAATGTGTGCGAATATGAGTATAAGTGTGTGTGTGTGTGTGTATGAGTATGAGTGTCTGTATGAGTATAAGTGTCTGTATAAGTATAAGTGTGCGTGTGTTTGGGTATAAGTGTGTGTGTGTTTGGGTATAAGTGTGTGTATGAGTATAAATATAAGTGTGTGTATGAGCATAAGTGTGTGTGAGGATGAGTATAAGTGTGTTTGTGTATGAGTGTGCATGTGTATGAGTGTGCATGTGTATGAGTGTAAGTGTGTGTGTATGAGTGTAAGCGTGTGTGAGTATGCAGTGTTGGCACTTTGTGGCCACTCGGGACTAGTGTTGAGCGAACCCGGACCGCATTATTTCACTGTATGTCCATGTTGGAGTTCGACGATTTAATGGCGCATGTTGAATGGCTGCAGCCAATCAACAAGTGTTTGTCTCGTTTGCCCTTACAAGCCATCACAGCCATGCCTACTAATGGCATGGCTGTCATTGGCCAGTGCAGCATGTGACCCAGCCTCTATATATAAGCTGGAGTCACGTACACGCACATCACATGAACTCTTCTTAGTGTAGGGAGAGGATGCTGCAGCTGTGAGGGACAAATTAAAAAAACTTCTGGTGTTGAATCTGCAAACTACAGCAATTATTCAAACTACAGCGATTATTCAAATTACAGTGATTATTTTAGTGGGTGCTATACTACATATTTGTACCCGGCCCTGAGCCCAGTACCACAGAGAGTGCAGTGCACTTGCAACTGCATGTGTGCCAGGCACATTACTTTAATCCTGTTCTGTAAGCTCAGTGGGCAACATCTAGGCATTTTTAAATACTGCAATTTGTTGGTGTTAAATATTACATTTGCATCCTGCATTTCATATCTGAGAGTCAAATAGAACCGTCAAATACTGTGCTTACAGCGCACTTTGAAAATTATATTTGTTTTGGGTGGTAAATAGTGCATTTGCATCTTGCGGTGTACTCCGTATCTGAGAGGCAAATAGAACAGTCCAATACTGTGTTTATAGCGCACTTTGAAAAATTCTAATTGTTTTGGGTGCTAAATAGTACATTTGCATCCTGCGGTGTACTCCGTATCTGAGAGTCAAATAGAACAGTCCAATACTGTGCTTACAGCGCAGTTTGAAAAATTCTAATTGTTTTGGGTGGTAAATAGTACATTTGCGTCCTGCGGTGTACTCCGTATCTGAGAGTCAAATAGAACAGTCCAATACTGTGCTTACAGCGCAGTTTGAAAAATTCTAATTGTTTTGGGTGGTAAATAGTACATTTGCGTCCTGCGGTGTACTCCGTATCTGAGAGTCAAATAGAACAGTCCAGGCATAAATGTGCTAAACCTGAGCACAACCTGCATGACCAGGCATCGACATGCAAAGCACGAGCTGCAGCGTAGTAAGCATCTCAAAACCCAAGAAAGGTCTCAGGCTCCTCCTGCTTCCTCTTCTGCTGCTGTCTTGGCCTCTTCCTCCAGCTCTGGAGTCACAGTGGCACCTGCCACCGAGCAAATAGAGGAAGTGGCAGCAACGCCACAATGTCCGCCACCGTCCCCAAGCTTCTCCAGACTGTCCCATGGAAGCGTTCAGCTGTCCATCTCCCAAACACTGGATAGAAAGGGGAAGTATGGCCCTACCCACCCGCGAACACTGGCCCTGAATGCCAGCATTTCCAAATTCCTGGCCTTTGAAATGCTGTCATTCTGTCTGTTGGAAACGGACAGTTTTAAAAACCTGATGGCTGTCCCACAGTACGTGGTTCCCAGCCGCAACTACTTTTCCCGGCGAGCCATCCCTTCCCTGCACAAACAATTGGAGGACAAAATCAGGTGTGCACTGGGCAACGCCATCTGTGGTAAGGTCCACATAACCACAGATACGTGGACCAGTAAGCACGGGCAGGGACGCTATATCTCCCTAACTGCACACTGGGCAAATGTAGTGTCAGCTGGGCCTGAGGCAGATAGCAGTTTGGAGCATTTCCTTACGCCACAGAGGATTGCAGGGCATTTCTCTTTGCCGCCTGTTTCCTCCTCCTCCTACTCAGCTTCTTCCTTATGCTCTACCACCTCCTCATCCGGTCAGCGTAACGCCTTCACCACCAACTTCAGCACAGCCAGGGGGAAACGACAGCAGGCTCTTTTAAAACTCATATGTTTGGGGGAAAAACCCCACAGCGCGCAGGAGCTGTGGACGGGCATGGAACAACAGATCAATGAGTGGTTGTTGCCACTGCACCTCAAGCCCGGCCTGGTGGTGTGCGATAATGGGCGAAATCTCGTAGACGCACATCCCTTGCCTGGCGCATGTGCTGAATTTGGTGGTGCAGAAATTCCTGAAAAACTACCCAGATATATCAGAGCTGCTACAGAAAGTGCAGGCCGTCTGTCCGCACTTTAGGCGTTCTCACCCTGCTGCTGCTCGCCTGTCTGCACTGCAGCGTAACTTAGGCCTTCCCGCTCACCGCCTCATATGCGACGTGTCCACAAGGTGGAACTCCACCTTGCACATGCACTAGAGATTGTGCGAGCAGCAGCAGGCGATAGTGGAATATCAGCTGCAGCACGCACGGTTCAGTCGCTCTGCGGAACAGCACCACTTCACCACCAATGAGTGGGCCTCCATGCGAAACCTGTGTGCCATTTTGCACTGTTTTGAGTACTCCACCAACATGGCAAGTGCCAGTCATTGGCCAGCCCTTCTCAGCCTTACTATACCGCTTGTATGTCTCCTTAAAAAAACGCTTATGGCGATGATGGAAGAGGATGTGGCACAGGAGGAAGAGGAGGAGGAAGAAGAGGGGTAATTTCCACAGTTATCAGGCCAGTCATTCACAAGTGGCTTGGAGGGTGGGTTCCTGCACCAGCATAGGCCAGGTACACAACTGTAAAGCCAGTGCACAGTTTTGGAGGAGGATGATGATGATGAGGAGGAACCGTGTTTACAGCAGGGTGGTACCCAACACAGCTCATGGGCATCACTGGAGCGTGGCTGGGGGGATACGGAGGTCACAGATGATACACCTCCCACAGAGAACAGCTTGTCCTTGCCTCTGGGCAGCTTGGCACACATGAGCCACTACATGCTGCAGTGCCTGAGCAAGGACTGCCATGTTGCCCACATTCTAACTTGTGCTGATTTCTGGGTGGCCACCCTGCTGGATCCCCGTTACAAGGACAATGTGCCGTCCTTAATTCCATCACTGGAGAGTGATCGTAAGATGCGCGACTACAAGCGCACGCTGGTAGACGCGCTGCTGAGGGCATTCAAAAATGACACCGGGGGCTCAATAGAAGCACAAGGTGAAGGCAGAGGAAGAAGTCGCCAATGCAGCTGGGGCACCGCCAGCACCTCAGAAGGCAGGGTTAGCATGGCTGAAATGTGGAAAAGCTTTGTCAGCACGCCACAACAAGTAGCAACACCATCTGATATGCAACATCTTAGCAGGAGGCAGCATTTCAGCAACATGGTGGAACAGTACGTATGCACAGGCCTACATGTACTGACTGATGGGTCTGCCCCATTCAACTTCTGGGTCTCCAAATTGGGCACATGGCCTGAGCTTGCCATGTATGCCTTGGAGGTGCTGGCCTGCCCTGCAGCCAGTGTATTGTCTGAACGTGTGTTTAGCCCGGCAGGGGGCGTTATCACAGACAAGCGCAGCCGCCTATCCACAGCCAACGTGGACAAGCTCACGTTTATTAAGATGAACCAGGCATGGATCCCACCAGACTTCTCTGTACCTTGTGCAGAATAGACATTTATACCGGCCTCACCCAGTCATTGTTATACTCAAGTGCACTTATTCTTTGTTTTCTGTTGTTATATGTCCCAATATTTTGGGGGTACCCCAATTTAAAAAAAAAAAAAAACAGTGTTGGCTACCTCCTCCTCCTCCAGCGCCGCTTCCACCTACACCGCCACGGTCACCGCCTCCTCAACCTATGGGTCACTTAGTATAAACTGAAAGAGAATACCCTGCACTCCAACCCTCTCTCAAATGGATAATTCTGTTGATCCTCCTGGCAGCCATGCTTTAGATTTAGATTTATGTTCTACCAAAGCTAAAATCAAAGATTCCATCTAGTGCTATTTTATGGCTCAGCTGTATTTTTAATTTGTATGTATTTTATGTTATTTTAAGTTATTTCCCTATCCACATTTGCTTGCAGGGCACTTGTCCTACTCTTACCCACATTTCAATTCCTTTTGCAGCCCTCTAGCCCTTTCCATGACTTTTTTAGAGGGATTTTAGTGGCCAAAAGTCCGTGTCCCCATTGAATTCAATAGGGTCCGTGTTTCGAGCATGGACCTGGACTTTTTCCGAAGTTCGGTCGAACTTCTCGAACCCGAACATCCAGGTGTCCGCTCAACTCTACTCGGGACCAAAAACGTTCACCATCACTGGCCTAGTATGTTCTAATGCGGGAACTGGTTACAAATAGAACGACAAGGAAATAATTGTATTATATTATGTACATATTCATCTCCAAGCTTTGGTGAGCAGGAACAATGCAATTTAAGAAAAAAAAAGGAAGAAAAATCTAACTGCCAATTTTGCAACAATGGCATACATAAATATCTTAGTGTGATTGAATATTTTTTCACTGAGCATTGTGGGGGAAAATGTATGGATTAAAATGTAATTTATTTTAACATAAATACATATAAAAGAAAACATACATTTAGGCATAAAACAGCCAAAAAGAGACAGAAATACTTGATGCTTGACAAATAGATAGAAGATGATGCAGTATGACTTTAGCAGATGACAAAGATAGCCCTCAAATAGAGGAAATCCGGGCTCCACCGTTTCAATTAAGTGCTTCTCCAGCACTGGAAGGGTGTTTAGCTGTGTGTGTGGTCCGGGTCCCGGCTTCCCACGCTAACCCAGCGTTCAGAAATCAATGGTTGATTTGCAAATTTGCAAGTACTTTAATATGCATTAAAATGTCGAGGAGGCATTTTGGACACTAGACAATCCCTTTAAAACCTGTGTTTATAATTTGCCTATGTTAACATTTTTTTTTTTTTTGTGTGGTGCTGGTGGTAATTTAGCATGGTTTTAGTAAATTCTATTTTGTGCTGTGAAAACATATTTGCCTTTTCAAATATGCTAAATTGCTGTGTACTTTTAGCACTTGTGTGAAAATGTAATTGCCCTCTAAGATTCAAAAGTGGGTGCACAAAAATAGTGCAATAGGGTGCATTATAAAGTATTAACTAAGAAACATAAATCACTTATATTTAAAGGCACTGTATCACCTAAACATTGTTCTTACTGTCAATGTAGAGAATAAAAAAAATTGAAAATGATCTCTAAATTGCTGTGGAGTCTCCTGCTTATGACATCACCTGTGGCCTAACATGCAAATGAACTTCATTTCAGTTTAGCTAACTCAATGTATACATCATTTTCAATAATTTTTTATTATTTACATTCATAGCACAAGCAATGTTTAGGTGATACAGTCCCTTTAAACATTTCATATACAAATTGATGTAGCACTTTTTTCTGCACTTTTTACCAAAACTTACTTTATACATTTTGCCTACAGTCAACGACATCCTTATTATGGTAAATGGAAAACATTGACCAAACCATAACTGGACAATCATTCATAGTGTTTTTTTTATTTTTATTATAGATAAACCAGATCTAGATCATGCCTACATGATATATTAATTGAAAGAAGACACAAGAAATCAATAGCTTTTAATTTTAAAATGTAGTCCTGTGCTCAGAATGTGTATTTAGGCCAGAGAGAGCAAATTTGATATGTGCTATTGACCAGCCAACTCCTCCATCCCCTCAGGTATGGTAATATAAGTTCTTAAATGTACATGGAGCTAAAGTAGGAGACTCAATTGCAAGGGAAAATGGGGCAACAAAAAAGAAGATTAATCATTATATCTTTTTGCTGCTTCACTGAGATGTGTGGATCTAATTGAATCTTGACCTGAAAATTTTTCCTGCAGTGATTTCTTTCACAGAGAGATACAATACCTCAGACTGAATACTGCACATCAGTTGTAAGCTCACAGCACAAAAAGATAATCATTATTTCAACAAGAAAAAAATAAACTAGTGAGCCATAAAATTAGCTGAAAATGAGTATTTATACAGACTTTCATAGTGGAAGGCTCACACCTGTTTCATTTTTTATTATAACCATTTGGGACAGAATTAAAATATAATTCATGTATTTAGCTTTGCATAATACAAATTCTGATATTATAAACTCTGAAGATATAAACAATAATTTGGTCTGTTTGCAGTCACATAATTGAAATACTTTCTTTATATCAATTATTTAAAAAAAAGAAAGTCTTAATTTCATTTACACCTTTTCTGTATTTAGAATACAATTTCACTTAGTTTGGACTTGCTTTAAAATCAGATATAATACACTTTTAAAACTGAGAGAAAATGTTATAAAACAATATTATTGCCCAGATTGTTTAGAGCAAGAAGGCATAATTTGAGGTTTTGAATGTTTAAGATGGACGGACTGTGATAAAATATTTTTTTACAGAAACAGTGGTAGATATGTAGAATAAACTTCCAATGGACATACATAATAATAAGAAAAGAAAGAAGAATGCATGTGATGAGCATAATGCCATCTGTAAGAACAAAAAAAATTAAACAAGCATTTTTCTTTATTATGAGCAGATTAGATGGACTAATTGGTTCTTAGCTGTCATCACTATGTATTTTTCGATGTAATGGGACATAAGTACCTTGACAGTCAGAGCCATAGTTAGCTGAGCTTCTATTGTTTTGATTGTTTAATATAGTGACATAAAATGCAGTATAGATATTGAATTATTTACATGATTTGTATGCATTATAAAGAAATGGAAGCCTCTTTTTAAACAGTGGGGGTTATTCACAAAAGGTGTGTTGAGGTGAGATGAACATTTCATCTCACCAATTCTGCTATAAATTGTGCAACATACCTGGTGAGTTGCACAATTGAAATGTTCATCTTACCTCCACCCACGTTTTAGTAACTAATTCCCACTATGTTTTTCAGGAAAGTAAAGCAAGATATTATATATATATATATATATATATATATATATATATACATAGATTTTTGTGTATTTGACATCCAAAAGAATATCTGTGCACAGTGGCGGACTGGCCAGGGTGTCACCTTGCAGCATGGCAAGTGGGCCTCAGCCCTTTAAAAAAAATGAAAAAGAAAATTGTAAAAAGAAAAAGTGTGGGCAAACTGGGCAGCTGCCCAGTGCCAATTCATTCCTGGGGGCCCAAAGCAGCTGCCCAGTGGGCCCCCTGCCCATTTGACTGTCTCACACAGAGATAGTCACATTTGGGCAGCAGCCCGCATTCACGTTCACGTAAATGACAGCAAGTCAATCTGTGACAGACCCAGCGGCTGTATTTCCTGCACACTGCATGCGTGCAGAAAGAAACGTTGCGTGGGGGACAAACATCATCCAGGTAAGTACTGGGGAAGGGGGTAGGAAGTTTTTTTTTTTTTTGGACAAATTATAAGTGGCATATTAATGAGCAAATTATCAGTGGCTATTAACGAGCAAGTTATCAGTGGAATATTAATGGACAAATTATCAGTGGCATATTAATGAGAAAATGATCAGTGGCTATTAATGGACAACTTATCAGTGGCATATTAATAGAAAAATTGTCAGTGGCAAATTAATGATCAAATTTTGAACAAACCATATTTGTGATATATTTGTAGATTTTTTTCTCATTCTTTTTCTTTAGTCGATTTGATATATATAACCCCAGGTCTGGTTTTATTTTATCCAATATATGGCAATGCAGGGCAGTGGAAATCTAGAAATAGTCCATTGTTACTCTCCCTACAGAAATTTTATGTTTAACCAATAATAGACACTACATTTTTCTATATTTGAGTTATGGGGTTTGGACCACATTTAATCTGTAGTAGATGTTTATGCCATATTTACAGACCTGATTCATCATTTTGTATGTGCAATATGCTATTTATATGCCAATTTTCTCAAGTTCAAGTTTATTGAAATTACAATGTTTTTGTTAAAGTAACCGAAGGATTTAAACATATGTTATGTAAAAATGTGAAATATAATATTCAAATGGTTCGGTATTTCTGTTTCAAAAACCTAGAAATGGAACTTTTATAATTTTGTGAATGGCTGTGAAGATGCCAAATAAATTTAAATTTAAAAAAAATAACCAACATTTATTTAAAATAAAAAAATAATTTCAAAATTAAATTATAACAATATTTATTTACATTTAGTATGTACTGTATATGGCCAGTAACATGTACACTGTAATAACTAAAAAAATAAATTTAAAAAAAAAAAATCACAATTTTAATGGTACCTTTTTTCCACTTGTGTATTTTGTGAAAATGTAAAATTATAGCCTTATAGTTGTTGGTGGTCCCCTTCTGTCTCCTGGCAACCTATATTTTTAGACCCAGTCCACCACTGTCTGTGCACCAAACCCTAGCTATTTAAAAAAAATCTGACCCTTTATTTGCTTAATATTGCACATGCTCATCTCTTCTCCGACTAAGTGCATACCGGCCACCTTTCTGGCAGAAAGTCTCTGTACATAGTGTGCCTTCTCATGATTAAGCACTAAGATAATGGGTGTCTGCTCTCTGCATAGCCAGTAGTAATTGAGTCTGACTCTACTTTAATGGGACAAGACCTCAATAAACGGTACTGTTGGCAACTATAATTTCTGGGAGTCCTTTAATATTGAATTGCTGAGGGGGCCAATTTCAGGATTACAATGTGGGAGAATAAATCCCGTGAAGAAACCCTATAAAAGGTAGCTTTTAATGGTAACTTTTGCAAAATTAAAAGCAAAAATTAGCCAGTAAATTCACATAAAAGGAGGAAAAATAACGTTAATATACACTTGTTAGCTTACCTTTTGTTCAACTATGCTATGGTGCATTAAATGTTTGCATCGTTGTTTCACCTTGCAGTCTGCCCATGGCGTGCAGAGACCAAACAGTCAGGATGTCCTATTACAACGCTGGTGGATTTCACAACAGACATATAAAAAGATTTCTGGATTATGTCAGACTTTTGAAGGACTCAGACTGGGTGTAATGTATTGGTAAAAATATACTATGAATACATAAAACTATTTAGCTAAAGGCTACAATGTATTCAATTACAAAAACATTATTTGCAATTTATTTCTAACTAATGCTAACTAATAGCTGAATGTTTTGGAATTTTAAAGCAAAGCTATCAACAGTAGTGTTGAGCGAACCGGAACCGCACTGTTCGGGTTCTTACCGAACATTACGGTTTTTGGACCCCGGACCTGAACACGGACCATTTCACTTTATGTTCGGGTTGGAGTTCGGGGTTCGGCGATTTAATGGCGTGGTTTGAAAGGCTGCAGGGCAGCCAATCAGAAAGCCCATAGCATTACATACATATACATTGTATGTAATGCCATGGGCTTTCTACAAACCGAAAGTCTATAAACCAAATCTCTTTCGGTTTATAGACTTTGGTTTTATAGAATGCATGTAATGCTATGGGCTTTCTATAAACTGAAAGTCTATAAACCGAATCTCTATCGGTTTATAGACTTTCAGATTAAAGAAAGCCCATAGCATTACATGCATTCTATAAAACCAAAGTATGTTCAATGGCAGTTAATGTTACGTTTGGCCAGTAGATGGCACTGTTGTAATACGAATGGTTACATTCGTGTAACCTGAAGGTTTAAATGTATCTTTCAAAGTTACTTAATTATAGACGAAAGTCTATAAACCGAATCTCTTTCGGTTTATAGACTTTCATTTTATAGAATGCATGTAATGCTATGGCTTTCTATAAACCGAAAGTCTATAAACCGAAAGAGATTCGGTTTATAGAAAGCCAATAGCATTACATGTAGTCCATAAACCGAAAGTCTATAAACCGAATGTCTTTCAGTTTATAGACTTTCGGTTTATGGAATACATGTAATGCTATTGGCTTTCTATAAACCGAAATAGAGTCCCCATACATACGAATAGGTCAATTGACCTATTCGTATGAATGAGGACTCTATTTTGGTTTATAGAATAGCAATAGCATTACATGTATTACATAAACCGAAAGTCTATAAACCGACTCTCTTTCGGTTTATAGACTTTTGGTTTATGGAATGCATGTAATGCTATGAACGAATGGTTAATAAATGAAAATCATTCGTCCAATCGTGCTATTGGCTTTCTATAAACCGAAATAGAGTCGGTTTATAGAATACCAATAGCATTACATGCATTCCTGCACTTCATATCTGAGAGTCAAATAGAACCGTCAAATACTGTTCTTACAGCGCACTTTGAAAAATTCTAATATTTTTGGGTGGTAAAAAGTACATTTGCGTCTTGCGGTGCACTTCATATCTGAGAGTCAAATAGAACAGTCCAATACTGTGCTTACAGCGCACTTTGAAAAATTCGAATTGTTTTGGGTGCTAAATAGTACATTTGCGACTTGCGGTGCACTTCATATCTGAGAGTCAAATAGAACAGTCCAATACTGTACTTACAGCGCACTTTGAAAAATTCTGGCTATCTCCTCCTCCTCCTCCTCCAGCGCCACTTCCACCTACACCGCCACGGTCACGCCTCCTCAACCTATGGGTCACTTAGTATAAACTGAAAGAGAATACCCTGCACTCCAACCCTCTCTCAAATGGATAATTCTGTTGATCCTCCTGGCAGCCATGCTTTAGATTTAGATTTATGTTCTTCCAAAGCTAAAATCAAAGATTCCATCTAGTGCTATTTTATGGCTCAGCTGTATTTGTAATTTGTATGTATTTTATGTTATTTTAAGTTATTTCCCTATCCACATTTGCTTGCAGGGCACTTGTCCTACTCTTACCCACATTTTACTTCATTTTACTGCAGCCCTCTAGCCCTTTCCAGGACTTTTTAGAGGCATTTTAGTGGCCAAAAGTTTGTGCCCCCATTGACTTCAATGGGGTTCGGGTTCGGGGTCAAGTTCGGGGTAAAGTTCGAGCAAGGAACCGGACATTTTTCGAAGTTTGGCCGAACCTGCCGAAGCTGCTCAACTCTAATCAACAGTAAAAAATGTAATCAAAAGAATTGACTTGCTTTGTTGACATTATTTTTCACAACAGGTAAGCGATTTGTATCATATTTTCAGTATAATCAAAAGGAAATGTTACAGGGCAAGAAAAGCACACTTACCATGTGCATGAAAGCTCAGTAGGGGAAAGCCTCAACCCAAAATGGTAAATCCAAGACCATCTGAGTCTGGAAAAATAACAAACAATAGCATGGAGTGCGAAGCGTACATAACCATTCCTTAACCCCTTAGTGACAAGACATTTTTACCTTCACTTTCCCTGGGTGACAATGGCTGTTTTGACATTTCGGAGGTTTTTGTGTTTAGCTGTAATTTTCTTCTTTCTCACATACTGTACCCACACAAATTATATGCTGTTTTTATAGTCATAAGAAGGGCTTTCATTAGATAACATTATGTTCATCATATCTTATAATTTACTACAAAAAAAAAACATAAAATATGATGAAAATTAAAAAAAAACCACTTTTTCTAACTTTGACCTAAAATATAATTTACACAAATACAATCATTAAAAAAAACCCCATCTAAATAGTTTCTAAATGTTGTCCCAAGTTCATAAATATGCATGTTTCCATATTTTTCTGTATTTTTTTGAGAGTTATGGGGCAAAACCCAAAAATAGTGTTTTTTGTTTTTTTCCTAAATTGACCTTTTGACCCCAACCCGAACCCTAAATTTAACCCCAACACTAAATTTAACCCCAACTCTAACCCTTATGCTACCCCTTAATACATTTTAATTTTAATTTAAGTTTACCCATCCCTTATGCTAAAAATGATTTAATTTTAACCCTAACAGCTAATCTAACTTTAATCCTAGTTTTCAGATAATTAATCTTTTTCCCCCCATTCTTTGTGAAAGAATGGCTCCTGTTGCTAAAAAATATATATTTTTTTTTTTTACATTGCAATGTTGCTGACTGCCTCTAGGGGCAGTCAAGCAACATATTCAGAGTGACGGAAGTTAATTTATTTTCACTTCCGAAGCTCTGACCACAAGAGGGCATAGCCATATTGACGGAGCATGCTGCTCCGTCAATATGGCGCCAACGATCACTCCGTGGGTTGCATTCTGACAATTGCATTCTGACAATTGCATTCCAGTATTTTGGACCTTTATCCTGTTTTATTTAGTATCTGAATCTCTGCTGTCATACCTGACCTCTGCATGCCCTCCTGACCACGTTCCTGATTTTTGCCCATCTGTACCCCGCTATTGGATTACAAGGTTCCCCGACCTCTGCATACCCTCCTGACCACATGCATACTATCTATGACTAATTTTATGATTTTGTCCATCTGTACCCCACTATCGGATTACAAGGTTCCCCGACCTCTGCATACCCTCCTGACCACATTCCTGATTATGCCCATCTGTACCACACTATTGGGTTACAAGTTGTCCTCATGCACATAATCACCAATCCCTTTGTTGTCTCATCGCCAACTATTGGGACGGTGCTCATTTGTACCAGAGTGCCGTGTTTCTCCTGCATCTGGAATCCACATATTGGGGTAATTCCAGCATAACATATTAACTAAGCCATTCATGGAGTCTGCAGGAATAGCTGATGCCATTATTGTCCTCACTCAGCAGCTCTATAATCTTAACTTATCCGTCCAAGAGCTACAAACACAATAATCACAACTCCGCAATCAAATACAAATCCTGCAACCTGCACCTTCTACTTCAGCTGAAAATGTCCAGTTTGCTGCTCCTCCTATCCATTATGAGGGTGCTATACCTGCATATGAACCACAATTACCATTGCCCAAAAAGTTTTATGGAGATCAAACCCAATACCAATGCTTTATTATTGCATGCCAGGTCCTGTTTTCTCTGAAACCTAAGAAATATACCACAGACTATGTTAGGATCCATACAGTGTTATCCCTGTTAAGTGGAGAACCACAAGTGTGGGCATATCACATCATCTTATCCATACTAACAGCCCTCTTCTTGAGACTTTGCACTTCTTCATTAGGGCTATGGAAGCCATGTATGATGACCTGCAAAAAACAATCTCTGCTCAATTATCCCTGTGTCATCTCAAACAGGGAAAATGGTCAGTAGAGGAGAATGTTACGAAATTCAGACGCCTGGCTATAGAAACAGGTTATAATGAACCCACACTCATTGAACAGTTCCGTTGGGTTCTGACTGATGTCCTAAAGGACAAAATAGCCCGGATTGGAACTCCCCAGTCATTGGAATCAAGGGTTACTTTAGTGATCCAACCAGACAGACAGTTCTGAGAATGAGGTCAAGAAAAATCCATAGAGCATGGATCACCTAAATATCACACCCTCTAACCAGTGTTACCTCCTCCAGTTCCTGTTGTCCCATTCATCCCTCCTACGTTTTCTGAGGAACCAATGCAAATCGGGATGGCCAGAAGACCTCTTACAGAGAAAAAATGCAGATTACACAATCTGTTTCTATATTGTAGGAAGTCTGGCCACATGTTAAAATACTGGAAGACAAAACCAAAAACATCAGTGGGTAAGCATCCTCGTCCCCTACTATTCAATACCTTGCCCATGGACGTGTATCATCCACATATAACCTTGTTTTACAGTGGGATATCCATTATACCACTATCTCTGCCATGATAGATTCTGGTGCTAGAAGTTGCTTTCTGGATAATTCTATTGTACGGTCGCATAACATACCCAGTGTTGAGAAAGCAACACCACTACATATACAACGGATCTACCCATTGCCATAACCCAAATTACAAGTCCTTAAAGATTACATAGATGACAACCTTAAAAAAGGGTTCATACAGCCATCCACATCACCTGCAGGAGCTCCAATATTTTTTGTTGAGAAAAGGGATAGTGTTTTTTGTCCATGCATTAACGATAGAGAATTAAATCAGATCACTATCAAAAACCAGTACTCATTACCCCCTATTCCCGAATAGTTGGAACACATGTCTGTTGCAAGTGTATATACCAAAATAGATTTAAGAGGTGCATACAACCTTGTCCGTATAAGAAAAGGCGACGAGTGGAAGATGGCAATAAGATCCAGATATGGTCATTTTAAATACACAATTATGCCTTTCAGCGTTTGAAATGCACCTGCTACATTTCAAGATTTTTTAAATGATATATTCTGTGATTATCTGGATCAATTCATGGTTATATATCTTGATGGTATACTTGTTTTTTCCTCCTCGCTTGAGGAACATAAGTTAAGTTGTTTAAGTTGTTAGAACTACCTCTCTTGGCAGTGAGTTCCATAACCTTATTGTCCTTACTATATAAAAGCTGTGTTGCACAGAAATATGGCTGCAAAGGTATAATAGTTAAGAATCATCAATGTTTTTCTTCTTTAAAACAATATTATTGTTTTCACTGAAAGCATAACCAGGATATTGAAAACAAAAATACAAAAGCATGTGGAAAAAGCCAATTAAATAATAAAAGGTTGAAATGGGGTTTTAATACCTTTGTATTTATTTTAGTAGCATAGGTGGATTTTGATGGGGAGGTGTATATACTTAATGTTACATGTATTTTTATTGATGCATGTGTACGCTCTATACTTCAAGTGGGCTCACCAAAGAACTTTACTTTAATCAAACAATAAGCATTAAATGGCCTATTCTTTGAGATATAAATGAAAAAAACAAACAAAAAATAGAGACAAACATTTGCAATTAACCCCTTTGCAACTGATACCGTTAGAAAACGTTTATTTTAACTTGTTTGTAGAAGTCTTTATTTTAATGACCTTTATAGTTTTATAAAAAAATGTTTAAAAAATAAAAACTGTGCCCTTCTAGCCCTATTAAATTTGACAACAATTATATAACCACTAGACATTAAGCCCGTTAAATTAACGGGCGCTAGAACATATGTGGACGGGGAGGGGGGGGGATATAAGGGGGCAACAATAGGGCAAGCACCCTGGTGAGGGGGGGAGCCTTGAGGGCTGCCTCATCTTGATGGGAGTTGTGATCCTCCTGCTGTATTATTGATGCAGCAGGGGGATCACAACTCCCATCAAGATGAGGCAGCCCTCAAGGCTCCCCCCTCGCCAGGGTGCTTGCCCCTATGTTGCCCCCTTATGTCCCCCCCCCCGTGTTACTTACCACTTACCACCTTAGCGTGGTGTGAAGGGGGCGGGAGGTGGGTAGTGTCGCTCCACTTGCGCAGTGATCAGCTGTAACTTTGTGCGCATGCGCAATGAGTAAATTCTCCTGCGATTGCGCAGGAGAATTTGCTCGAGAAATCTGTCAGCAGGGCCGGCCTTAAGTGTTCCGGCGCCCTGTGCGGGATTCCCCCATGGCGCCCCCCCCCATGTATGTATCTCTCTTCCTTCCCATGTTTGTCCCTTTCCTCTTCACTGCCCTGTCTGTCTCTCTCTAACTCCCCCATACCTGTTCTCTCTCTCCCTCTATTCTGTCTCTCTCCTCCCCTTCCTCTGTTCTGTCTCTCTCCTGCCCTTCCTCTGTTCTGTCTCTCTCTCCCCCCCTGTTCTGTCTCTCTCCCCCCCGTTCTGTCCCTCCCCCCCTGTTCTGTCTCTCTAGCCCTGTTCTGTCTCTCTCTCTCCCCATTCCCCCTGTTCTGTCTTCCTCTCCCTCCCTCCCCGTCTGTCTCTCTCTCCCCCTTCCCCCTGTTCTGTCTCTCTCTCCCCCCCTGTACTGTCTGTCTCTCTCTCTCCCCCTTCCCCTGTCTCTCTCTCCCCCCCTGTTCTGTCTCGCTCCCCCCCTGTTCTGTTTCCCCCTCCTGTTCTGTCTCTCTAGCCCTGTTCTGTCTCTCTCTCTCCCCATTCCCCCTGTTCTGTCTTTCTCTCCCTCCCTCCCCGTCTGTCTCTCTCTCCCCCTTCCCCCTGTTCTGTCTCTTTCTCCCTCCCTCTGTTCTTTCTCTCTACCCCCTGTTCTGTATCTCTCTCTCCCCCTTCCAGCTGTTCTGTCTCTCCCCCTCCAGCTGTTCTGTCTCTCCCCCTCCCCCTGTTCTGTCTTTCTCTCCCCCCCCCCTGTTCTGTCTGTCTCTCTCTCTCTCCCCCTTCCCCCTGTTCTGTCTCTCTCTCCCTCCCTCTGTTCTTTCTCTCTACCCCCTGTTCTGTATCTCTCTCTCCCCCCTCCAGCTGTTCTGTCTCTCCCCCTCCCCCTGTTCTGTCTCTTCCCCCTCCAGCTGTTCTGTCTCTCCCCCTCCCCCTGTTCTGTCTCTCTCTCCCCCCCTGTTCTGTCTCTCTCCCCCCTGTTCTGTCTCTCCCCCCTGTTCTGTCTCTCTAGCCCTGTTCTGTCTCTCTTTCTCCCCATTCCCCCTGTTCTGTCTTTCTCTCCCTCCCCGTCTGTCTCTCTCTCCCCCTTCCCCCTGTTCTGTCTCTCTCCCCCCCTGTACTATCTGTCTCTCTCTCTCCCCCTTCCCCCTGTTCTGTCTCTTTCTCCCTCCCTCTGTTCTTTCTCTCTACCCCCTGTTCTGTATCTCGCTCTCCCCCTTCCAGCTGTTCTGTCTCTCTCCCTCCATCCCCCTGTCTGTCTCTCTCTCCCCCTTCCCCCTGTTCTGTCTCTCTCTCCCCCCCTGTTCTGTCTCTCTCTCCCCCCCTGTTCTGTCTGTCTCTCTCTCTCCCCCTTCCCCCTGTTCTGTCTCTCTCTCCCTCCCTCTGTTCTTTCTCTCTACCCCCCTGTTCTGTATCTTTCTTCCCCCCTCCAGCTGTTCTGTCTCTCCCCCTCCCCCTGTTATGTCTCTCCCCCCTGCCCTGTCTCTCTCTCCCCCCTGCCCCTGTCTCTCTCTCCCACCCCTCCCCTTCCTTTGCCTTCAAAAGTGGATACAGGGAGGGGGCGGAGCTAACCGGCTGAGCGGTGTAGCTCCGCCCCACCCTGTGAAGCAGATCAGCGTCTGCTTCACTGGGAGCCCAGGTCAGCAAGAGAAGGTGCTGCTCGGGCTCCCCATGCTTAATGCAGGCTCCATGCTTAATGCAGGCATGGGGAGCCGAGCAGCACTTTCTCATGGTGCCAGTGGCTCCCCGTGAAGCAGACACTGCTCTGCTTCACAGGGTGGGGGCGGAGCTACACCGCTCAGCCGGTTAGCTCCGCCACCTCCCGGGATCTAGCAGAGCATGCCGAGCAGAGGGCTGGTGAGGGGGGATCTTTAGATCTCCCCCACCCAGTGCCTCTACCGGCTTTTTTTTTTCTTCTTTGGGCGGGAGGGAGTCTCTGCGTTCCAAGTCCCAACGGCTGTCCGTGGGGCACATGCGCAGTAGCGCAATCCCACGGACACAGGGACTGGACGCAGTGACACTTGAACATTATTAAAGAGGATAATATAAATTGGCCAAAAGATATAATGATAAAATATATGTTCCTCCTAAACCTCATTGGTATACCATATTGCTTTATGATGATAAACCTGCAGCTGGTCATGGAGGAAAAAAAAGACTGTTGACCTCCTTAAAAGAGTATTTTGGTGGCCCTCCATGTACTCTGAGGTTGATTAGTTTGTTCCAACCTGTACTGTCCTTCCTGGCCATAGAGATGGATTTTATTGTGGAATTACTTCTATCTAAACTACCACTATACTGGTAGTCATCCAAAAGGGCACATTTTATACCCATTGAACAATAACCCACAGCCAGAGGCGTTGCTAGGTTTCCAAAAGATCTGGGGCTATAGCCCATAAGACTTTTTTAGTTTTTTATATGGAACCATACGGGCACTTACCAATATATGCTCATCGCTCTGAGCTTCATGCCAGTTTTGTAATTTAGGAGCCTTCACAGGGCCGGTCCTTTAATGGAGCAGCTGCCGCAGGCGGCACCCTGGCAGGGGCGGCACTTTGCTGCTCTATGCAGCAGTCTTTTTTTTTTCTTGCGTCCAGGGGAGCTTGATTGAAGGAGGTCTCAGCCAATCAGGTGAGACTTCTCAACTCTCCTGATCGCTGAGAGTTCCAAAGCCTCCCATGATTGGCTGAGACCTCTATTACACTGCGCTCAAAGCAAAGAGATGCCTGCAGCAGGTAAGTTAAAAACTGACAGTGTGTGAATGAGTGTGTGTATGTCAGTGTGAGTATGTGCATGTCAGTGTGAGTATGTGCATGTCAGTGTGAGTGTGTGCATGTCAGTGTGAGTGAGAGTGTGTGCATGTCAGTGTGAGTGTGTGCATGTCAGTGTGAGTGAGAGTGTGTGCATGTCAGTGTGAGTATGTGCATGTCAGTGTGAGTGTGTGCATGTCAGTGTGAGTGAGAGTGTGTGCATGTCAGTGTGAGTGAGAGTGTGTGCATGTCAGTGTGAGTGAGAGTGTGTGCATGTCAGTGTGAGTGAGAGTGTGTGCATGTCAGTGTGAGTGAGTGTGTGCATGTCAGTGTGAGTGTGTGCATGTCAGTGTGAGTGTGTGCATGTCAGTGCAGTGTGAGTGAGAGTGTGTGCATGTCAGTGTGAGTGAGAGTGTGTGCATGTCAGTGTGAGTGAGAGTGTGTGCATGTCAGTGTGAGTGAGAGTGTGTGCATGTCAGTGTGAGTGAGAGTGTGTGCATGTCAGTGTGAGAGAGAGTGTGTGCATGTCAGTGTGAGCTAGAGTGTGTGCATGTCAGTGTGATCGAGAGTGTGTGTATGTCAGTGTGAGCGAGAGTGTGTGTACGTCAGTGTGAGCGAGAGTGTGTGTACGTCAGTGTGAGCGAGAGTGTGTGTACGTCAGTGTGAGCGAGAGTGTGTGTATGTCAGTGTGAGCGAGAGTGTGTTCATGTCAGAGTGAGAGAGAGTGTGTGCATGTCAGAGTGAGCGAGAGTGTGTGTATGTCAGTGTGAGCGACAGTGTGTGTATGTCAGTGTGAGCGAGAGTGTGTGTATGTCAGTGTGAGCGAGAGTGTGTGTATGTCAGTGTGAGTGTGTTGTGTGTGTATGTATGTAACTGGCTGTGTGTGTGTGTATATATGTATGTAACTGGCTGTGTGTGTGTGTGTATATGTATGTAACTGGCTGTGTGTGTGTTGTGTGTGTATGTGTGTGTATGTAACTGGCTGTGTATGTGTTGTGTGTGTATATATGTAACTGGCTGTGTATGTGTTGTGTATGTATGTAACTGGCTGTGTATGTGTTGTGTGTGTATGCATGTAACTGGCTGTGTATGTGTTGTTGTGAATATGTATGTAACTGGCTGTGCATGTGACGTGTGGGACACATTAAGGAATTATTTTTTTATTTAAAAAAAAAAAAACCTTGCTGACTGGTGTGTGTGTGTAACTGGCTGTGTATGTGACTGACTGGATGTCTGTGAGGTGTGTGCATGTGAATGTCTCTGTGTATGTATGCTTTTCTGATGTGCCATTGTCTGGCTCCTACCTTTTTTTGCTGGCTCCTAAAACTAAATAAAATTTGGCAAGCCCTGATATAAACATAAATCCTTCCTATGCTGTTTGGCAGTCCTGTAATAAAACATGTCACACATACACATAACACACATGTGTGACGTTATTTATTACAGGACTGCTAAACAGGATAGGAATGATTTATGATTTGTTATATATATATATATATACAGGGGTCAAGTCCTGGGGAAAAAAAGTGTGGGAAATCACACAAAATCCACTGCGACCCCCCCCCCCATATATATTTCACCGACAATTCAGTGAATTTTGCCCCTCTATGCCAGGATTCTGCCCCTCTATATGCCAGGATTTTGCCCCTCTATTCCAGGATTTTGCCCCTCTATGTCAAGATTTTGCCCCTCTATGCCTGGATTCTGCCCCTCTTTTTGCCAGGATTTTGCCCCTCTATGTCAGGATTCTGCCCCTCTATATGCCAGGATTTTGCCCCTCTATATGCCAGGAACCTGCCCCTCTATATGCCAGGATTTTGCCCCTCTATTCCAGGATTTTGCCCCTCTATATGCCAGGATTTTCCCCTCTATGTGCCAGGATTTTGCCCCTCTATGTGCCAGGATTTTTGCCCCTCTATGTGCCAGGATTTTGCCCCTCTATATGACAGGACTCTGCCCCTGCCCCTCTATTTGCCCCTCTATTTGCCAGGATTTTGCCCCTCTATGTCAGGATTTTGCCCCTCTATGTCAGGATTTTGCCCCTCTATATGACAGGACTCTGCCCCTGCCCCTCTATTTGCCCCTCTATGCCAGGATTTTGCCCCTCTATGCCAGGATTTTGCCTCTATATGCCAGGATTTTGCCTCTCTATGCCAGGATTTTGCCCCTCTATGTCAGGATTTTGCCCTTCTATATGACAGGACTCTGCCCCTGCCCCTCTATGTCAGGATTTTGCCCCTCTATGCCAGGATTTTGCCCCTGTATGCCAGGATTTTGCCCCTGTATGCCAGGATTTTGCCTCTATATGCCAGGATTCTGCCCCTCTATATGCCAGGATTCTGCCCCTCTATATGCCAGGATTCTGCCCCTCTATTCCAGGATTTTGCCCCTCTATATGCCAGGATTTCCCCCTCTATGTGCCAGAATTTTGCCCCTCTATATGCCAGGATTTTCCCCTCTATGTGCCAGGATTTTGCCCCTCTGTGCCAGTCAGATACCAGGAATATTGTGCCACTCAGAGCCCAGTAATAGTGTGCAAGTCAGATACCAGGAATAGTGTGCCAGTCAGAGCCCAGTAATATTGTGCCAGTCAGATACCAGGAATAGTGTGCCAGTCAGATACCAGGAATAGTGTGCCAGTCAGATGCCCAGTAATATTATGCCATTCAGATACCAGGAATAGTGTACCAGTCAGATGCCCAGTAATAGTGTACCAGTCAGATGCCCAGTAATAGTGTGCCAGTCAGATGCCTGTAATATTGTGCCAGTCAGATGCCCAGTAATATTATGCCAGTCAGATGCCTGTAATATTATGGCAGTCAGATGCCCAGTAATATTATGCCTCTCAGATGCCCAGTAATATTGTACCAGTCAGATGCCCAGTAATATTATGCCTCTCAGATGCCCAGTAATATTATGCCAGTCAGATACCCAATAATATTATGCCTCTCAGATGCCCAGTAATATTGTGCCAGTCAGATGCCCAGTAATATTATGCCTCTCAGATGCCCAGTAATATTGTACCAGTCAGATGCCCAGTAATATTATGCCTCTCAGATGCCCAGTAATATTATGCCAGTCAGATGCCCAGTAATATTATGCCAGTCAGATGCCCAGGAATATTATGCCATTCAGAGCCCAGTAATATTATGCCAGTCAGATGCCCAGTAATATTATGCCAGTCAGAGCCCAGTAATATTATGCCTCTCAGATGCCCAGTAATATTATGCCAGTCAGATGCCCAGTAATATTATGCCTCTCAGATGCCCAGTAATATTATGCCAGTCAGATGCCCAGTTATATTATGCCAGTCAGATGCCCAGTAATATAATGCCCCTCAGATGCCCAGTAATATTATGTGTCTCAGATGCCCAGGAACCACCCTCCTCCCCATCACTTACCTGGTAGCTGCTGCTCTGTGTCCGTGGACGGACACCTCCTGCGTGCAGAGAAAAGCCCGCGAAACGGCCGAAATCTCGCGAGAATTGGACTTTGAAAAAAAAAGATCCGCCACTGCAGGAGCAAAGGGAACGGCGTTCCTGCCATGAAAAAAGTGCAGGAACGCCGTTCCCACGCGTTCCTGCAGGACTCGAGCCCTGTATATATATATATATATATATATATATATATGTAACATAAATCATTCCTATGCTGTTTGGCAGTCCTGCAATAAGGAATCTCAAACCAACAATATATAGCTTAAATACACAAAGGTGGATGTACATAAGTGACCCCAACCCTCCCCTCTCTCCACCATACCCAGAGCTTACCTGAGTGGGAATAGACCTGCTCTGTATCTTCCACAAGTTGACAGCCTACAAGGATTCCTTCAGAGCTGCTTCACTGTCCCACGTGGAGCTTCCTTCACATCCCTGTGATGATGCTGTGTAAAAGCCCTGCACTGATAGGATGCTCAGTGATGTGTCAGCCAATCAGTGCAGGGCTTTCACACACAGTAATGATGCTGTTTAAAAGCCCTGCACTGATTGGCTGACACATCACTCAGCCTCCTATCAGTGTAGGACTTTCACCACTATCTGTGTGATGTCAGGGGGCGGAGCTATAACGGAGCTGCAAAGACTCGGGGCTTTGCTCATTACATTCGGGGCTTCAGCCCCCTTAGCCCACCCTAGCGACGCCTCTGCCCACAGCTGCTGCTACAATCACCCTGTCTTTGGTTTTCCTGAATCCATAGTCTCAGATAGAGGAACCCAGTTCACGTCCAAATTCTGGGTTGCATTTTGTAAGGCATTGCACATAGAAAGAGCTATATCATCTGCCTTTCATCCACAGATGGACTGTCAGACGGAAAGAACCAACCAGACCTTGGAGCAACCTGTCATGTTCAAAATGACTGTAGTACATCTCTGCCCCAAGGCAAATTTGCCTACAACAACCATATATATCAGGCCATCCACATTTCTCCTTTTTATGCCAATGATGGTACCTAAACTTTATATTTCACTATTTTTACTAAACTTTATATTTCACTTGTGCTTCTAATATAGAAGCACAAGTGAAATGTTAGTTGTTCCTATTGTGATGATAAACTGATGTGTACTTTTTATAGTACACACCAGATTATCCTTTTACCGACAGCTGCCATGCTTCCATTGGAAACAGGCAGCCCTCTGGTCGGTGACCGGCTCTCTCTGATAATGCAGAAAAGGATAAGCCCCTGCTGATCCTTTCTGCATTATCAGAGAGAGCTGGTCACCTTAACAGCGAGAGATCCTAGCAGTGAGCGACCCTCTCATTCAGCATATGGAGTTGGGCGAGCCCCTGCTCTGATTGGCTGTGCGCACGCTGATGTTGTGAGATAGATGTGAGACACAACAGATAGTAAATTAAGATACACGTCAGCTTTACTTCAAAGGCAAGGGTTTAAAAAGGTACAATGTTCCTTTAAGGCCCCTCTGTTTATCCCCTGTTAAAATGAACATTAGCAGACAAGGCCACCTGCTTGCGTTACACAGAAGTATGACAGCTACTGGTCAGAGGATAAATGGGCATGCACTACTAAAAGTACATCCCAGCTTATCCCCTTTCTAGGGGCATTAACTTTTCATAAGTGAAAAAAAGATTAAGGGTCTACTCACTATAGTGAGAATTGCAGGAAATTGAGGTGAAAATTTCAAACTTTAGGCCAATGTAGCCAAGTTAGAAAAATTCTCCATTGCAATTCTGAATGGGAGAATTGTTCTCGCTCGGTTATTTTGGCCTTAAGTTTAAAATATCCATCTCAATTCCCTACAATTTTCTCTTTATTGAGTAGACCTTTAAGTGTTCCTTTATTGCGTTTTACACAGAAGAAAAACATACTTTATATTAAGCCGGCGCGGGTAATTATTTAAAAAAAAAAATTTAAATAAATACAAAAACTGCTTACTGCACACAAGGCTTAACTGCGGGCAGCTCAAGAAAGACTATTTTTAACAGAATGTTTTGAATCTTAATAATGAAGCCTGGTCCCCAACTTCTTAAAAAACACAAGGCATCAATTTACGGTTGCGCATCCTCAGAATTCCATGTCAACTTACCAAATTATTATTTTGAGAAACTTCGCTATAGATTTAAAAAAAAAAAAAAAACATTTTAGGAACGAAAACCCTTAAAAATTCTGTTGTGTATATTATTTTCCCTATGGGATACAGAGAATACGTGGCCTACAAGGAAACTGGTTCACTGAGAATTTGCCTGTTTACAATTATCTTTATTAGTTGGCTGAGAAGGAGGGAAAAGAGTTCCCTGCAAGCCACTTCTATAAATACATAGTAGAAAGGATTTCCAAGATTTTAAAGCAGGAGTAAACCCACTTTTATTAAAGAGGAAGAGGGCCAAAATTAATCAGACTCTAAAAAGGAGAGAATCCCCTGTGAACCTTGATGGCAAATATCCGTCATTTTATATTATTATTATAACCTTAGAAATGTTTGAAAAACAAATGTATTCCCATTTTGAAATTATCAACTGCAATTGCTAATCCGATGTTACTTCAATATTTGTGAATGGCATGTATTGTAAAAATCTTTTCAGTGTTAATAAAATTCAAGGTTGTACACCCTTGAAGAATGCCCATGTATAGTTTCTATATGTTTAAAGAGGAATATTTGTATATAGATTTCCATGTAGTATCATAACCAGTATATAATTGCTGAGTTGGAAAGATTTGCAAGTTGGAGAATAAGAATCAACAAATAATGCCTGCCTTTATCATTTCCATTGTCAGTTTTACTATTTAGGGAATGGATCCTGAGTTTACCTGGAGATGTACGTAGAATCATAAACACAATCACACAGTCGGTGGAACAAACAATATTAGATTGTTTTGGGCACCCCCCCTACCCACGATGCACACCCACGACATGACCCATAACCCACGTTGCACACCAAGGACATGCCCCATCACCCCATTTACATGCCGCTATCACCCCATTACATACACATTGCCAATATTATTTGCCTATAATATTCCCCAGCTAATTTTCACAATAATATGCCAGTATCATTTGCCATTAATATGCCCCAGCCAATTTGCCCAATAATATGCAAGTATTATTTGCCATTAATAAGTCACAGCCAATTTCCCCAATAATATGCCAGTATTTGCCATTTAATCAGCCCCTGCCAACTTGCCCAATATTATGCCAGTATAATTTGCCATTAATATTCCGCAGCCAATTTTCCCAATAATATGCCAGTGTTATTCTGCCATTTACCGGTAATATGCCCCAGCCAATTTGCCCAATATTAAGCTAGTATTATATGCCATTTAATATTCCCCAGACAATTTGCCCAATAATATGCCAGTATTATTTGCCATTTAATATGCCCCTGCTAATTTGCCCAATAATATGCCAGTGTTATTTGCCATTTTATATCCCGCAGCCAATTTGCCAAATAATATGCCAGTGTTATTTGGCATTTAATATGCCCCAGTCAATTTGCCTAAAAATATGCCAGAGTTATTTGCCATTTAATATGCCCCAGTCAATTTGCCCAATAATATGCCAGTGTTATTTGCCATTTAATATGCCCCTGCTAATTTGCCCAATATTTTGCCAGTTATTTGCCATTTAATATGCCCCTGCTAATTTGCCCAATAATATGCCAGAATTATTTGCCATTTAATAAGCCCCAGCCAATTTCCCCAATAATATGCCAGTGTTATTTGCCATTTAATATGCCCCTGCTAATTTGCCCAATAATATGCCAGTGTTATTTCCCATTTAATCTGCCCCAGTCAATTTTCCCAAAAATATTCCAGTGTTATTTCCCATTTAATATGCCCCAGTCAATTTGCCCAATAATATGCCAGTGTTATTTGCCATTTAATATGCCCCTGCTTATTTGCCTAATAATATGCCAGTGTTATTTCCCATTTAATCTGCCCCAGTCAATTTGCCTAATAATATGCCAGTGTTATTTCCCATTTAATATGCCCCAGTAAATTTGCCCAATAATATGCCAGTGTTATTTGCCATTTAATATGCCCCTGCTAATTTGCCCAATAATATGCCAGTGTTATTTGCCATTTAATAAGCCCCAGCCAATTTCCCCAAATCCCCCCATTTCCCCAACACTTACTTTTCCCTGGTGGCTAGTGGCAGGTATTGGGTCTCCTCCAGGTCACATGACCCGGCCCGCGTATGACGTCAGCGCGCCGGTCACGTGACTGTCGGCACTTCCGTGTCACACTGCATGCAAGCCGAACAGGCAGCAGAGGTTTCTCTGTGCTGCCTCTTCGGCTTCCTGTGCAGCCTGCCGGCAGGCAGAGATGGTACCTGAAAGGAGCAGAAGTAGATATTTTTCAAAATACCATTGAGAGGGAACTAACTAAAGTTAGTCATAACATCCAAACCAATTCAACATCTCTCATTAACAAACAAAACTCAAAAACTCTTAAAAACCTCTATGATGACCCAGAGATTATAATAAAAAAGGCAGACAAAGGAGGGGCAATTGTAGTGTTAAACACTAAGGACTACCTAAAAGAAGCAAATAGGCAACTTTCAGACACAGAAACATATACAAAATTATCTAATAATCCCAAAAAAAAATTCCAAAAAGAATTAGATAATCTCTTACAACAAGGCCTACAAAATGGAATCATTAATATGGATGAATATGATTACATATTCAAACAACATCCCACTACTCCCACCTTTTATCACCAGCCAAAAATACATAAAAATCTGGTAGACCCCCCAGGAAGACCTATAGTGTCAAGTATCAACTCGCTAGGAGAGGGCCTTTCAGAACTAGTAGACACCTACCTACAACACACAGTTAAAAAACTAAAGAGTTACATCAAAGACACTAAAAATGTTCTAAACCAACTGCCCCATCTCTACTGGCAGCCGAACTATATGTGGGCAACCATGGATGTAGCAGCACTTTACTCAAGCATACCCAATGAAATAGGAATCCAAGCTACAAAAATCATGCTAGCCAAATATAGCAACTATGATTCAAATACAATAGATTTTCTACTAAAAGCCATAAAATTTCTACTCACACATAATTACTTTCTATTTAATGGAGACTATTATCTCCAAATTAGAGGAACAGCAATGGGAGCACGTTTTGCGCCCTCCTACGCTAACATCTTTATGGGGGCATGGGAGGAAACCTTTATCTATTCAGAAAATAACATCTTTAGGCATAATATCATATACTATGGTAGATACATAGATGATCTCATCCTGATATGGCAAGGCTCCCAATCAGATCTTTCTCAATTCCATAAAGAATTAAATTCAAACCTCATAATTATTTCACTTACAATAGAGTCAAATGCAAATGATATTACATTCCTAGATCTAGAATTAAAAGCCGATACTACTACAGGTACTATACAATCAAAAGCATATAGAAAACCTACAGTAGCAAATACTATTCTACACGCTTCCAGCTGCCATCCACAACATGTAAAAAAGAACATACCTGTAGGAGAGTTTATAAGACTAAGACGAAACTGTTCAAATACTTTGGACTTTGATAACAAATCCACTGAACTCTCTCAAAGACTACTAAAAAGGGGATACAATGATAGTCTCATAGAACAAGCCTATAAAAAAGCAAAAACAACAAATAGGAATACATTATTATCTCAAAAAACCCAAAAAGAAAAACAGGAATCTATTTCTTTTAATACAACATATAGCAAAAACTACTCTATGATAAGAAAAACCATTGAAAGATATATTCCCATTCTTCAAATAGACCCTCATTATAGAGAAATTCTATCAAAAGGCATTCGTTTTTCCACACGAAAAGCACGCACCTATGGAAACATACTGTCCCCTAGTCATTTTGCACCTCAAAAAATATCTAACACCAAAGTATGGCTTACCACAAAAGGCACATATAAATGTGGCCACACGGGATGCAAAATATGTCCCCATACAGAAGGTAACAATCAAATACGTTCCCTCAACACCAACACTGTCTAGTCTCTCAATACATATGCAAATTGTTGCACAACTAACGTTATCTATGTCATTCAATGCAAAAAATGGCAAACACAATACGTAGGACGTACATCAAGACAACTAAAATGTAGAATCCGAGAACACCTAAATGATATAGTAAATGATACAGGTACCAATGTAAGCGATCATTTCAGACAATGTACTTTGAATAATCTATGTAACTTTACGGTACAAATCATAGAACAAATTACATTAGGACAAAGAGGAGGTAATTTAGATATGAAATTAAAATGTAGAGAGACATACTGGATATTCACATTAGGAACAAGAAAACGATTAGGTTTAAACAAAGAATATGATGTCACCTGTTTCTTTAAATAAACAAACATCTAAATAATCATTCTTTATATTTACCTTCCTAACAAAGTTCCAATATACCCTTTACCAAAATTAATTTATTTTATTTTAAATTCATTTAAAATATCATGTTCTAGCATCTGTTTCAAGTGACATTTTAACCATCTCCTTTTTTTCACTATCATGAGAGTTCACTAAGTATTTGTTTTTAACTTTATATGTAACAATATTTCATTTCACTGAGAACATTTGTTCATGTTTAAAACATTTATAAGCACACAGTTATCTGCACTAGCCTGTCAGTCTTTAACTCACATAGTTATAAAGTAACCTTTGAGGGGAGTATCAATATTAACACTTAACACACCTCCTCACAGGTTCATTCATTAAATCTTTCTCACTCACACATATGTGTTCTAATTAAATAGGTAGCTTCAGATTGATTGGCTACTGCAGATCACATGCTACTTTTTGGCACCATATTTAAAAGTGGTTACAGATCAGAAAACCAGCTTATGATTAAGTGCTCACAGCGCGAAACGCGTCAAGCGATCTAAGTTTTCTATTTTTGCCACTATTTAGCCCATCTTTATTTGCTGTGCGTATTTGATTGTCTGGATTTTTTCACCCACTTCACTGTTTTTGTGATTAAACCTATGAACTCCTTGAGTGCCGTCCTCTCCATTTCCTTTTGAATGTTTAAATGTACTCTGGCAACCTAAACATTGCAGAATAAAAATCAATTACATAAAATATGGGAAACATATCTTTTGCATGTGCCTGTGATGTCTTCTGCCTTTGATATCATGTAATGATCAAGCATTTTTTCAATGTAGAGATAATTTTTGAGAATCTTTTATTCTCCACCGTCACAGCATAAACAATGTTTAGGAGTCCCTTTAGTGTACAATAATTTAACAACCACAGCTTTAGACAATACTATTGCTCACACAATAAAATATTACAGTCTATAATAAAAAAAAAAATTCAAAATACCAACACAATTATTAACATCAACAGTAATGACACTTTCAAGTTGCTAAAAACTAAATACACAACAAGATACCATGCTGCCTAAGTGCTAGTAATTGTAGGATGATGAAGTTATCATTCAAGGGTAGATGCCCTCATATCCATTTTGATTTTTATATTTTATCTATACAGGTAATGTCAATTTTGTAGAGCAAATGCAAATTTAAATATTTATAAGTACCTGAACCCAAAATTGTCATCACAAGTTATGGATGGCAAGTTGATTTTAATAGATGATGTTATATTTCCTGGTTTTATACACAAAACACCTAAAAAAGCATCAGAATATTTGTAGAACACCAGCAAATTGTTTGAAGAATATTGAAAATCATTTACATAAACAACAGGGTTGCAATTAATAAATAGCTGAGTTGGTCAAGAACTAGTACTTAGCCTGATTTTGATTCTGAAGATGCAGCTGCCACAACGATGAGCAGTTTTAAGCGGTAAATTACTTTAAACTTTACTGGAAAAACCAGATAAAGAGTTGCATTTTTCCAAAGGTTACATTCAACATCACAGCATATACAAAACTCTTGGTCTGCAAAAAAATATTTCTTATTTTTTTATTTTGTTGATGCCTTGAATACTTATAATCAAAACAATATGTTGGTCTTGGTCCCTTATTCTTCAACCTCTTAAACTGTCCACCTTCTATTTTTTTGAGACACCATCCCCAACAACAGATAAGCTCATATCTTCATTTTAAGTTTTACATAATACAGAGGTACTATTTCACAGAGAGGATGGTGGTGACAATACATTTAACATAGTAAAAGAATATAGGAATTCATTGTATTGGTAAAAAATTTTTATCGTGCACATAGGGAACAAATGTGGTTTCTAATATTATTATACATGTAGGAAAATCAGAAATACTAGATAAAGGCTAAAGCATTCCTATTTGTTCAATATGTGTATTTTTTTTATAAACAAAAATTAATGAAACAATAAACTGACATGATTGTACACAAACTCCTAGGATTGATAATACAGAAATATACTGTCCAGATGGAAGAGATAGCAAAAGATAAAAATAATATTTTTATTTACAAACTCTAGCCTTTGAGCATCCATTACATATAACCCAACCTGTTTGCTGAAAATATAATTGAGAGAGAGACATTTCTGTAAAACTAAAAAGCACCCAGAGCATCCTTTGTTACTTCTAGTTGAACAGTATAACATAAGGCATTCTGAATTTCCTAGAATCATTAACAACTGTGGGAAACAGTTAGTTTAAAGCTGTCATGTTCCATTTTACAGGCATTCTTTTGAGGTGCAACTCAAATCCCATAACAGTAAATAATTAACATACAATCACATCATATTCATAATACTACTGTAGTGGTTAATTAGGCAAAATAGAGCATGTTGAAAAAGACCATGGATATCAGTAAAATGTCTGTGAACATCCAAGTCTGATCATACCATTTTACTGAACAGCTCAACTGAATTCAGAAGTAGAGCTATATAACACTCTTTTATATATTTTATAGTAGTCAAGCTTACTGATGATGATGTGTACTGCATGAACATAGAAGAAAATGTAGGCAGGATATCAATGCTAATGTTCCATCATGGTATGCTGAGTAGTCTGTGTTTGAAAACACTACTCAAAGGTTCAGCTGACAGCAATATTCAAAATAGCTATGGATGTGCTAGAGAATTTGGCCTATAGTCTTGTACACTCCATTTCATATATATACAGTAGTGGACATAATTATCGCGCCAGTGTTTAAGTAAAGTATTGTAGCCTTTTACCAGTAATACTTTTTTTTAAAAAAACGATAACAGTTCTGTGAGTGTGTGTGCGTGTGTGGGCACTGCACTAACCCTCCCCCTGTGTTCTTTATTCCAGCTCATCACGGAGCTGGACCCCGGTCAGATTCCGGCCTGAAGATGCAACTGACTCCGGAAGTCAAGGCTGTATTGCTCGCACTACACAACGAAGGTCTGTCGTCCCGGCAGATTGCTGACTGGATTCGAACCCACAGTGAGTCGCTGGCAGAAGAGGTACGCTCAGACGGGCAATATGGAGCAGAGGAAAGGTCGAGGGCGGAGAAGGTGCACGACCGCTTCACAAGACAGGCTGCTGGTACGGCTCTGCCTGCTGGCTCACGTCACCGCAAATCAACCAGGATTGGAGATTAGCCACGGGGGCCACGGTCAGCAACAGAACAGCAAGGAGAAGGTTGTGCCATGCAGGGCTCATCGCAAGGCGCCCCCACAAGAAACCCTTGGTGATGGAAACCGCTAGAGCCAAGCGTCTAAGGTGGGCGAGAGCCCACAGGGCCTGGACACTGGACATGTGGGAGAAGGTCATCTTCTCAGACGAAAGTAAGTTCAACATTCACGGGACGGATGGCATAGCCTATGTCAGGAGACGCAGGGGTGAACATCTGCTAACAAGCTGCGTAGTCTCCACCGTCAAGTTCCCGGTGTCGCAAATGATATGGGGCTGCATGAGCGCAAAGGGCACAGGAGACTTGCACATGGTAGACGGAACTGTCGATGCCAAGTCATACGTACGGATTTTATCCCGATCGCTGATGCCCACCATCGGGAAGTTGTTCGGGCAGCCACAGGACTGCATCTTCCAGCACGATTTGGCTCCCTGCCACCGAGCCGGAAAGGT
>CM069866.1:33846040-34123540 GCA_036172795.1 Pelodytes ibericus
GTTCCGCGACGACGGGCACTTTGTCCTGCACACCGGACCCGGTTCCCCACGGGATGCGCACGCACAACATGGAGCCGTTGAGCGAGCCAGCAAGCGAACACACAGCCCAAAACATGCCCAAGGGGTGCACGGACAGTTGGTACATGAATTGACACCTAAAAAAAAAAAAGTGGTTTTAAAAAGCTCCATGACCTTTAGGGGACTGGTCAGGCTTGCGACGCCTAGACAGGGTTCCACGACGACGGGTGCTTTTTACCGCTTACCTAGTCCGGTAAGGTGCACTGTTACTGGAGGTGGTCAAGTGGTTCATGACCCCGACACTTGACCCTTGAGGGGGCGACCGGACACCGCCTTAATACCCTGGCGCATTTTCCATGGCCACTACTGTATATATATATATATATATATATATATATTTATATTTAGTTTGTCTAACTTAGTATGTAGATCCCTTCTATGCTCTGTATCTAGCGCTACATAAATTGTTGGCGCTATTTAAATAAATGTTATTGTAATGTTAATGTAATCAATAACATAAATTACTGATAAGGCTGGGTTTAGAGACAGGTTCCCCATAAGAACTAAAAACTGATGAATATAGTGTCTAACATGACTAGGTCACTGGTTGAAGGACAGTGCACACTGTTGTCTTAAAATATCAAGTCACCTCATTAGAAGCACATCGCATTATATCAATTAAAATGGTACTAATTGCAAAATAGAACAATGCAACTTATGGTCCACTATCATATAATAAAATCTTCCTCCAACTTAAACTGCTTAGGACCACAGTTTTGGAGAAGAGTCAGAAGTAGGAATAGAGAAACTAAGATCAAGTTGGAACATTTAGAAAGAGAAAGAACAGAGTAAGAGTGAGTTATTAGAAGTAGAGAAAGAGTCTAGAAATAAGAGGCCTAATGTGGTTTGATCATGTACGGGTACATTGAATAGTCTTATGGGTCTCATAGTCCAGATGAGACTGGCCCAATGTGACCCACCCCCACCCCCCCCGCTGCCCATATGACTGTCTCACACAGAGACCGTCATGCGGGCAGCAGCCGGCAGTCAAACTTAAACAGACGTTTTAAAAAAACATTGCCACCGGATATGAAGGTATGTCACATCCAGTGTCTGTATTTCCCTCCACCATGCAGGAGGAGACGGCCAGGGACACGGAGCAGCCAGGAGGTGAGTACTGTGGAAGGGGGAGGAGGGTTGTATACAATGAGCCCAGTAACATTGGAATTTTAATAGAACACCTAATTGTGGCATCTTAATGGGCAAATTGGCTGTGGCATCTTAATGGCACAATAATACTGGCATATTATTGGGCAAATTGGCTGTGGCTTATAAATGGCAAAATAATACTAGAATATTATTGGGCAAGTTGGCTGTGGCTTATAAATGACAAATGTTAATGACAAAGTGACGTGTTCTTTGGGGCAAAAGTACTATGAGGGAAAGTTGTAAAATATGTCTATTTTTGAGTTTAGAAATAACTTCAAATGCACTTTAGACTGTTCACTAGAAAAACCAATGGTAGATGATTCTATGAACACAAATGATTCTTTAGACTCACTATGTGTGGAATTGGAGAAACTCCTTACTAGGGAAATTAAATTCAAATGTGAAGTGGGAGCACTCGAGAGGTATTTAAAAAGAAAAAATTACCCCAAGGGGGTTACGCTTCCTGAAACGCCCAACTAGTTACAAAGACAGTGAAGTGCCGCTCTGCCTGAGGAAACCTTTTACAACTTTCTGAGACCACGCAAGAGAGACAACAATACAGTCCCCACTAGCAGCAGACGGAGAGTGCACACCGCCTGAAATACGCTGACCACGGGAAGACTGGTGACCTGCTCTCTCTTTTTCTTTTATTCATCGTTTTTTCTTACCTTGTGGAACTTTTATGCTTTTAAAGCTTTACAATTTATACCGGACCACTGCAGCCGGTATGACGGTATCAACTGAGCAGGAGAAGGAGAGATGTAATATGTATAGTCAGACGTTATTGTCAAGTCTTGATGAGAAAGTGCAGCAAGTTGTTAAGATGTTAGTGCATAACTGGTGGGAGTGTACTCCGACGGCACTGGAGAATGAATTGTACATGAAGGAAGCAGCAGGTGTTTTTCCAGTAGCAACAGCTAAGGAGCAGGAGTTAACGTTGTTTAACAATTCAGACAGCTATAAAGGCAAGGGAAAGTACAGACAAGGCGCACGAGGACGTGGCAGAGCCCCCCTTCATTGAGGGGGAAGGAGAAATCAGTCAGGAGGGAGAGATACGAGAACAGATACTTGTTTTAATTGTGGTAAAACAGGTCATTGGGCTAAGAAATGTCGAGAACCCAAATCAGAACAGAGACAGGGAGATGATCTTGCTACACCACATGACTCACAAACACAAACCCCGCAGTTTCCAGTACCCTGGAAAACTGCCAACATCCGCTAGGGATGCCCGGGGACCATAACGCCCGTCTGTTTCGCAACACAACTCACTAACACATGATCAGAACTGCCTAATTATATTCTGCAGATTGATGGATATGATGTCAAATTTCTAGTTGACACAGGTACCACCAGTTCTGTACTGAACGGTGCCCCTTCTTCTGGCTCTATATGCGAATCAGATATGTCCTCAATGGGAATAGGGGGTGTAGCTACTAAATGCTATGATACACCAATTCTAGCAGTTCAGAAGCCAAATAGTACTGAAATTATCAGGCATCCATTTCCTGTGAATTTCTGAATCCAATTTCATGCACTGAGTATGATCCTGAGAAGGAAATGCAGAATGAGAGATCTAAAGACACAGTAAGCATAACAGGGATATGGATGTCCCCAAGCCATGTCTATATCTGTCCAGACAAACATGCATATGTGTGGGCTCATGGTCAGGACCTAGTGCTACAACACACATTCTTACCCATGGATTCTATCCATGACATAGAGTACTGTATGCCCTCCACACTGACACAAGTGCCAGAATACCATGCAGACATAAACCCAGCTTTATGGGCTCAGGGATCTACTGATCTTGGGAATATCGATTGTTCACCATATCAAGTTACTTTGAAAGACAGTGTGTCTCCAGTGTATATCAAGCAATACCCGTTGTCAGATGACAAGGAAAAGGGCATGGCACCAGTAATTGCGGATTTGCTGGAAAAGAATATCATACAGCCCACCATGTCACCTTACAACACACCCATTAATCCGGTGCCTAAGCCAGGGAACAGAGGTTGGAGGTTGACACAAGATCTGAGAGCCATCAATAACTTAGTTCAGCCACTTGCTCCCCTGGTCCCTGATGTGACTGCGATACTGACAGCGATTCCTTATAAGGCTCGTTGTTTTACAGTAATTGATTTGAATAGCGCATTTTTCAGCATTCCAGTGCACCCTGATACAAAGCCCCTGTTCGCATTCACGTACAGGAATACCCAATACACTTGGAATCGTCTTCCCCAAGGTTTTTGCGATTCTCCCACTGCCTATAGTACCGTAGTCCGTGCGACCCTGTCTGCGTGGCACCCTGCTCGTAGTTCCGTTCTCCTGGAGTATGTGGACGATTTGTTACTCTGCAGTGATGATGAAGCTTCGTGCATGGAAGACACACACAGCCTGCTAGAACACCTGGCAGCAACAGGACACAAAGTTTCACTGTCAAAGATACAGCTGGCGCAAGCAGAGGTCAAATACCTAGGATTTATACTCTCGCATGGTGAGAGACGTCTGTCCCCAGAACATGTTAAGACTATTGCAGCGTTCCCCAAGCCTAAAACAAAGGAGGCATTATTTTCTTTCCTGGGTATGGTGACTTATTGCAGACAGTGGATACCGAACTGTTCTCACTGGGATAATATTCTCATATAACATTACAGGATGCTCCAAAAGACATTCCCTGGACTTTGGAAAGAGAGAAATCTTTCAAGGAATTGCAAACAGCTCTTTGCACAGCCCCGACTCTGGGCTTACCTAACTATGATTTGCCATTTCATCTGTACTGTGCAGAGACGGGTCCTACAGTAGCAGGGGTGCTAGCACTGGAACACGGGTGCGGGTATAGGCCAGAGGCTTATTTTTCTAAAAAGAGTCCAAGTGTTGTGCAGGGTCTGCCGGCATGTCTGAGACAGGTTGCAGCTTGCGCTATGATGGTGGAGTCTGCCCACACCCTTTGATTTTACACACGTGTCACCAGGTGATCAAGATACTGACTAATCTAACTACCCAACACATGACAGCCCAGCGCAGATCAGGTTATGAGGCGATATTGATGGCCACTCAAAACCTAACTATTAAATATTATCCTTCACACTCTGGCCCTGCTGTGGTACTAGCTGCTTTGCTGAGATACACTCCTGACACAGACGATGACACTGACCTTGATTGTCTTGCTACTGTGCAACAGAAAACAAGCGTGAGGCTTGATATAAAAAGTTATCCGTTGCAAGGGGAGGCAGATAATGTTTTTGTGGACGGCTCATGTTTCAAACCTGCAGATGGTGTGTATCTGACAGGATTTGCAGTTGTCACTTTGGATAAAGTACTGGTAGCGGGAGCGTTGCCTTTTGTATCTGCACAGGCTGCAGAACTTGTTGCCCTCACACAGGCTTGTAAGCTGTACAAAATGAACGAGTAAATATCTATACTGACAATAGATATGCTTTTGGTATAGTGCATGATTTTGGACTCATTTGGCGTAACAGAGGATTTGTTGCTGCAGATGGCAAAGGAATTTCTCATGCTCAGTTATTTAATGAACTTCTTAGTGCATTACTTCTACCTGCAGATATAGCAGTGATCAAATGCCGTGGCCACAGTAAATCAGACTCTATGGAAGCCATTGGCAATGCTCAGGCTGATAAGGCCGCAAAAGCAGCAGCTCAAGCTCAGATTATGTGGTCAGAATATCACACAGACATAGACACACAATTACATCTCCTCTCTGAAATCATCATACCTAGTTATGATTTATTGACCCTGCAGGAAGTTGCTGATGACAAGGATGTTGAGTATTGGAAGTCTCAAGATTTGAGTATTGACCAATTTGGGTTACGGTCAAAGAGTGGAAGGGTAGGTGTGCCCAAATCTGCTAGTCCACTGATTATTTCCACGTACCATGGATATGGTCATAACGGGAAAAAGATAACAGAGGAAATGATCAAGGAAAGGTTTGTTGTCAGAGATTTATCATCCACAGTTGAATTGCAGTTGTCTAGATGTTTGTCATGTCTGCAGAACAACCCTAACACAGGCACTAAAATGCAAAGAGATCACCTGCCGCCCCCGATGGGCCAATGCAGCAATTACAAATTGATTTCACCCATATGCCTACAGCTAGAGGTGGATTGAAATATTTGTTGGTTATTGTTGATCAATTCAGTAAATGGGTGGAGAGTTTTGCAACTACTAATGAAAGGGCGGGTACAGCTGTAAAGATACTTGCAAAAGAGTGGATCCCAAGGTGGGGAATGCCCTTCCAAATTAATAGCGACAATGGTTCACATTTTATTTCCCAGGTGACACAAGGTTTAGTCAGAAGCCTTTACATTGACTGGATATTCCATATGCCATACCATCCACACGCTGCTGGTCAGGTTGAGAGAACAAATAGAACAATTAAAGACAAATTGAGGAAGGGTACCAATGGTACATTCCACAACTGTCCAGATCATTTACCTGCTGTACTAGCAGAAATCAGAATGACCCCCAATAAAACTACCAGACTGTCCCCTTATGAGATATTAATGTGACCGTTCCCTACTCCATGGGCTATTGGTAGGTATTGCCCTGTGAGCAGTGAGAACATAGAGTGGGCTCAGGAAGAATATGTTAACCAATTGCTGACAAAATTGAACAGTATCTATGGTAATGTGTCGTTATCTCTTCCGTTACCCGCAGAAAAACCTACTCACAATTTCAAGCCAGGACAAAGGGTCCTCGTCAAAAAGATCCAAAGGGACAAGCATAAGGATACAGTGTATGGTGATCCAACTACAGTTCTTGCAGTAACCAGAACAGCAGTTCTCACAGAGGAAACGCCATCATGGATACATGCATCCCGTATCAAGTCCATGCGGAGCATGCGCAAAGTGGGAAAGAGGAACAAGAACAAGATGGACAATCGTTTTCTGTGCAACAGGACTGATAGCCATAATTCTGTTTGTTATCATCCTAGAACAAACAGAGCATTACTTCAGTACAAGTAACAGCACACACCCACGAACCTGTAGAGCAGTAAAATTGCTCGAGCAAGGGGGACATTTGTGGGAACGTTTAGCACATGATATTTTAGGTGTATCACATTTTTGCTTGAGTTCTATGACTAGTACAACTGACATACTAACCTCTTGTCTGATAGCTGTATCAACGCCACAACAGGTATTGAGACAGATTTTCAGTGACATATATAATGACACATGTGTGGAAGAAAGTGACGTAACTTACATGATCCCAATTTACTCATATTGCAATAACTGCAGAGATACGTACGATTTGTGGCCCAACATGACACAAATTAACACCATTGACATCACCAGGGGTGACGTGTGTTACCACATGACATGTAACCGAGACATGATTCCTAAATTCAGGCAACTGAAGTTGCAAAAGACAATTAACCGTACCCCTAACCAGGACATAATGTGTAACAGCAGAACTGACATGATGTGCCTCAATGTAACCAATACTATGCTTTGCAATTACACTATCACACAGGCCAGTCACATCAAACATGTCAAATTACCCATAGGTTGGATGTTTTCCTGTGGTAATACTACTTACACTTATATCCCAGCCAATGTGACAGGAGGCTCATGCACACTCACTCGCCTAGGCATGACATTGTTCAAACAGGAATGGTTGCAAACATCACATCTGCAGTCACGGGCAAGGCGGGACACGGCAGCTCTAGACCCAGACTGTATCAGTTCCCTACCACTTCTGAGCGAATCAGAAATAATTTGTTTGGGAGCTTCCCTAGTAGGTGTGTATGGACTTGCCATATTCAATGGAAGGGTCATTAACTCTCTGGCCTGTGGTGTTGCAAAAGGGTTAAACCAAACTTCACAGGCAACTGAGGAACTATTGGTAGATGCAAAAGGTATGGGAAGAGCTATCCTACAGAACAGAGAACCAATGTCATTGATTACTTATTGCTTAAACATGAACGTGGGTGTCAGGAATTTGAAGGAATGTGTTGTTTTAATCTTTCTGACCATTCAAGCTCAATACAACAACACTTGCAAAACATCAGAACCATAGTTAATGATATACGAAAAGATGTTGGTTTTGATTGGACCTTTGGGCTAGGTACCTGGTTGGGCGAAATTGGTAGAAAGCTGCTTATGTTCTTTGTGACTGTGATCATTACCCTGGGAGGGATTTATATGCTTATATCTTGTCTTAGGTGTATGGTAGACAAGGCTTTTTCCCCACGACAGCGACGACCAGAAGTGTATGCTTATCACAATATCTATAGACGAGCATAGAATAGTTATCTATTTAAAAATAGATAAAAGAGTGGTATTGAAGGGTTAATTTGGATCTGTGAGGGTTAAAAGCCGACAGTGTGTCTAAGAAGCTGATGTCTGCAGCAGTTTCTGGAAGGCCAGATCACGGCAGTAGCGTAATTGTTATGAGAATGGTCTTATCTTACTATTCCAAGGCCAGAACAGAGGTTTCTGGAACATCAACAAGTTGTCTCTGAAAGTTCTGTAAATTTCCATAAGAACGACTTTTGTAACACTATTTTACATATGACGTTTTAAGTGCATTTTCTTGTAAAACACGCCTTTCTGCATATTAGAATATTAGAATAACCAATTATATTGTAGTAACTAATGCTTTTATCTTCGTTTATATACGCTTGTCTAAACAATTAAAACAGAGTTAAGGAACACAAAGCATTGTCTAGTCTTTTCCTTCGTCGTCCTTTATTCTCCAAGGCCTTGCCTGGTCTCATCATCAGCACGGTAGTTCACATCAATCTGGTGTTACAGGTCTTAGAGGTGGCTGAACAGACTACCCCGCAGTCGGCCAATTGCAGCCTAGGTGAACTGACCAGAAAGTCCTCTATGTTGTTTTTTCAACTTTTGTGGTTCTTTGCCCCATGTTGTCAGGGGTATCTATGTGCATTTTCTGCCAATTTTTGTCAAAGTTTTCATAAAAACACACTGATAATGCATGCAGAGCTCAATCTTGTAGACTTCAACCTCTTGTTTCCTGTTTAGCTCCACCACCTGTTTCATTTTTTTTTTTATGTACATGGAGCACTTATTTCAAAATAATTTTTGGACACTATAGATGGAATTACCCATTTAAGACTTTGAGCATTTGAGTATATAAATGATAATTTCTTAAAATGACCAATAGCAACAATGTTACTACTACCACTCTTCCAAAATGGCTATACTGTAACATATTTTATTAAAAAGAATATTTAAAATCATTAGTCAGCAATTAAAATATATAAATTAATATGCAAAGAGTATATTATATTAAAAAGTAGAAGTGACTTTGTTTGCATGCTGAATAAACTTATTCATTAGCTTTTTGCTTTATGAACCAAATGGAAGTCTATATACCATTGCTTTATGCATTTATTGAAAGTCTGTATACCTTATACACATAAGGGTTGACCCAGTATGTGCAGATATCAGTCATGAAATGGTGCCCTCAAATTGAGGATGGATTCGGGGTGCATTGGTGGCACATAGTTACCCAAATTTCAAGCTTCTTGGGTAGCCCAAATGTGACTCTGAATATGTCTTCAATTAGGACAGCATAGATAATTCCATGCTGATATCTCCTGACACAAAATGCAGTGGAAATGCACTGAAACATGAAGTAGCCACCTTGACTTCTATGGCAACTTCAACCGAAAGAATCAAAATTTAAATGAAAAAAAAAATATACATTCATTAAATACATACAGTAAATTAACATAATATAAAATAAGGTAAATATAATATTACAATACATAACATTAATATATCATAATTATATATAAATATGTTTGTGTTTAAAATATATTTACTTTAATTCTTCTACACTTGTCTATTCAGTTCTCCAGCTAAAATATGGAGAATTAAAATTCGTCAAAAGTGCCTGACCCAAACACATTTTGGGTCAGTTCATTGTATATTGGAAACCCTTGATCGAACAATACTTTTCAGGTGAATATTATTAGTGGAGAAAGGCAAAACATTTGATTAAGAAGTAGAACTGTCTTCTTCGAAGAGTTATTTTGGAGATCAAAACCCAAAAGTCTGTGAGGAATGTATATAGGAAGAACATTGATATTTACAAATTAGTTACAAGTATCATTTGATTCAAGAAGTCATTCATGTTTAAAGTATAGCACTGTTTAATATGAAATATCCGGCAGGCTATGCCTTATTTTCTGGACTGACATAAAAATAATTCTCAGTAGTTATACATAAGCTCCTGACACTACAAACGCACCTACGTATGATGTGACCACGGGAAACAAAAAGAATAAGAGAGTTCCTCAAAAATCAGCATTTCTGCAGAGAGTACAACTAAAAACAGAATTATTTATTTAATAAGTGCTACATCTATTAACTCCATAGCTAGAAGGCCTTGATTTGCACAAATTTATGCTTTTCACAGTTCCAGTGAGCCTGTTTTTTTAATGTTTAACATGTTTATTTTCTTGTGAAATACACTTATTTTTACCGTATAACAATTTGCAGTATGTTGGTAGTTTTACACTGAAAATATTTCACAGGGACATCTAAATTCAGTGGCATCCAATCAGAAGGGCTTGGAGACATAGGCCGGTTACTATAGCAACAGCAATACATTTGTTATACCTTTTTTGTTGCAATTTTTAGGAGATAGAAAGTTTCAAAGAAAAAATGGATAAGACTGATCTGTTTCTTTTTCTTTGCTTTACATGACGTGGTACTTACCTAAAAATATTTTTTTATGACTGTTGTGGTGGCATAACAATCTGTTGTCAATGCTTTTTGTTGAACTTCTCCTGTACAACATTTGTGTTTTGATTTGTTGATGAGGGCACACCTCCAATGTCCACACAAGCCATTCAATATATCTGTTAAATGAACACTCTAAATTCACCAGCACATCCAGCTAGTAGAGTGAGGAGACAGTTAAGTCTAGGAGAAGAGAAGCAATAAAGGCAACTGCTGGTGGGGGTGGCTTGAAGAGGTCTGGGGTGCAGAAGAGGAAAGCTGATAGTAGTGAGAGATGAGTCAGTGATGTTGGTGGGTCTGGAAGGTTCGTGGAACGCTAAGTGGTGCAGATATGAGGTGGTCGTAGCATGCAGGGAGGTGTGAAAGTGGAGACCACTGGTGGTGCATACGTAAATTAAAGTGACTTCATTACAATTAGATATATAAAAAACAAAATTAAAAATTATAGTTAAAAACAATAATATGTAGTCATTTTATGGGTGCAATTGTTTCGAGGAAACTGTTTCATTTCTAGTTATTTGATTCTTGATGTTTTGTTTATTTTAATTTTACCAACGTTGTAAATCTCTCTTTAAATTAAATTAAATTTATTGTGATGTCCTGTAAAATCCTTGATATTACGGGAACACTTTACAAGTAATTTAGGTCTTTGATGGTTTTATTTATTGGACATTATAATTTATTTTTTTTATTAAAATTTCTGTATTCTATTTTTTTTAATTATATATATTTCATTGGTTCTAATGATTTTAATATCCTATTGAATTGATATTACAGTTTCCTCCTTGAAATGCACCCACTGTTATGACACATATCACATGAAGTTCGACATCTCAGTTATTTGTTTGTTCTTGTGTACTGATTGTAATGCCACTGAATTATATATATATATGCTTAATCTATAACTTTTCTTTTAGGCATAGGAATTTCAGCATGCAGTAACAATATTTTTTTTATTCTGTTGAAGTTGTACGCTTAAAATTTACTTTGCTTTCTATGTAGGCATGTTAAGAGAACAATAATTGTAGATTTATTTCATGTACTATGTACATTATCATAATCTGCAGGTCATGCAAAGGACAACAGGTGGGGAGGCGGGGAGAAGAAAAGAAAATGAAAAAAAGGGAGGGCTATATTTTGTTCCAAAGTGTTGTATTAATTTACTAATGTCTGAATAGGTGATTTAAATCACATTTCCATTAATTCCTTTTGGATATCTCATTTATAACATAAAAATCCCCCAAAAATCTCTTTTATTGAGAATGGTTTTTTTGTTCCCTCCTCTAATTGGGCTTTTTATTTTTTCTATTCCTTGAAATTCAAAGTTATTTTTGTTTTCCTGTGAGCAATGCTGGAAATGTCTATTTATTGTAGATGCTTTTTCATTATTCTGAATGTCATTGGAATTGGTGGAGACCTGGGAGACAGAGTTTCAGGGCAACATGGCAAGCAGAGAACAGGACTCATAGCAGAGGCTGCAGAGTCCCAAGCCCCGGGCCTAAGAGGTGTTATAGGGAAGAGGCTGAAAAAGTGTTGTTGTGCTTGGAGCCGGAAGACCTTTGGGGAACAGCACAGAGGACCAGGACCCAGGCCTGGATATGAGGGATGCTGGAGCAGTGAACAGTGATGATGGGGAGCCAGCTGAGGCTTATGGGAGTGGTACAGTTGAGGAGTATCCAGAATCAGTGAGAGTTAGGGGGCATGAGCCGGCAGCTGCTAGGGGAGTGGGTTTACCAAGACAAGGTGGGCAGCAGCCGGTCATGGTAGTTAGGACCAAGGGTACTCAGCATCACGGATATACAGAAACAAGTCAGCATTTCACAGTGCCTTAACTGTGTCTCTCACCCCTTTTTTACCTCAATTTCGGTCCACACTTATGCAGTATGTTGTGTCGGATTATTAATAACCATACAAATATGAATATGAGTTATTAATTATGAATCATAAAAAATATGAAATTTGATGATTCATATATATGGGTCCGACTAAAAATACCCATATCAAGAATTCGTTATGTATGTGAGAGTTTGGATGACGTTTTTACAAAAGTAAATACAATGCAACAATTCTTAATAAAATAATAATGAATTTATTGAACATAGAATAAAGATCAAACGGTAAGCAAAATAGCATAACAACAAAATACAGTATCAATAGATGTTAATCATAATTCACATGTATGACTTATAACATAAGTAATTAGGACAAAGCATGAATTATGCAGCTATGTACCTATGTCAACATGCACGTAGAATAATTTACTATTCAGTACGTTTCTGACCATAAGATGGCCATGCATATTATTTAGATACAACCTACATTGATAATGATTAGTATTTAAAATGGTTAATGATAGTACACCATAATTACCTACAAATGACCAGCATATACTCTGCTTAGGTAAGGTAATATTACTAAATCATATAACTACTCAAGGTGGCTATTTTCGAATCTGTTCGGTAAATGATAATGTATGTATTCTATCTTAGACTTTAAGAATGAGAATCTTAGATAATCTCTGGAGATTAGATATTATATATTTGGGTAAATAGCTAGACTATAAGAACTTATGGTTCTTTTGTTAATATCTCTAGGATATTCCTCTGGCTTCCTTCTGCAGAAAGGATGACAGATAAACACCAGGCTAAAACATATAGATCCCAGAAATCGTGAGATTTAAGTTAAATTTACCCAAACATATATGCTAATGACATCCATAAAAATGAGATTATGCTAGAAACAATTTACCACATTTATACATTACTGGCAGAGGTTGGTTTGCAGTTGGGACTCCTTCCATTGAAGAATTGAGTGATGGGAGTTACTCCTGGGACTTAGCTCAATACTATGGGTATGGAGATTTCTATTGTTAAAGTGAACATGTGCTATTAAAAGACTCATATTCCTGAGTTCTCCCCAGAAGGAGAGAACTCAGTCCTTTTCTAAAATATTCCTGTCTCTCAAAATCAGTCTCCCCAGGTCTCTTTCCTTTTCTACACCTCCAGTATCCACTTATCAACCAAACCTTATCCCAGATTCACACCCTGTTTCTGCAATTTCTAGCCAATTGAATGGATGGGTGTATTTAATTTAAATGAGATGATGTCATGGTTTATAGCTACACCTGGATTGTGAGTATAATATAAGACAATATATATGTTTAAATGTCTAAAAGTGTTAATACAATTTGAAATTAGAGTAAATATGTATCATATTCTTATTCTTATCATTGCACATTAAATAAAAATGTATAATAAAATATATACCACACTAATAAAACAATAAAAACAATATTATAATTAATATGTAGGATTAATTATACTTTACATTTTTATTAGTGAAGGTGTGATATAATTATATATTTTATTGGGTGATTTGAATCAACTAGGTATATTTATAATAACCCTTATTAGATTCTATAAATCAAAAATCCCAATAATCTCAGTGTGTCTGTGTCTGTCAGTTTCTTCCAGGTTGGGTGGGCTAGCAAGTTGCAGAGAAGCCCCCCTTCTCCTCTAGTATGTACACAGCTGTGTCTGCATCAGTACAATGAGATGTGGCTTTAGAGTAATAAACCTTGCACAACAATGACCACCTTATCTGTTCCGGTGATACTATGAACTTATCAGTAAAATATTTGGTTACAGATAACAGAGCTAGGAATGTGGAAGACTTTCCTTTTATCCTCAGGGACACTCAGCGAATACGATTTGAACACACAGAAAGATGTCCCAAAACTGACACAACATGGAGGCTGCTGGCATCCATCTTGTTATCCGTTTCTTCTGCTTTATTCATATGTACCAGTCTCAAGATTACTGTTAAATACCTCTGACAGTTGACTCCGGCAAGATTGTCCCTGAAGCAATGTCCAGATTCTGTGGGCGATCAAAGCCATTATGGGCACTCCCCGCAATCTGCCACTGAAAACTATAGAATAAAGAAAAAAAAAAGGAGTGCAGAGGATATTCAATATAAATAGTGCAAACAATGTGCCAAAATAAATAAATAATACTTAATGCTATCTTTGTGTAGATATTGCCAGAAGATCTTCTTCCATATATTTTCCGGAAAAACAAACTTCATAGTAGCCATGGGACACTTGATGAAGCCAGATCCTGGTGAAACGCGTCTGTAGATACGCCCCCTCCTCACCAAGAAGCTCCTAATGTGTTGCTGAAATTCTGCTCCAGACACATACAGGACCCTCTGCCTGATACAGAGTTTTAGTATCCTTTGGATCCGAGGTCAGCCGGTAAAAACTGACAAAGCTTTTGCACATCCGTGCCTCTCACGTTTTTGCTCTAAAGGAAGCTCTACACATTTGTTTAAAGCTTATTTCAGTCCTAATTTTGCTACAAATATCTGAGTGAAACGGAAGCTATCTGCTTAACTCTGCCTGCTTGTATTTGTTTGCATAACATTGGTAAATTGCACTACAGACTTCCAGAGTGTATTAGAAGTTACACCCTCAGTTCTGTCCATTTGTATTGTTTCTTGTTACAAAATACCTGTGAACCAGTCTGTTTGACATCTTGTTACAGACTTCTGAGTGCAATAGTTCTGTTTTTACTATTTCTTGCAAAATATCTGTGAACTTGTTTGTCTTTTATATTTTATATTTTTGTATTGAGTGGCAAGTCATGTTTTAATAAGTCTATACATCAGATAAGTAGAGCTCTGTTTGCCTTCAATTAAAACACCTTAGTGCCACAAAGACTAATTTTGGTTTGAGTCTATTTATTTCTGTTTACACAACAAGGAAATAACACAATGTTTTAACCCCTTCGTGACCGATGACGGTCCAGGACCGTCATGCAGGTCTGATCGCGGTATGCACGCTGGCATACCGCGATCGCGCTACCAACGACATGACTAAGTGTCTCGATACCGAGACACTTCAGGCATGTCGGTTGAGGACCCCCCGGAAACATCCGGGCACTGTGGCAGCCAATCACAGCGCCCTGATGTTAATAGCTGTCAAAGCAGGTGCCTGCTTTGACAGCTATAGTCTCTCCCTGCTCCACGGTGATCGTGGGGCAGAGAGAGACTAAATATAGTGTGTGAAGTCTCCCCCTGGTCCCCCCCAGTAACAACCAGCCCCCCAAAGGATTTTTTTTAATTAAAAAAAAAGCGTTTTTTTTTTTAATTTTTTTTTTTCCTATTGTGCTAATCCTAACTCTTGGGTTAGGGTTAGAGTTCATCAAAACAATAATCCTAGAGTTAGAATTAGGGTTTGTACTAACCCTAACCAAAGGGTTAAGGTTAGAGTTAAATAAAAATAAAAAAATGTAAAATAAATAAAAAAATTAAAAATAATAATAATAAATTGTATAAAAATAAGAAGTTATTCCGTAGAGGACCAATGACATGTTATGTCTGTCTGTGGTCCTCTAGGGATATTTTATTTTTAAAAAAAAGACTGCTAGTGGGGCCAGTGCTTTGCATTGGCCCCCAGCAGTAGATAGGGGCCCGCAGCAGCTGGATATTTGATCCATGCAGCCGCAGGATAGCAAGGATAGCAAAAATCGGTGCTTCCTACTATAGACTACATTTCCTATTCTGCTACTCATATTCAGCTTTTGGCTGGCTGAGCATGATAGGAAATGTAGTCACAAGTATTACATAATAAATACACGTTTTAAAGCTGCAATAACCATATCCTAAATTTTGCCCTGTACCTGCCACATAAACCTAGCAAACCTATACATGTGGGGTACCGCTATACTCAGGGGAAGTTGCTGAACATATATTGGGGTTTTGTTTGGCAATAAAATAGAACAGCATCTTTAAATTCATACCTAAGTTTCAAAGTGTGTGGAAATAAAACACACACAAAATTACTACGCCAAAACTTGTCAAAGATTGGTGGTAAAATGACAGAGTGAAAAGTGTCAAATTACCCCAAGTTGAATGCCCTGGGATGTCTACTTTATAAAAATGTGTACATGTGGGGGGTTATTCAGTGATTCATATCAGATATCGGTGTTACAGTGTCACTAACGCTAATTTAAAAAAAAAATGGTTTTGAAACAGCTAAATGCTACTTGTATTTATTAACCTAAAACATGCAAAAAAACATAAAAACATTGGGTATTTCTGAACTCAGGACCTATAGTCGAATCTATTTAGCACGTTTTTTCATTAGCTTTTGAAGCTTAGTAAAATAATTTACAAAGAAAAGTCAGGAAAAGTGTTTATTTTTTTTAATTTTAACCATATTTTACTATTTTTTACACAATACAATAAATGATATGAACAAAATAATGTCATGAAAAGAAAGCCCTTCTTGTCCTTAAAAAAACAATATATAATATGTGTGGGTACAGCAACTGACAAAGAAGAAAATTAAAGCTAAACACAAACACCTCAGAAGTGTTAAAACAGCCTCGGCCACTAACGCACAACATTCCAAAAACAGTCTGTCACGAAGGGGTTAAATGTTTAAATGAACATACTACTGGAGAGACTAAATACAACTGTCTCTACTTGCAACATCTTGACACTGCAACAAATTAGTCTCAGGTAGTTGCAAAGTGAAATTAACTTTTTACACCCTGGTTAAACAGTATAACACTATTTTGTGCATATCTCTTTGTTTGTTTTTCCGGAAAATATATGGAAGAAGATCTTCTGGTAATATCTACACAAAGATAGCATTAAGTATTATTTATTTCTTTTGGCACATTGTTTGCACATATTTATATTGAATATCCTCTGCTCTCCTTTTTTTTCTTTATTCTATTCATTTAGTGGAAATAGAGGTGTTTTTTCCATGTAAAAGTGAGCTGCATTATATAATTATCACAATAATTTTTTAGTGCCGAGCACTTTCTTCACATTCAGCTGAAAACTAGTTGTCAATATACACGGAATACAACTACTCCCCAGTTAATGCAAAATACGCATGGCACAGCAATGGAAAAAAAGGTTAAATCCTTATGAAAAGACAAACACCTCACACATTTCACAAACATGCGCTTATACAATCTTATATGAGAAACATGTGAGGCATTTTCCCCCCTGCACTGTATTTTTTTTTTTTTTAAAGCAGGTGTTTCCATTACAACTGAGTGGAGTTTGTATTCAGTGGAGTATCAGCAACTTCAGTTTTAAGTTGCGGAGGGTAGGGAGTGACCATGGCTGTGGCCTTTTCTATCCCCATGTCTGTGCCAGCAATGTTTTTATGGCTCGACAAAGCCCATTAGTTGGGACTAGAACTGTCATGTAAAAGTTGAAATGAACTGTTTATTAAACCCGTTGTGGCATGATCTTTTGACCTTGTTTTTACCTTGGTTTGTCATTTCTGTGCTGTTTGTGTTTAGCTGTAATTTTTTTCTTTCTCATTTACTCCACACACACAAATTATATTTTGTTTTTATTGGCAAAAGAAGGTCTTTCTTTAGTTACCATTATTTCCATCATATGTTATCATTTACTACAACAATAACAACATTCAAAAACGAAGATGTGGAATCCCGCCCAACCAGAATGGGCAAAAGCTGAAATAGCCAGCCCTATAGGATGTAACCAATTCGAGAGAGGAATCACCGTTTTTTGCTTGCTTTCACCATTACAAGGGAAACCTCTCCATTAGCATATCAGACTGGTCCCACCCAGAAGGGCAGTCCAGATCCAAATAGCCTGGCAGGTCTCCTCTGCATGAAGAATACAGCGACCACAGACGTATTTTTCGGTCTACAAAAATAACCCCTAAAATATGATGAAAAAGTAAAGAAAAAAAACACTTTTTCTAACTTTGAACCTGAAAAATCATGTACATAGTTACAAATGCTAAATAAGACCACAACTAACTAGTTTCTAAATGTTGTCTCGAATTTCAAAATATGTTTTTCTGTTGTTTTTTGGGAGTTATAGGGCAATAACCAAAAGTATTGTTTTTTTGTTTTCTAACCATTTTATTTTACAGAGACCTTTTTACCTAAACCTGAACCCTAAATTTAACCCTGGCCTTAAATCTAACCCTAAATCTAACCCTTATGCTAAACATAAGTTTACTATAACTGTGAGAATATTTTTTTTTCATTGCAATGTTGCTGATTGCCTTTAGGGGCAGTCTAGTAACAGCATCAGGGCAAGACAAGTGAAATGTCATCAATTCTGATGCTCTTCCAACTCCTCTAGTGAGGAGCTCATGATTGGATAGTCTGTTTGGATGTAAAGCCAGACGAGTGGGCAAGACATTGTTAATACAGATTCCCAGGGACGAATTCTTCAATATTTGTGCTCATACATTATATTAATATGTTTAAAGTTACATTTAATAAATGATTTAATTTTGGTGAATTAAATACATGCTGTGGTCTGTTTTCACCAAGTAAGTCTCATATATCTGTTATTAAAGGGGGTCTAAGATTCATAACCTTCACACATATCTTTTAATTTGACCTAGTGTCAACCCATCAACTTACAGTGATATGGGGAAGCCTATAAAAATGTTCAAATAATATAACAAATCAACATAACAGCACAGTTTCGGACAATTCATTGACTTTTTAGTACATTCAGAATATAATAAGGTTAACCCCTGTGGGGAACATAACTTATGTCTTGCATCTGGTAGTTTTTTTGAGTATAGTTGTGCTTCATTATGTATGGCTGTTCCATTATGTTTGTTAAATAAAGCTGAGGGCATAGCCTTAACCAAGGCACAGATGCATGTGTCTTTATTGGATAATATAGTAAATATAAGACAGTATCTGTATTTAACTATTCATATATTTGCTTGCTTATTTTTATGAAAGCATCAGCTAAAAAATTTCACTTGGCCCATTCAATGCATAATGATAAGCAGTGGTATGCACCAACATTGTTCATGATTAACATATGCTCGTCACTCTGACGTATAATTCAATGATGTTCTATGGAACTTGCCATGGATACTGTTGTCCTTGGACTTAGCCTATCCCTGGTGATAAGTGAAACAAAATGTTTGGGTTGATATCCTTTTTTGTGCTGCTTTATAGCTTATATTTGTTTATATTTGTAATTGTTTTCTTTTTTTTTTTTTTTTTTAATATTTTTATTTTACAAAATTAGAAAAAGACATACAATCATGGCCTTTTAAAGTACAACTATTTGACCATATAAAATTTTCTTTCCATGATACACTTAATAACAATAACCTTACCAACATATATAAAAAAGACATACATATAAAAAGACACACGCCAGGCTAGGGGACTCCCGCCCCTTCTTTTAAGTTCAAGAGATGCATATATGAACATATATATTACCACTCCAATCATTTATACAGATCCCAGTCCTGCTTCAATTTTCCCTTCACCCAATTTCCCCACTTTTACTCTCTATCTATTTTTCGATATCCTTTATTTTCCCTTTAAACTCTTCAACCATCTCTTTAGTTCTTTCCAAGATCTAATGAGTATTGCTCGTTTTTATTAACCAGGGATCCCAGATGTTATAGAACATCTTTTGTTTATATCTGGCAGTATGGTACCCTTTCTCCATCTGGCATTGGAGGTCTATTTGGTTTAGAACTTTGGACCAATTGACCGTTTCTTGGCTTTTCCAATGTCGAGCGATTATGATTTTGACCGCCATTAGGATTTGTGTTGCCAAAATTCTATACTTATAAGGGAGATCTTGAAGTTCGAAATTAAAGAGCGCTGTCTCTGGTTGTATTGGGATTATAATGGTGGTAAGATCCGATATTAGACCAAATGCTTTTACCCACAGTAGTTCTATTTTTTCACAGGACCACCACATATGAAGAAGGTCGCTATGGGTTTCATTACATCTCCAGCAGTTATGTTGATTTCCTGCTTTAAATTTATGTAGTCTCATGGGGGAGAGCTTCATCTTCATCTTAAAATGAAGCTCATGCATTGTGAGGCAATGATTGATCTTTTTTATGGCATTCCAACTCTCTATCCATGCCTCCTTGTCTATAGGATTTAATAATTCTGTCCCCCATGAAACCATCGCCTTCGATTTAGGTTTTGCTGAGATCATCGCTAATATGTCATACCAAAGTTTTATTGCTCTTTTTAGATGTTTATTATTTAATAGGCACTCAATTACCTTGTTTATCTCTATGTTTTTTTTATTGAACGTGTGCCTTTCCACAAATGATTTTATTCTAAGTATAGTGAAGTTCTCTCTTTCAGTGGCCCCAAGATCTTGGGCTAAGGCTTCCTGTGTTTTGAACTTGTCACCACTACATAGATCCCTTATTCTCAAACTTCTCCCACGGCAGAAATCTGGAAGTCTAAATTCCTGTATATTAGCCTCCAGAATTTCTAGAGGTGCGGATTGGTGTATTTTTCCTACATTATTTGTTTTTTTTTTTAAAAGATACCAGGCTACCATAGTCTGCTTCAGTGTTCTTGAGCCGCTATTGTTTATAATTTTATTTCCATCTTCTCGGTTTAGCCACATAAGTATCTCCAAATTTTGGATGGCTGCCATAACCTGCTCTATTAGGTACCAATCTTCTTTTTTGGCTGACTGTATCTGAAGTTGGGAGAAGTGATTGAGAAGGCTAGCTTCTTGCATTCTATATAGATTCGGGTAACCTAAGCCCCCTTGTTTGAAGTTTCCCTGTAGTATATCTCTTGCTATTCTAGGGCTTTTCTGCCTCCAAATAAATTTACCAGTTATAAGGTGGAATTGTTTTATAACCGTCTCGGGAATTTTTCTGGGAATAAGCCTTAGATAGTATAGCCACTTAGGAAGTATGTATGCTCTGACTATATTTATGCGGCCCATCCATGAAATATATAAATTATCCCAGCCCTTTAACTGATCTGTCATTTCCCTTAGCAATTTTGAATAGTTATAATTTGCCATTTCATCCGGGTTATGCGAAATCGTAAAGCCTAGGTATTGTATACCTGTCTTGGGCCACTGGAAGGAGTAAGCTGTTTTCAGATAATCTCTTTCTTCTACCTTCATCGCATATGTTAGGGCTTCAGATTTTGACATATTTATTTTATAGTTAGACATACTTCCATATACTTCCAGTTCTTTTATGACCTCCACCAGAGAAGTCCGGGGAGATAAAAGAGTCAACATGACGTCGTCGGCATAAGCCGACAGTTTATATTGTTTTTGGCCGATTTCCACTCCCCTAATCCCTACGTTTTGTCTTATACTGCTCAGCAGTGGCTCCAAAGATATTATATACAATAAGGGTGCCAAAGGGCAACCCTGTCGCGTCCCATTACGGATTTCAATTTTTCCTGATGTAAATCCCTGTCCCCTTATTACTGCAGACGGGTTGCAGTACAGGGCCATAATTGCCCCCATCATCTTTTCCCCAAAATTCAGTTTTTTGAGGACCTCCTCCAGGAACACCCAGTTTACCCTGTCAAAGGCTTTCTCCGCGTCCAATGACAGGGCCAACATTGGGGTATCCCTGGACTCCGCCCAATCTATTAGATCCAGAATTTTCCTAGTATTGTTATTTCCCTGTCTCCCCTGGACAAATCCTGCCTGATCTTTATATATAATTTGTGAGATATGATGCTTCATTCTATCTGCCAGAATTGCTGAGTATATTTTTTTGTCCGTATTAATCAGGGAGATGGGCCTATAGTTTGATACATAACTAGGATCTTTATCCGGTTTTGGGATGGGAACAATCAGGGCCTGCAACATCTCATTAGGCATCCTTCCTTTCTCTCCAATCTCATTAAATAAGTCCACCAAATAAGGGTGGATGAGATCACCCATCTTCTTATAAAATAAGTTTGAAAACCCGTCAGGTCCAGGAGTTTTTTTTAGTTTTAGTCTAAGGATGGCATTTTTTATTTCTATTTCTGATATGGGAGTCTCCAGAGCTTCTCTGTCTTCTTTTTTTAAGACTTCCATACTGATCTTATCTAGATATTCTTGTATCCTGATTTTATCCTGCATTTGAGATGGTATATTGTATAAAGTCGCATAGTAGTTTTTAAACGCATTACCTATTTCTATGGGACTGAGGGCAACCCCATCATTTAATTTAATTTTGATTATTCTTGATTTTGCTTGTTTGTTTCTAAGTTGGTTTGTTAACATTTTATCTACCCGGTTTCCCATATAATATACTTTTTGATTAAATTTGAGTAGGATCTTATTTGCTCTACCTATCAGGTATTCTTTTATCTCTTTTTTTATTTTAGTTATTTTTTCGGCTGTGTCGGGATCTGGATTTGTTTTATTTATTTTATTCATTTTATATAGATCGATATAGAGCTGGGATATGGATTTCCGACCTTCTTTCCTTAACTGTCTTTCTATTTTAATCATTAATCCCCTCATGACACACTTGTATGCGCACCATGCATTGGTTGCAGTTGTTTCATTGTTCCAATTTTCTTTAAAGTATTCCTTTGTTGCTCTTTCTAGTATTTCTACATTCTGGTCATTCATTATCAAATAATCTTTCATCCTCCAAGATCTATCTCTCAAAGCATAGTCCGATCTGATATCCAATATCACAGGGTCATGATCAGACCATCCAAATGAGCCTATCTTAATATCTGTACAGTCCTTCATCCCCGACTCCCCAGTCAAGATCATATCCAAACGAGAGTAAGAGTTGAAGGGCTGCGAAAAAAATGTATATTCTCGGTCAAATGGTCTTAGAGTACGCCAGACATCAAACAATTTAAATTTGGCTAATGTTTCTTGAAAGGCCCTTGACGTTGATTTTGTATTGGAATCAACTAGTCTCCTATCAGGCAACTTTTTGTCCATGAACGGATCCGCAACACAATTAAAGTCCCCCATACCTACAAAGGAACCTTGTATCATATCCTGTATTTTACTTAACGTTTTGTTTATGAAATGTATTTGTTTTTTGTTAGGGGCGTATATGTTTAATATTGAGAAGGTTTTGTCGTTGAGTCTGCATATCAGAAATAGGTACCTTCCCTCAGTGTCTACCTGTTTAAATATTTCTTCATACTTAATATCTTTTGATATCAAGCAAGCTACTCCTCTTTTTTTCTTATTTATTAGTGAGGCATGTTCCACTATTGGAAAGTATTTGCTCTTTAAACGTACTGCGTCGATCTCTTTACAGTGGGTTTCTTGTAAAGCACAGAAGTCTACTTTTTCTGAACATAAATACTCGGTCAAAGCTATTCTTTTCTGAGGGATATTTAGGCCCTGTATATTTAGGGAGAGGAACTTAAGGGTTCCCGTGGTCATCCTACTGTTCTATGTAGATCTGTTTGAGCTGGACCCTTCTGCCTGGCGTGACAGTATACGTAACTACAACATTTCACAAATAAAACACAACATGTAAAAAACAAATCTTGGTGGTTTTCCACCTTAAATTGGCTTGTGCCCTTTAGGATAAGTATCCCACTCATCCAAATTTCAAGCCCCCTAGGATTTGGCAGGGGACGAGGACTATTAATTTTATCATTTTTCATGAGAGGGGGGGATTTGTATGGGACGGGGAGAGAGAGAGAGGAAAAAAAAAAAAAAAAGGGGGAGAACCCTATTACATCTCTACTTAAATGCTTTAGTGATATTATCTAACTCGTTGGTCTCCGTGCCTTTAATATAGATCAGTTCCCTTACGGAACGGGTCATATGTCTTCCTATTTATATGTTTACTACGTCTATTAATACTCTATCTTAGTATACCATATTATCCCAGTGTTGATATTCTTAACGCTTCTAAGTGTCCATCAATTTCGTTCCTCAAACATATATCATTTCTGCTCAATAGTGTAATCAAACCAAAATATCTATAAGTGATATCTATTTTATTTAACGCTTATCCGCTAGATAAGTAGTTATCTATCTAATTAAACTCCATGCTCTTATTTATCCATTTTTAACGTGACTAACTCAATCTTAGTGCTCTTATTATTCTATAATTGTTTCATGTGTATTAAGCGTTATTACTTAGTGTCCGTGCCCAAGAGAAGAAAAAAAGGACAAGAAAAAAAAAAAAGTCTCCCCCCCCCTCCCCCCCCCCTTCAATTTCAATATAACCACAATTGGTCAGTGGATTCTAGACCCGACACTCTTCATTCCACGTTCTCTTCACCATTGACAGGCAAATTGTTTTTTACCCAGTCTTTAGCCTCATTTATAGAGTTAATAATGTGAGAAGTGTCTTTGTATAGCACAAAAAGTTTCACAGGAAATCCCCAGTTGTATTTTATGTTATGTTTCCTCAGTGACTCCGTAAAAAATCTATATGAATTTCTCCTCCTCCTAGTTTCCATGGATAAGTCGGGGTAAAATGTCAAGTCTTTATATCTTTCTTCTTTTACTGTGCCTATTTTGAATGCTCTGAGCACCTTCTGCTTCACATAATAGGTAGAGAAGCGAACCACGATATCTCTTGGAACCTCTTTGGGGATATGATTAGATTTATATATCCTATGAGCCCTTTCAATTATAGATTCGTTAGCTGCCTCTTGTATTCCCATTTTTGTCATTAGCTCCATTAGATATGAGTTAAGCTTATTTGCTGTTATATCTTCCGGTATACCTCTGATTTTCATATTTTTTCTACGGGCACGATCTTCGGCATCGGTTACTTTAATCTCCAGCTGCTCTAGTCTTTTCTCTAGTTTCTTATTCAATTGTTCTGAGGTATTCAGATCAAATCTCAAAGAGGTTATTTGTTCTTCATTTTCTTTGATTCTATCTCCCATTTTTTTGACTTCTTCTGTAATTTCCTGCAGGCACTCCTTAATTCCACCCTTTATTTGGGACAATTGTAGATCAAGGGCTTTTTGAAAATTTAGTGAAATTTCTTCCTTTAGTTGTGAAAGGCTTGTTTTTAGGCATTCGTGTAGATACTCTCTAGACATCTGGTTTGCCTGGGGGTCTGAGCTATTCGGGTCTAGGGTAGTTTCCAGGTCTTGCTCTGATATTGCAGTGGAATCATGGACTAATTTCTCCCTTCTATCCAGGGATTTAGCATTTTGGGGAGAAAATATAGAGGCTAGATTTTTCTCTTTATTTGTTAGAGGCTCCTGTTTTTTGTCTTTTCTAGCCGATTGTTTTTGTTCGTTGTTTCTTTTAGTCGCCATGTTGTCTTTAGTATTGCTATGAATATGTTAAAGCATATCTTATTTTCTCTTATATTTCCCTTCTTTACTTCTTCCCTTCCTCCCTCTCTTCTCTCCCTCTTTGGGGAGTGGAGAGCCCTGAGTAGATATCTCTTCAGTCAATCAGCCCCAGCAATCGGAACACCGATATGTTCCAGAGGGAGCCCACTTATTCAGGAAATCGAAGAGAAGTAAAGTTGTTTCCCCTAACTCCTTTTTTATGCTCTTATTGCAGGAGACTTATAAGCTCCCTAACTCACAATTAGCGGAGTTTCAAAGCGGAGAACAGGACAGTCAGCCTAACTCTGTTTATTAACACTGTATAGATTCCTGCTTCCACAGACTTATGAACTCTCCCCTTTTGTGTATCGTTAAGGCCACTGTAGTATCTGGACCACCCGCCCTCTTCAAGAAGCAAAGATGTTTGAATGAATAGTGATTTCTCAGTTGGAGGGCCCCTTTTTCCCCAATGCCTTTATGGCCAAGTACTTTTCTTCTTCCTTCAGCTTTCCGCCCCCTCTCCTTCCAATAAAGACACCAGGGCGAATTTGACTCTTAATTAGGGGTACTTTCTATGAAGAGAAAAGGCAGCCTGTCTCCAAATATATCTCTACATGGGATCCTGCTTCCTGAGACTTATGGGGACCAGCCAATTGTATATCCCTTAGTGTCCTTTACAATTTTTATACTACCTCCCCACGCCGGGGGATGAAACAGAAGGAGAAATGGGAGTGAAACTGACCCCACACAGAGGGGAGGGAATTCTTCCCCTGTTGATTTATAAGCTTCCTCCAAGTGTTCCACGTCTCCTCTCTCCCCTTCTTGCCTGTCAGCTCCCCGCTGGGGAATAATTAATTCAGTGATATCAGGACTTCAACTGCATAGAGACTTCAATTTATCCCCTGTTTGAATTAAATTGGAGTCCTGCTTCAACCCGTCTTTTAATGTCCCGCCGATTATGAGGCAAATAAGCTGATACAGTTTATATATATAGCCTGTCCATACAGGAGGAATAAAGCAGGGGGGAATAACAATGATTGCCCAGGTAGAGAGATCCCCTGTTCCCCTGAAACTTCAATACAGTGTATTCCTTCACCGTTCAGTGTTTCGCCCCCTCTCCTTCCAGGAGAACCACCATAAGAAGATCTTTAACTCACGGTTAGGCGTACTCCCCTGCTTGGTTTCTCTCCGTTTCTCTGCTATATTTCACAGATAACGCTTTTGCAATTCTCTGCAGGTGGATCTCTCTCTCTCCAATTCTGTCTTCCCGCTTCTAAATCTTTCTCTGTGGCTTTATGTCCCCTGCTCGGCTATTAGTCCGTTCCCTCTGCTGTCTGTATTTTCGCGCGTCTCTCTTCGGTCACTTCATCCACCTCCCGTGGTGCCGTTCTCGCCCTCGTCCCGCTCCACGCGCCGCCCCTTCCGCGTCTTACATCACTTCCGTCCTCACCTGTTTACCTCTTTTAATTGTTTTCTTCTCTAAATTAGATCCAGTTAATCAATGCAACAGTAAAAAAAAAAAAAAAAAAAACAGGTACACTTTAGAAATATAATCTAACCCTAGAAAAACCTTAGATAAAAACTAATAATGGATTTAGGGGGTAATTGACTAAGCAACTGCAGGTAAAAAACAATAGGTAAAACAAGAGTATGGAACAATTTGCAAATCTTTTTCTGTCTTTGTCTCTCGCTTTGTGCATCAGCTGTGTATTTATTTAGCGTGCATTTTTCGGCAGTGGTAATACATTTGGATATTTTTTGTGCACGATAAAGACTTTTGAAAATAGTTTGTGAAAAATAATTTTTTATTTTGAGTCTGAAAATTATATCAGCTTTTAGCAAGTGCTAATAAAAAAATCTGGAGGAATATTCACAAACATGTCTGTTTTTATTCTCAAACATGTCCATTTTGTTCAAAGTTGGCTCATGGCTACTATTTGATTGTTAAATGTGAGTGATAAAATATACTAGCTTTTTTTTTAGTACATCCATACTAATAAGTTTTTTATGGTTAATTGTATGAAGTAATTGTATGAAGTTGATCCAAGGAGAAATCTGATTGCCTCTTGGAGTCAAGAAGGAATTTTTTCCCCCAGGAGGCAAAATTCGAAATAGCTTCCTGCTTCTGCATCTCTGTGGGATAATGGTCTCAGGGCATGCACAACGAATATTTGCTGCATATCAAAATGAGCCTGGGAGTAACCTGAATATTTGTAGCCATCAAAGAGCACTTATAATGTTTAAAACATAACCTTTATTATTTGTTTTATTTTTTTTATTTATTTTTTTAAAAAAAAATTTTGCCATCAGATTATCGCCATATGTATTTTGATGTTTTGTTTTTCAGCGAATGCGTATCATCATTTGGCTGTTGTTATTATTTGTTTGCCCCCTCCCCCCACCAGTGCTCCCCATAGTCCCTGCGGAGGGCGGCCCGGGCGGGCCTGGACTTACTTTCCTATTATTTAAGGTAAGATATCAAATTCCGTAGTTCGCAACCTTCCTTTAGGAATTTTCCTCCCATGTTTCCCACTCAGAAACAAGGTTGTTTTTTTTTTTTGTCTAGCTGCATAGTAACCCTTCTCCATGATCATTTGAAGGTTAAATTGATTTTTCACTAGTTCCCAGGGTATCTCTCCCTGAACTTTCCAACGTCGAGCTATACATAATTTCATCGCCATAAAGAGTTGAATTGTGATATTTTTATGGGTAGGAGATAGTGATTCTAAGTTAAAGTGAAAAAGTGCTTTTAGCCTATCCGGGGTTAGAGCTTTACCTGTCTGCACTGATATGAGGTCGAACACTTTCCTCCATGTATTTTCGATTTTTTTGCAACTCCACCAAATGTGGAGGTTTGTGCCTACCTGTTCCCCACATCTCCAGCATTGGGGGGAGAGGTTTGGGGCCATTTTAGCCAATCTTTGTGGAACTAAATGCCATCTATTTATGATTTTAAAATGAAGTTCTTGTATATTTAGGCAGTGATTTATTTTCCCTATTTCCACCCAGGATGTTCTCCAACTATCATTGTCTATATCCTCTCCCAATTCTTTTCCCCAACTTTGCCAGGCACTGTGAATCTGTTTAAGTGGAAGCCCTGTCTCCACATCTAGCCATCTACTAAGTTTTCCTTTTTCTAGTTTACCATTAAATATCTCTGGAGAGCCCCTTCGCTTCTTTTATCCCTCGGAATATATAAATGGTCCCTCAGGTAATGCCTTATTCTTGCTACCGTGAAGTACTCATTGGTGGAGATTCCCAAGGACTCTATTAACGCGTTGTTTAGCATCACTTGGTTTTCTTGGAGGATAGCTTTTATTTTTATATTTTTGGCGTCTCTCCAGCTTGCCAAACTTAAATTTTCTATATTGACTTCTAGGGAAATTAGTGGGGCAAAGTTGGGTAGCTTGTCTCTCCCGAATGTTTCCCTTCTAAATTTTTGCCATATTGGAATTAAATCTTTTAACACGTCAGAGCTTAGATTCTTTTTCATATGGTTTAGCTTCTCCTGATGAAGCCATAGGAGCGTCTCCAAGTTTGTCAGCCCCGTCATTTCCTGCTCGATCAGGTACCAATCTTCCTCCCTGGATTGAGATGTCTGGAGCTTGCTTATATGCATCAGCATGTTTGCCCGTGTTAGGGATTGCAGATTTGGAACCTTAAGGCCCCCCTGCTTCCTTTTTAGGTACATCTGTCTCTTAGCTACCCTTGTTTTTTTATCGTTCCAAATGAATTTCTCGATCAGTACCTGGAGTTTGTGTAGTATCGACTTTGAAGGGACCCTGGGGATCATCCTTGCCAGATATAACCATTTTGGCAAGATGTAGGATTTTACTACATTTATTCTCCCTGTCCACGAGATGAAGAGCCCTTTCCATTGATTCAGCAATTTGCTTAGTTCAATTAATTGAGAGCCATAATTAGCTTCAGCGATTGTGTAGATATCCTTAGTAATCATAAGGCCCAGGTAGTTGATCCCTCTAATGACCCATTGAAATAGGTAGGTTTTTTTTTAGGTTATCCATCACTTTCTCTGATGTTTCTATCCCCATAGCTTGGGTTTTATCTAAATTGAGCTTATACCCTGCCAATTCACCATAGATATCTAATTCCTTAAAAATTTCTGGGACAGAGTTTTCTGGGTCACCCATTGTAATAAGGATATCGTCAGCGTACATGCTCAGTTTGTTTTCGACTTTTCCGACCTTAATCCCCTTTATTTGAGTATTGCCCCTGATCTTATCTGCTAGGGGCTCTAACGTAAGTATATATAGCAGGGGAGCCAGTGGGCACCCCTGTCTTGTGCCGTTCCCCACGGTAAACCATTCTGAGTCTATTCCCTGTGCCGTTATTCTGGCCGTGGGCCCTTTATAGAAAGCCATGAGAAGGTCGACTGCCCCCCTCCCAATTCCACTGTGCATCAGAGCTTCCTCTAGAAAGGCCCAGTCGACCCTATCAAAAGCCTTTTCTGCATCCAAGGATAAAACCAGCATTGGAGTCTGGTGGGCCCTTGCATGTTCCATTAGATTAATTATTTTCCTCACGTTACTGCTTGATTGCCTACCCTCCACGAAGCCAACCTGGTCTCTATGGATCAGAGTGGGGATAAGGTCTCCCAACCGCTCTGCTAGTATGGCTGCATAGATCTTTGTATCCGTATTGATAAGGGATATTGGTCTGTAGTTTGTAACATTCGAGGGATCCTTGCCTGGCTTAAGGATGGTAATTATAGATGCCCTCAACATTTCTATTGGGAATGATCCTTCCCTTTTTATCTCATTAAAAGCCGCAAAAAGTTGGGGAGCAACTATATCCGCTAACTTTTTATAAAAAATATTTGGGAATCCGTCTGGTCCCGGGGATTTTCTTGGTTTTAGTTTATTTATAACCCCTTTGACTTCTGCTTCTGTAAAGGGGGCTTCTAGAAGTCTTTGTTGATCTCTGGTGAATTTTGATTGTTTATTATCCACCAAGTACTTCTTTATCTTCCCCCTATCTTGAGGATGCGATCTTATATTATATAGGTTGTTATAATATTCTTTAAAGGCGCCCCCAATATCCTTCGGACTAATACAGATTTTATTATGATTAGTAATGATTTTTGCTATTCTTGTTTTAATATTTTCTTTTTTTAATTGGTTAGATAGTAATTTATCCGCCCTATTTCCCAGATAATACCCCCTCTGTTGCCATTTAAGAAGCACATTATTTGCTCTCTTAGCCAAAAGAGTTTGTAGTTGATTTCTAATTTTTTTCATTTTGTCTAGTTTTTGGGCGTCTAGGGTGCTTCCCGCCTCACTTTTGATATTAGCTAAGGCAATGTATAAGTCAGATATTGATTTACCCTTATTTTTCCTTTCCCAGGCGTCTAGTGTGAGACAGTGCCCCCTTGCCACGCATTTAAAAGCGCACCATGTTGTTCTAATATCTACATCTTTTGTTAAATTCTCTGTGAAGTATTGCTTAGATGTTTCCTTTAGCTTCCCCAGGGTCTCTTCTGATCTTAATAAATTTTCATTTAATCTCCATGATCGATTTCCGTTTTTGTAATTCTTATCTATTTCTATATAGACTGGATCGTGATCAGACCATGCTATTGATCCAATTTTTGTCCGTTTACAGTCTTTAAGAGTGGTAGCTTCTATCAATATCATGTCTATTCTAGAAAATGATTGGTGTCTGTTCGAATAGTGAGTATAATCCTTTTCCAGAGGGTTTAAGGTTCGCCATGCATTGTATAGCCTATATTTCCCTAGCATTTCTTGAAAGGCTCTTGCGAGTCCCTTAGTGTATGGAGCTATCCTAGGGTTGCCTATCTCATCTTTAGATTTTTTATCATTAACGTGATCTGCAACACAGTTAAAATCCCCTAAACATATAAAGGTGCCCTGGATCTTATCATCAAACTTTTGGATGATGCCGTTCACATAGTGCATTTGCCTTTTATTAGGGGCATAAATATTTAGAATTGAAAAGATTCTATCTTCCAACTTACAGATTAGGAAGACAAATCTTCCATTTCTGTCCTTTTCTGAGTGTATAAAATCGTATTTTATCTTGCTGGATATCAGGAAAGCTACCCCCCCTTTTTTTTTTTTGTGGTAGTGAAGAATGTACAGTTACCTTAACATTTTTATTTTGCATTCGCATTGCATCTTCTCCCCTATTATGTGTCTCCTATAGACAACACACATCTATGTGTTCTTGATTAATCCAATTATTTAATATTATACGTTTTTGAGGGCTATTCATCCCTTGTACGTTTAAGGTTGCGAACTTTATAGTGTCACTCATACCAGGTCCATGATCCCGCCCCTGACATCCCGCTGCATAGGTCGCCCACCCGCCCCCCCCCGTCCCCTCCGTGACCCCCCCCCCCCCTGGGAAACCCTATCAGGGATTCCTATTAATCCCTTTGCAGACATCCTAACTACCCCTCTTTCTAGAATGCCTCAACTATAACAGGAACGAGGGTAATTCCCGAGCGAGCTTTCTTTCCCCGGTTCCATCCTATCTCTTTACCCTCTATCTCCCCCCACCCTCCCCGCCCACCCTCTCTCCCCAAAACAGAGATCATATCTCCTAAGACATAAGACGTAACTCTCGAAAAAATAGGTGTAGGGAAGAGCGGGGGACGAGGAGCCAGGGGGAGGGGGCGAAGGAGAGCCTTCCTTCATTCATTGGGGGGATAGGGCTGGGAATCCAAATGGGTCCAAAAAAAAAAACATAACCTTTATTTCTCTTTTATTATAAAGTAATAAATCAGAATGCAACATTATCACCACATGAATGAAAATGAAAATCTTAAAACAAAATAGTTCTTAGAGAAACATTATTAAATCAACCCACATTTTGGGACCAAATGGTTTTATACAGAGTAATAAAACAAATTAAAAACCAAATATCAGCTCTGAGTGCTACACTCAGCTAATACGGTACATCAACTGGCAATTATCCATGGATGTGAGTGGCTATAAAGTATTGGACACAGGTTACACAGGTCCCAGAGCTCCCATACACAGGATTTGCTGTGCAGAAACAAAGTTACAGGGCCTGGTGAACTTTAACCGTACTCCGTTGAAGTATTTATTCCACCAGGTTGGTGTTGCCACATTCCAGAGCCCCAAGGTAGCAGCTGCTGTATCCAATATAAGACAAGACAGGATTTGGTGATGTACTTCAGAAATCCTGGAGAAGGTATGGGAGATAGTTCCGAAGAGTATAAAATGATGAGACTAAGCAGAGCAAGAGCAAAAAAAAAGGACAGAAAGCAGAAACATGAACAGCAGAATGCACTGAGCTACAGGACACAAATAGAACTGGAAAAGGGCAAAGACAATGACAGAGTTCAGTTCTAAGGCAACACTATGGCAGAGGTAGTACAGTGCTAGACAAGAAAAGGATTCGAACTATAACTACAAGGCAGAAACAAGCAAGGCCAAGACAGGATCATCAGATACTTCTAAAGGGAAACCAGAACAGGTATATGGGGAGAAGTATATGGGGAGAAGGCAGAGATGCTGGAATCCTCGGGTGCTTCAGGGAAATAGTGTAAGGAAACCAAACAAAGTACAGACATAGGATTAGCTAGGACTATAATATAGTAAAACTATTACTTTCCTTCCCTAAACAATACTTATTAATTGAACTGCACAGAAAAGACACACAACATACCTGAAACTGAAAAGATCAGGAGCTGAAAGCACAGAATAAATGGTGGAGAACATTTGCTTAGAAGCATAGAAACAAGGCAAAAAAATAAAACAAAAACAGGAATAAACCAGAGCAGGAACATATAGCAAAAAAAGCATAGGGCAAAAGCAAGAGTAGGGATAGAGTAGGTGTCTGGTTGCATATTGTTATTCACTGTGTAGGGTGAGAACACATATAAAAACAAAGAAATATGGGATGTAATAAGGTCTGAAGTAGAGACAAAAGCAGTCTTTAGCAAGGGACTGCAGACTAGGAAAAGGGTTTTTGGTAGGAACTGCAGAATAAACGAAGAGCCTTAGCAGTGACTATAGAAAAACCAGAGGTAGGGGTGAGGCCTTAGGTAAGGGTAACTAAGCATCACTCTAGAACACTCTAGAGTGGGGGACTAAACTAGAACACCCTAGAGTAGCTGACTAAGGCAGGAACACCGTAGAGAGCGTAACCAAAGAGGAGTGGGCCCTTTAAGGGAGCAACTTAACTGAAGTAATATTGCTGAAAAACATCCCCTGGCTGGTTGACCCTTCCAGGTTACATCTCCCAGTTCCTGGACAGGGTAGAAATTGAAAATGATCTTTTTTTTTTTTTTGGTGTAATTAGATAGATGTTACTGTTAGTTTCGTGTGTTTGTAATGCACATCATCCTTGTGCATTTCCATTCCTTTCTCTTTCACTCTTTTATTATTTCCCTTTTTCTTCCTTTTTCCTTTTTTTTCTCATTAGTATATAATATATATATATATAATATAATATTATTGTTTTCTACTGAGAGAGATAGTATGTATTATTTATCATTTTTGCTTTATAGTTAGAAAGTAGAAAGAAATTCCAAACACTACAAACAGATTACGAGATTGGCATTCGTGTAGGTAATTAAAGTGTTAGATTAATTTATAATTGATCGTAAGTTAACTGTTGTAGCGTAAATTGCTTATTCTATATGTTTGATAGAAAGTTGTGATGTGCTTCAATTTACGTCTCTGTTTAGCTATTGTTCTTTTGATTTTTAATATTCATAAGAAACATGCCTGTTGATGACCCATGCTGCCACCATGGGGCAGGATTGAGGCGTTCAGTATCCCCAATATTCTATACGAGACTCAAGTTCGTAATATCAGACATACTACATATATACCTCATTCATTATTCTAGCTATCGTTGCGAACCTTAAGGGGGGGAGACTAGGGACCAGGGATGGGAGTGGGGGGATGTCGTGTCTATTTAAACATTTATTTATATATTTAGCCAAAAGGGTTGGTTCTGTTATTTTGTGCGGTAATTTTGTATAGGCAATTATTCCTTATATGCTTCCTCTAAATTCTTCCATGGTAACCAAATTTTTGTGTGTAAATCTCTTTGTTCAGAAAGGGTATAAAACCCCAATTCCATAGATTTTTGGTATTCTATTTGTGCTACCATAGTTACCCAGTTCGGTAGGCATATCGAGGCATATCTTGATTGCCATTCCGATATGGATTATAAGCTTTTTTTGAGTTAGGTCATAGTCATCTATTTCTAGATTAAATAAAAAATTTCCAGGTGATATTTGGCCAATCTGAAAAAATAGACGGGGCAGTATTAATCTAAGTTTGATCTTCAAAGATTGCAAGCTGTTACATTCCCACCATATATGGTACATGGTGCCGGGCCGAGCCAAACATCGCAAACAAAGATTTGAATTTTCAGGGGCTATTCTGTGTAGCCGGGCCAGGGACCAGGTACCAAACGTGCATAATCTTAAATTGGGTCTCCACCAGTGAGACACTATGAATCGTTTTCTAGAGTATTCTATATCCTCTATACCAGTCTGTTGCTGGGATTAAAGCCCCTATGTCCTCTTCCCATTTTTCAAGAGATAATGGTTTGGAGTTAGATTCTTGTCATTTAAGTAATTTATTTATCCTTGAGATTTGTTTGGTTTTAGATATATTTGCTAGAAATACTATTATATCGTGATCCATGGATAATATAGTTTTTATTGATAAAAAGTATTTAATTCTTAAGTATGGGTATAGATAATTTATGGGTAGATCGAATTTTTGTTCTAAAGAAGTAAAGGGAAGTATCCTCCCCCCTTCGTACAGGTCTTCTAATGTTTTTATGCCTCTACGCGTCCATCCCGCCATGCTGATGTCGGGGACCTCCAATGAGATGACCTCGAGAGGAGCATGGGGAGATAGACACCCAGAGGCTTCGACATTTTTTTTAGCTTCTGTATCATAAATAAACAATCTTGAATTATTAGGTTTTTTGTTTTAAAATTTTTTAGAGTTTCTCGATTAAGCCAAAAAATACATGAAGGCAATAATGGAAATAGATCCGTTATCTCCAAATTATACCAGTCTATTTTTGTTGATCTGGGGGTGGACCACTCCATTGAGTATAAGATCATGCAGGTCTCATGTATCATTGAAATGTTAGGGAACGCCACCCCCCCTATTTTAGGGTCACGTCTTAATATTTGTTACAAAATTCTGGGGTTTTTGTTCTGCCAGATGTAGTTTGAAAGTGCCACCTGAAATTGATTTGATATATAAGGTTGGATTCTTATAGGGATAGTTCTTAGTATATATATCAATTTTGGTATTAAGTATGCATTTATGGCACTTATTCTACCTAACCAAGATATTTCAAGACCTCTCCATTTAAGTAATTTGTCCTTAAATACATCCAATAGTTCATGTATGTGTGGCTGATTGAGCCTTCAAGGTCAAAACACAATTTTATTCCAAGGTGTGTCAACCATTTTTTATTCCAATCAAAATTAATTTGTTGTTTGAAAATTTCAACCTTTTCTTTGGGAATATTGTTTAATAAAATTTGGGTTTTGTTGAGATTTCTTTTGTAATTTGAATATTTTTGAGTATGTCTCTATTGTCTGCAGAACCACTGGGATCGATAGGTCCGGACTCGACAGAGACAAAAGGACGTTGTCTGCGTACAATGTAATTTTATAGTCCGAGTTATTGATGTTAATGCCGTGGATCTTTGGGTTATCTCTAATTAGTATGGCCAGGGGTTCTATAGAAAGAATATATAGTAGGGGTGCCAGAGGGCACCCCTGTCTGGTTCCATTGTTAATCATGCGAGGTTCAGATAATAGAAACGGCCCCATTACTCTGGCGCTGGGTTTTGTATATAATGACATTGTACTGTATTTAAAGTGTCCTGTAATACCGAAAGCATCTAATACTGAATCTAAGAAATTTCAGCTAACCCGATCGAAAGCCTTCTCGGCATCGATAGCTAAAAGGGCAGCTGGAGGGTTGTTTAGATGTATTTTATTAATTATATTGTATAATTTGCGAATATTATCTGAAGGTCTTCTGTTCTGGACAAAACTAGACTGATCAGTATGGATAACTGTAGGTATAACAAACCTGAGTCTCTCGGCCAATATCTTTGAGTAGATATTCAGATCCAAATTCATCAGAGATATTGGCCGATAGTTTACTGTAAGTGAAATTGAAAATGATCTTTAGCAGATGATCAGGAACAGAAGAAGCAGCTCTCAGAAGTCAGTCATCCAACTTCAGTGCAAAAGCCCTTTTTGAAATAAACTGCAAGTATTTAGCAGGGTTGTGTTGCCAAAGTTTAACAAGCATACCTGACACCAACAGAGGGGAAGTAATACAAGCAAACAAAGGTAGTGAGGCCTCTAGAGGAAGAAGGAGGTATAAAAGCACAAGATTTAGCCAAGAGGTCAGGGTAGAACCCTGACAGCAAGCATGAAGTATAACAAAGAAGGTAACACAGCAAGGAAGAGCCATAAGCAAGGAGAAGAGCAGTGAAATGCTGAAATGCTTGTTCTCCCTCTTTCATGATTTAAGCCCTTAAATCATATAAAAGACAATAGGAAACACTTCAATGTGAAATTTATTGCAAAATAATAAAAAAAATACATGAATCAAACAACAGAGGGTTCACTGCATGCACCTATGGACTTCATGGTTTTCTTTGCAAACTTTAATTTTCACATAAGCAGTAGCCTATTCAATTCATATACTAAGCAGCATACATAGAAAGTATCCATCTAAGTCTAAACTCTAAATGGGCCTGTCTTTTGCATTTACACAGCTGACTTTTTTTTTTAAATATTTTATTATAAACATATAAAAAGGACTTTACAAATATATATATAGAGAAGGGATAACATACAATTTCATTCACACATAACATAGATACCAAAATATGACATCTAGATGCTTCTCTTTTTCCTTATATATTTGAGTAAACGTTGATATAGTATTTCTTATGAGAATAGGGATTTTTAAAGACAAATTACTACATTTTTCGAACTTTTCTTAGGGAACATTGTTTTGTGAGGGAGGTGGTCCTAGGCTATTCTTATTTTGCTATTATTTTTGCTGATATTAATATTGATATCTAGTTTCGAGTTAGATAGTCGGAAAATGTTATTATAATATAGATGTTGTTTTGCTATATATTATATTGACTCATTAGGTGGCAGGCTGCTCTAGTATATATATATATATATAGTTTTTTTCCCCCTCTTACATAGAACGCCCAAAGTTCTTCAACTCCTCCCATTTCCCCCATATATTTCTTTTAATGGAGTCTGTATTGGTCCTTAGAACTATAAAATCCTTCTTCCATTGAACGCTGATAGTCAATCTGAGATATTATTTCAGTGTTTTTCCAGTTTCTTGCTATACAGTGTCTCGTTGCTAGGATAATATGAATTATTAGATAGTGTATTTCCTTTGTACACCTTGGAATGCAATATGGAAAAGGAACAGATAGGGTGTCAGTGGGTTTAAATCTATGATCAATTTTGTTAAGATAAAATTAATTTTTTTCAGTATTGGTTGTAGTTTGCTGCAGGACCACCACATATGTAGGAGGGTTCCCTCGGTTTCTTGACACCTCCAACATAATTTAGATTGGTCTTGTGAAAATGTATTCATTTGTATTGGTGTCAAATACCATCTGAAGATGATCTTTTCGTATGTTTCTTGTAATGACAAGTTGTGTATACTCTTTTTCATTGTTATTTGTGCCCGGAGCCATTCTTCAAATGTAATGTCGCATCCTATCTCCTGTTCCCATTTAGTCCAGGAATGGTATTTTGATGGATCTATCCTAGCATCGTTTAATTGAGAAATCTTCCCGATTATTTTGTTATTATGTTGCTTCCCTAAAAATTGTTCTAATTGAGAATTTTCCAAAATATTTATAGACTTTCTTTTATTTCTAACTCTCAGATATGAGTAACATTCTTCTGAGGGTAGATTGAATTTAGTCTGTAATTGGGTAAATGGAATTAGAGAGTTTTGTTGTAAGATTTGTGAGATATTGATAATTCCCAGATCTTTCCATCTATCTAGTTTTATATTGTCTATATTCCATGAGATGGCGTCTAATTGGAAATTTTATTTAATTTTTTTAAATTTTATCAGAGGATTGATAATATTTTGGATTATAGGATTTTGGGAATGGTATGATCGTAGATTATCGAACCAAAGGAAATAGTAGGGTTCGAAGTTCCCACAGCTCTCTTTTTCTATCTTGTACCAATTTGTGAGTTTAGAGATCCTATTACCCCATATTACCCCATTTTAAAAAATGGGCAAACATAGCTGTTTCGTGAAGAGACTCAATATTTTGGTATTGCGAATCCTCCATTTTTAGTTTTCCTTGTCATGAAACTGTAAGAGATTCTAGGTTTTTTATTATTCCATATATATTCCAAAAGATATAGTAATTTGGGAATTAAATAAGATTTTACTGAGTTAAAACGTCATAACCATGAAATTTCCAATCCTTTCCATTTCCTGAATTTCTCTCTAAAATATTCTATCATATCAGAGTAATTGGTTTGAATTATCGTATCTAGGTTTATCTTTAATTTTATCCCGAGATAGTCAATAGTTTTATTGTCCCATTTCCAATGGTAGGTCTGCCTTAGTAGATCCAATATACTATAGTCTAAATTTGTTTGTATAATTTGGGTTTTATTGAGATTTAGTTTGTACAGCTGACTTTGAATTCTACTAATGTAGCCTCACAACTGCTGGAATTTTATGTTTACAACCAACCTCCAACTCCCCATACGAAGGGTATGGAAATGCTATTATTTGCATTCTTACCACTAACATGCTGTTTCCTGTTGCTGTTGATGAATAGTCTCTGTGTCTTAAGAAGAATCCAGTTGGGATTCATATCTTCTTCTCTCTCTACGAGTGTTTGAACACTGCATTGATTAATTAATAATACATTTTTAACACAAAAGGATTCATTCAAACTAGAAAACACATAACCCACAGTTAAATAATTACTTCTTTAACTACCAAGTAGTTCCCTACGGATAGCATGATGCTTACACAATGTGTTTTTGTATTTGGTGGGGTGTGTTGTTTTCCTTTTGGCAGAGATATATTGTTTTTTTTAAAGTGTACATGCTTGGCAGAGTTATGCTGACATCATAAATTACTAACTATGAAAGCTTTTCTCTAAATGCTGACGGAATCTAGATTACATTTTTTTTTTTTAAACTTATAAATTTTATTGCCATTTTGTATAAAAGAAAATAGGGTACAGAAATGAAAAAGGGGAAGGGGGAGTTCGCACATGTAAATACGATCCACACAAAGACATGAGCAAATATAATACATGAGAAAATTACTTTACAACCATATATCATGAAACATTTTCAAACATCTCTAAAAGGAATATAGTCTCTAGTCGTTAGAGCCCAAAAAGAAAATTTGGTGGATCAACTTTAGTGAAATATAGAAGAAAAGGAAGAGGGGAGAAAGAAATATGTGACAGAGGGGAAACAGTACCTCAGTGTTTGGGGAGATAAAGCTATATCTTGAAGATTGCCAGCAGTGCTGCCCTTGATAGAGAGGGTTTTTCCAGAGTTGTATTAATTTGTCATAAGGAGCGCAATTACCTGATATGGAGTAGTGGGCATTTTCCATTAATAAATTATTAGAAGGCGTGGTCGAGGGTTGAATTAGAGGGCTATTCACAGATTGTAAAAAGTGACGCACTTGCAAATATTTATAGAAGTCCTCTTTGCCAATTCCATATTGGCGTTGGATGTCTACAAATTTAAGCAAGCTGCCACTGGGAGCCAGGTGTTTGAGTGAGGTTATGCTCCTTTCTACCCATTTGTGGAAATGAGAGTCTGGAATGGACAGTTCCAATGATCTCATCGGAGTAGCTGCTGAGGGTTTAATAAGCTCCGGGCAACATTTTGCATAGTATTTCCAGATTTTGATTGAAGCATTAGAGCATAGGTAGAGAGATGATGTAGGTAATCTAGGGGGTATTTTTGACCTTAGATAATCACAGATTCTATATGGAGTTACCTGGGCATCCTCCACATCCACCCAGGCCAGTTCGCCCTTAGGTGAATGCAGGAGAACCGTTTGGGCCATTAATGCTGCTCTGTAATAGTTTTGAAGGTTAGGTATCCCCAGTCCCCCCTGTTTCCTATGCAAATATAACCATTTGTTAGCAATGCGTGATTTTTGTTTTCCATGAATAAAACATAGTAAGAATGACTGCATTTCTTTAAAATAACTAGTTGGGATTTCTATAGGGAGGGTTCTGAATATATACAGGAGTCTTGGGAGGATGTTCATCTTTATTGCTGAGATCCTACCTAACCAGGATAAAAAGATGGATCTCCATGAATTAATTTCTGCTTTAAATTTTTTCCATTTAAGTAAGAGATGGAATAATTTCTCCATTCAAATTTATATGTCTTTTTAAGAGAATCTATTAGCGAAACAGGGCACTTCAGAGGTAAGGCTTGTGTTTTATCTTGATTAATTTTGTGATACGATACTAAGCTATATTCTTTCAGGGTTGTCATTAAGTGAGGTAGCAATGAGGATGGGTTTGATATTGATATCAGGATGTCATCCGCAAATAAACCCAGCTTAATACTCGAAGATTTGGATAATTGATATCCAATGATGTGTGGATTTTGCCTTATGGTTATTGCTAGGGGTTCTAAAGCTAAAACGTATAATATTGGAGACAGGGGACAACCCTGCCTTGAGCCGTTAGTTACAGGAAATGGTTTTGATAGAAATCCTGCATATTGGGTTTTTGCTGAGGGATGTATAGGGCCATAACTGCATTTATAAACCCTTGTGGTAGGTTATACCTGTGTAATGTAGCTTCTAAAAAGCCCCAATGAAGCCTGTCAAAGGCTTTTTCAGAGTCGAGGGCAAGAAGGAGGCAGGGGGAACCAGTCTTAAAGGAGTGGTGTATTAAGTTAATAAACTTCCTGGTATTATCTACTCCCTGCCTGCCCTCGACGAAACCGACCTGGTCATAATGTATCAATGACGGTATAATTGTTTTTAGTCTTGTAGCCAGAATTTTCGCAAATATCTTCACATCCGTGTTCAGTAGTGAAATGGGGCGGAAGTTCTGGCACAAGTGTAGGGGTTTACCTGGTTTTGGCAGGGTGGAAATATGTGCAGTTAACATTTCTCGGGGAAAGGATTTATTTGCTGAACAGGAGTTGAACAATGACATTAGACAAGGGAGTAGGGTGTTTCTAAACAATTTATAATAAAGGTTGGAAAACCCATCCGGGCCGGGAGCTTTATTTAGTGGTAGGTTCTTGATAGCAAGACTAATTTCTGACTCGAGAATAGGTGTTTTGAGTTCGTTATATTGTAGTTCCGAAATTTGGGGAAGTCCAACTTTGTCTAAAAGTGAGTTTATATCAGTATCTTTGGGTTGTTTTAACTTTGCGTCAGATTTAAGGTTATACAAAGATATATAGAATTGTGCAAATGCATCTGGGAATTTCGCGGGATTAAATATTTTCTCACCAGAGGGAGAGATCAGGTATGATATCTTAGAATTTTTTTTTCTTGAGACGTCTGGCTAAAGACCTTCCTGCCTTGTTACTATGGACATAGTACGATTGTTTTAATTTCTTGAGCATAATTTGAGTGCGGTATAATTGTAAGGCATCTAGTTCTGCTCTAAGTTCGCAACATTTTTTTATGTTTTTCTTGGATGTAGATTGCTTATTAAGACACTCTAAGTCATGTAATTTTACCAGCAACTCTTCTATTCTTTTATTTCTTTGTTTCTTAATGTAAGATGCTAGGGAAATTAAATGGCCCCTGAGGACCGCTTTGTGTGCTTGCCACAGCGTCTCGCTAGATGTGCCATCTGAAGGGTTATTCAAAAAATAGTAATTTAACTTGTCTAAAACATAGTTGTCTGTATGGGAGATTATATAGTCATTGATTTTCCAAGACCCCATTCCTTTATTCTTAAACTGTTCTGAAATTGTTAAAATTATCGGAGCATGGTCTGACCACGTTAGGTCCCCGATGTCACAGTTTTCTATTTTTTGTAAAGTTAACTTATCCACTAAAATGTAGTCGATTCTTGAGTATCTTGAGGTGGACATTAGAGAAAAAGGAATAGTTTCTGGATGTAGGATTGTTGGATCTCCAAGAATCAAATATGTTGAAATCAAGAAGAGTTTGGGAAAATTGCTTGCTTTGCCTAGTTATGTTTTTCTTATATGTACCTGTTGGTTTGTTAGAACTGTCCATGTCTATGTCGGCTATCAGGTTAAAGTCGCCCATAACAATAAAAGCCCCTTTGAAATGTGGTTTCAACTTTTGCAGGGTGCTTTTAAAAAATTGGCTGGAATTTGTGTTAGGTGCATAGAGATTTATCAGTGTATACTGGTTGTTGTTAATAATCAGGTTGAGAAGAAGATACCTTCCCTTGGTGTCTCTTTTGACTAATTGTACCTCCAATGCTAGGGACCTATGTAGGAGTATAGAGACACCAGCTTTTTTAGAAGCCGCTGTTGAATGCAGAGCAGTAGGGAAATCTTTCATTGCACCTAAAGGTATTTTATGTGTAGCAAAATGGGTTTCCTGGGTGGCTATAATATTGGCCTTTAATTTTTCTGCCTCTTCTAGTAGTAAACGTCTTTTATGGGGCGTGTTTAAGCCTTAAAATTGTCAAAACCATGTATGAATTACAGAAAAGTGCTTATCTAGAAAACACCATAAGATTATTCTGATAGAACATCCTCCCAGGAACTCCGAATAAAATACATATTGCATCCTTGATCTGGTTATTCCAAATACCCAATCTGTTGGATCTGGAATATAAGGGTGTTATGAAATGTACACGAAACACACTGACAATACGATATAGGCTTGTTCGGATTGGTAAGGTACTTTAAGGCGAGGAGGAGGGGAAAGCAAAAGGGCAGATTTATTAGAATAGTGTAAGAAAAGAAAGGACAGTAGAAGAAATTCTCAGATAGAGAATTTAGAAGATAACATGTCAAAAAATTCCTGTAGAACAATAAGAACAAAACTTTAGACATGGTTCTCATACCAAATGAGAAGTAGGGGTGCGAAGTGGCTCCGGTCTGACCACCGGATCAGGGTATCATAACAATGCAGTATAAACAACTCACATTACTTATGCATTAATTGGTGTATGTAACAACTTTTTTTTATTTTTTAACCACCGGATTGTTATACTAGAGTTTGTGCAAACAATGTTGGACTAACTGTTATAACAAGGGATTTCCATGTGCTGAAAATACCAGTTTTTAAGCATATATACTTATCTATTTTGTCCCTGAACCTTCAACTTTATGAACTTTCAACTTTGTGTCTCCAGATAGTTGGGGTGAAGCAGTCTCGAAGTCCACCTGCAACACAAGAGTTGCCAAGTCCAACCAGGGAGAGTAGTCCCTTTTCAAGAGATGAAGTACTTATGGTGCATCTTAACGAGCAGAAGGGCTTATCGATGTCGGTTTAGGTACGGAATGATCTTGTGCCCGTCTGTTTCCATTTTTCCCAATCTTGCTCCATAAGGGTTGAGGTGTAGATTGTGGGGATTCGAGGTTGGTTTGCCTTTCATAGGGGATTTTCCATTGCTCAAGGAGCTTCATTCCTTCCGTGATCGAGGAGACCAATCTCGTGTCTCCATCTTTAGAGACGATCAATTTGGTGGGGTAACCCCAGCGGTAAAGAAATTCTCAGAGCTAGTGTGATGGGTCTGTATTCTCTTCTCCTCATTAACGTAAGAGGTGATAGGTCTGCAAACAGTTGGATGCCCTCATATTCTGAAGGTAATGCTTTTTTTGTTCTGCTTGCTCGCAAGATTTACTCTTTTACGTGGAAGTAGTGTGCTCTGAGCAATACATCCCGCGGGTTGTCCTTTGGTATTGTTTTTGGTTTAGGGACTCTGTGGATGCAGTCTATGAGTAAGTCCTGGGCTGTGACATCTGGAAGTAAGTATTTAAAAAAATCTGTAACCCACTCCAAAAGTTCAGAGGAAGTCACATCTTCACTGATCCCACGGATGCATATATTGTTACGCCTAGACCTGTCTTCGAGGTCCATTGTTTTTTCCCTCAAGAGTTGTACTTCTGTGACCAGCTCAGAGTGGCGTACGGTCAGCTCGTTATGCGTATCTATCAGCTCATCCATTTTGTTTTCGACTCGATCGGTGCGTTCACCTATTTCCCTCAGTTCCCGCTTGAATTCTGTAGTGAGCATTCTTATATCTTTTTTATTTGTTCTCTGAGCTGCGACAGCAATTCTCTGATGGACTATTTTTGTATGCAGGGGAGTGAGGATACAGAAGCATCGTCGTCCAAGTCCGACATTTCCTTTTCATCTCCTGTGTTGCGGCCGCCATATTTGATTCCTGAGGTGAGCAATCTTTTCTCTTTTTTTCGGTGTTTGGGTTTAAGATAGTTGTCCAGGTCTTTCTGGGATTTCTTTGCTCCTTGCACTGACATGTTATCCAGAGGAGAAGGCAATGTAAAGTTGCTCTCTACGCTTTTATTTACTATTGTTCCCGGATCCGGACGGGAGCCTTGTGTTTAACCCCTTAGTGACAAGACATTTTCACCTTGACTTTCCCTTGGTGACAATGGCTGTTTTGACATTTCTAGGGTGTTTGTGTTTAGCTGTAATTTTTTTCTTTCTCACATACAGTACCCACACAAATTATATGTTGTTTTTATCGTCATAAGAAGGGCTTTCATTAGATACCATTATGTTCATCATATCTTATAATTTACTACAAAAAAAATCATAAAATATGATGAAAGATTTTAAAAAACCCACATTTTCTAAGTTTAACCTAAAATATAATTTACACAAATAAAATCATTAAAAAAGACCCCATCTAAATAGTTTCTAAATGTTCTCCCGAGTTCAAAAATATGCATGTTTCCATATTTTTCGTATTTTTTGCGAGTTATGGGGCAAAAACCAAAAATAGTGTTTTTTGTTTTTTTCCTATATTGACCTTTTGACCCCAACCCGAACCTAAAATTTAACCCTAACACGAAATTTAACCCCAACTCTAATCCTTATTATATCCCTTAATATTTTTTAACTTTAATTTAATTTTAAACCTATCCCTTATGCTAAAAAAATATTTAATTTTAACCCTATAGGCTAATATATCTAAATAACCTGTTTTTAATTAATTAAATATGTATTTTAAATATTTTGCATTGCAATGCTACTAAACTACCACTAGGGGCAGTCAAGTAGCATATTCAGAGCGACGGAAGTGAAGTTACTTTCACTTCCGAAGCTCAGACCGGCAGAGGGCTTAGCCATATTGACGGAGCAGCATGCTCCGTCAATATGGCTCCCCACGATCGCTCCGTGGGGCGATCGTGGGGGTCCCAAAATAGAAATTTCGGTGCTGGCTATTGCCTCGAAGTCGAGGCTATAGACCAGCACTGTTAAAGCAGTTTTCGTGATCGTTGATCGCGAAAACCGCTTCATTCACTGCAGGACGTGCCAGGCACGTCCTTTGTCGTTAAGGGAGTTTCTCCCAGGACGTGCCTGGCACGTCCTTTGTTGTCAAGGGGTTAAGCAGCCAGTCTGCAGCGTGCCAGGCCACGCCCCCTAGATTACATTTTAAACCTTGTTTAACAATATTGTACGTTGGGCTTTAAATTGTAAGCACAGCCTGGCAAAGGAATGTTTAATTGTTGACAATCCTAAGATGGTCCATTTGTTATTATCATTGTCTTTTCTTAATTCTATACTACTAGAACACTCACAGTGCTTTTGCTTAAATGGTAAATGTGTTTACTAAACTGTGAGTGGATGTATTAACAATCCCATCTTCTTGTTTTAGTTTCAGGACCATGGATAGGGGTGAATAGAACAGGGAAAAGCACAGACCGTAACATTGACTGCAATCTTCAGTTGCCCAGTTTTCAGTTGTTCTTTATGTTAATTGTATTGCTATGCAGTTTGCTTGCCTAAGCACAAATATGCACATAGCAAGCAAGAATCTGAAATAAATAAATGAAGGCTTAGTATACTCAGTACACTCTCAGTCCATTTAATAGTACCTTTAAACAAAAATAAAAATAAGCTCCATACAATGCTGAGTGCCGTTATTTCTCCATATTTAATTTTTTGTTTATCTTTCATTTAATTATGAACGTGCTTGAGTTATATATGTTTTAGACCACTTTCATAACTAAAAGATCCATGAACAGTTTTTTTTTTCTTTCGCTGCACTATGGGCAATATTTCAAATAGAAATACTGTGTGATTGCTAACCAACCTGCCTCCTTGTGTCACTGGTTTAGTAAATCATTCCAATTATAGAGGACTAAACCATAGCAGTACATATATGCACCCTGTGTATATATGAACACATATTGGGTGTACGTATATGAACATGCTCCCAATCAGAGAGATAACAAAATGCCCATACTAGGGCACCAGTGTCCAGAAAGGTCTGTGAAGGTCCATAGAATATCATTAAAATTTCCATCACAGGCTGAAAATTAATTGCCGTCACATAAAAAACTAAACAGATTATGGCCACCTGACAGTGTAACACAGGTATAATAAAGTTTAGCTTTTTCAGGCATCGAATATGCAGACATGTCATACAATTGTTGCATTTGTCTGTAAATACAAATTAAATTAAAGTGATGTTTTGTGGAAACAAAGCATTTCTATTTCAACTGTTTCCCCTTATACTGTCTTCTAATCCATTCATCCTATTTTCATCTTTTTTTTGGTTCTCTGTATCCCTATTATTCTTGTCACACCACTTTTCACTTTCTAAGACATGCCAACTCAGGTATCATTTGCTATTGTTTGTTCAATCATAAAATGCCTTCAATTTCTAAATCAGGGCTGGAGATTGGAAAGCAGTAGAAACAAAAATAAAAAAATAAAAATTTCACACACTGTGCTTAGAATCTTTCTTCCATCTGAAATGTCAAGAAAACTGAGAACATGGCAAGGCTCAGTGAAATCATACACAATGCCTTCATCATTTCTAGTACTTTAGATGTTGCTTTTAAAATAAATAGGAGGGGATGATTGAGACCGACATGAGATTTCACCTGCACATCGCTGAGAGAACCACAAATCCTGACAAACTGTTTTACCCATGTAAGAACTGGGACGTAAAAAAGAGGATTTTTCAAGTATGATGGTTCAATTTCTCCTTATCAACAAAAGCTTGAAAAGAAAATCATTACAGGCAGGGAGGGGAGGGAGGTTGAATAAGAGTGTGAGAATAAACATAAGAAATAAAAGATAGAACTTGGGATAGCAGTGTCTGATCAGAATTGTTAGTGCAAAAGGTAGAGTTAAAAAAAACCACCAGACACATAAAAGGTGGTGGAAAAGCAAAGAATACTATTCAGAAAAGAAACAAATAAAAATAAGAGAAGATGGATGGAATGGTGAAGGAAATGCTTCAGTGAATGTACCTCCTTGAAAGTTTTATCGATCAAGTAACAGATAGTCAATGTTTCCAAAAGAGCTTCCAAGGCACACACAGAAGAGACTATAGCCCAGTCAGTGAAAAAGGGGGATAAAACATTTTTTAGATACATAAATGAGAAAAGGAAAGTAAAACAAGGATTAGTTAAATTAAAAACAAAAGAAGGATGCTATGTAGAAGAGGATAAAGGCTTAGCAGACTGCCTTAATGAATATTTTTGTTCAGTTTTTACAAATGAAAATGAGGGTAAGGGACCTCATTTAGGGAAAAAGACTAATGAGTCTTTTGATGCATGTAAGTTTACAGAGGAAGAGGTTTTACTTCAGCTGTCTAAAGTAAAGACAAATAATGTCAATGGGACATGATGGGATACATCCAAAGTTATTAAAAGAACTTAGTGGTGTACTAGAAAAACCGTTAACAGATTTATTTAACCAATCATTGTTAACGGGAGTAGTTCCAGAAGATTGGAAATTAGCTAATGATGTGCCCATTCACAAGAAAGGTAGTAGGGAGGAGGCGGGCAACTATAGACCAGTAAGTCTTACTTCAGTAGTGGGGAAAATAATGGAAACCTTGTTAAAGAATAGGATTGTTGAACATCTGAAGTCGCATGGATTTCAAGATCAGAGACAGCATGGGTTTACTTCAGGGAGATCATGCCAAACTAATCTTATTGATTTTTTTGATTGGGTGACTAAAATAATAGATCAGGGTGGTGCAGTAGACATTGCTTACCTAGATTTCAGTAAGGCTTTTGACACTGTCGCACATAGAAAGCTTATCAATATACTGAAATCTTTGAGTTTGGATTTCAATATTGTTGAATGGATTAGACAATGGCTGAGTGACAGGCAACAGAGGGTTGTAGTCAATGGGGTATATTCGATGCAAGGTCTTGTTACTAGTGGGGTACCTCAGGGATCTGTACTTGGACCCATTCTCTTTAATATTTTTATTAGCGATATTGCAGAAGGTCTTGTTGGCAAAGTATGGCTTTTTGCTGATGATACAAAGATTTGCAGCAGGGTTGATATTCATGGAGGGATAAGCCAAATGGCAAATTATTTAGCTAAACTAGAAAAATGGTCAGAGCAGTGGCAACTGACATTTAATGTGGACAAGTGCAAGATTATGCACCTTGGGCGTAAAAACCCAAAAGCAGAATATAGACTATTTGGTACAGTCCTAACCTCAACATCTGAGGAAAGGGATTTAGGAGTAATCATTTCAGAGGACTTGAAGGTAGGTAGGCAATGCAATAGAGCAGCAGGAAATGCTAGCAGAATGCTTGGTTGCATAGGGAGAGGTATTAGCAGTAGGAAGAGGGAAGTGCTCATGCCATTGTACAGAGAACTGGTGAGACCTGAATTGGAGTATTGTATGCAGTACTGGAGACCATATCTCCAGAAGGATATTGATACTTTGGAGAGAGTTCAGAGAAGGGCTACTAAACTGGTTCATGGGTTGAAGGATAAAACTTACCAGGAAAGGTTAAAGCATCTTAACATGTATAGCTTGGAGGAAATACGTAACAGGGGGGATATGATAGAAACATTTAAATACATAAAGGGAATCAACACAGTAAAGGAAGAGAGTATATTTAAAAGAAGAAAAACTACCACAACTAGAGGACATAGTCTTAAATTAGAGGGGCAACGATTTAAAAGTAATATCAGGAAGTATTACCGTATTTGCTCGATTATAAGATGACCCTGATTATAAGACGACCCCCCAAACTTTGGATATTCCTTTAGGAAAAAAACTAAAAGCCTGAATATAAGACTACCCTATAGGAAAAAAGTTAAACTTGTATATATTCACATGTAAATTGCTTTTTTAATAAAAAATTATGATATAAAAAAATGTATTTCTAGTTTTTATTTCTTTTTATGTGCCAATGCTGCCTTTCTCTTTCCCTTGCCCCCATTTTTCTCTCTCTCCCCCCTCCCCTTGCCTGTCTCCTAACCCCCTCACTCCCTTTGTCTCTGTCTCTTAACCCCTTCCCTCCCCTTGTCTCTGTCTCTTAACCCCTTCCCTCCCCTTGTCTGTCTCTTAACCCCTTCCCTCCCCTTGTCTCTGTCTCTTAACCCCTTCCCTCCCCTTGTCTCTGTCTCTTAACCCCTTCCCTCCCCTTGTCTCTGTCTCTTAACCCCCTCCCTCCCCTTGACTCTGTCTCTGCCCCCCTCCCTCCCCCCTGTCTCTCTGTCCCCCCTGTCTCTCTGTCCCCCTCCCTCCCTCCCCCTGTCTCTCTGTCCCCCTCCCCCCCCTCCCTCCCTCCCTCTGTCTCTCTGCCCCCCCTCCCTTCCCCTTACCTTGATCCCTGGTGGCTAGTGGGGGCAGCCGGGGGATGTCTGCACGATTCTTGCTACGCTCTGATATATCTGGGTAGTTTTTCAGGAATTTCTGCACCATGAAATTCAGCACATGCGCCAGGCAAGGGATGTGCGTCAAACCGGCTAGGCCCAGAGCTGCTACGAGATTTCGCCCATTATCGCACACCACCAGGCCGGGCTTGAGGCTCAGTGGTAACAACCACTCATTGATCTGTTGTTCCATGCCCGTCCACAGCTCCTGCGCGCTGTGGGTGTTTTCCCCCAAACATATGAGTTTTAAAAGAGCCTGCTGTCGTTTCCCCCTGGCTGTGCTGAAGTTGGTGGTGAAGGCGTTACGCTGACCGGATGAGGAGGTAGTAGAGGAGGTGGTAGAGCATAAGGAAGAAGCTGAGTAGGAGGAGGAGGAAACAGGCGGCAAAGAGAAATGCCCTGCAATCCTCTGTGGAGTAAGGAAATGCGCCAAACTGCTATCTGCCTCAGGCCCAGCTGACATTACATTTGCCCAGTGTGCAGTTAGGGAGATATAGCGTCCCTGCCCGTGCTTACTGGTCCACGTATCTGTGGTTATGTGGACCTTGCCACAGATGGCGTTGCGCAGTGCACACCTGATTTTGTCCGCCAATTGCTTGTGCAAGGAATGGATGGCTCGCCGGAAAAAGTAGTGGCGGCTGGGAACCATGTACTGTGGGACAGCCACCGCCATCAGGTTTTTAAAACTGTCCGTCTCCAACAGACAGAATGACAGCATTTCAAGGCCAGGAATTTGGAAATGCTGGCATTAAGGGCCAGTGTTCGCGGTTGGGTAGGGCCATACTTCCTCTTTCTCTCCAGTGTTTGGGAGATGGACAGCTGAACGCTTCCATGGGACAGTGTGGAGATGCTTGGGGACGATGGCGGACGTTGTGGTGTTGCTGCCACTTCCTCTATTTGCTCGGTGGCAGGTGCCACTGTGACTCCAGAGCTGGAGGAAGAGGCCAAGACAGCAGCAGAAGAGGAAGCAGGAGGAGCCTGAGACCTTTCTTGGGTTTTGAGATGCTTACTACACTGCAGCTCGTGCTTTTCATGTAGATGAACCTGGTCATGCAGGTTGTGCTCAGGTTTAGCACATTTATGCCTCCCTTCAAGTTCTGATTGCACAGCTTGCAAACCACTTGTGTCTTGTCATCAGCACATTTTCTAAAGAACTGCCATGCCAGGGAACTCCTTGTAGCTGGCTTTGGTGTGCTCTGCCCCTGGGTGCGGTGGGCAGTAGCAGGGGTACTGTCTAGGGGACGGCCGCTACAATGGCCATGTGGGGTATAGGACCTCATCATCCTCCACATCATCTTCCACCCACTCCCCAACCCTGCCCTCCTTGCCGGTCTGCACACTGCCAAAAGCCACAGCAGTTGACACCTGTGTTTCATCATCCTGACACAAAAGTAGTTATGCATCAGTGCACTCAATCTCTTCCACTTCTGGGGCAAGGCTAGGTTTGATGACCCCGCCAGCAGAGTCATCAAAAAGCAAAATAGACTGCTGCATGACTTGTGGCTCAGACTACGTGGCTGATTTTCAAGGGGATGAGGTGAAAGACAGATGGCCATGGGCTGCAGGTGTCGACTCTGGATGCACTGTCAGCCACCCAATCTACTATCGCCTGTACTTGTTCTGGCCTCACCATTCTGAGTGGCATTCGGGCCTACCAAATAACGCTGAAGGTTCTGTCGTGTACTAGCACCTGAGGAAGGTGTTTCACTTGTGCGTGTAGCTGGCACAGATCGACCACATCCCCTACTTGCAACAGGAGCTCCACCAACACCAGCAGCACCCCGACCAGGGCCATGTCCCTTATTTGACGCTCTCCTCATTCTTTGCGGTCACCCACCAAAGTAACAGATGGTTTATGTCAGGCGACAATGTAACCGCCAATAGTCAAGAATTTTTATTTTTTTTGTTTTTTTGTTTATTGGACTGCAAGAAATGCACCGCAAGACGCAAATGTACCCAAAACAATTAGAATTTTTCAAAGTGCGCTGTAAGCACAGTATTTAACTGTCCTGTTTGACTCTCAGATATGAAGTGCACCGCAAGACGCAAAAGTACTATTTAGCACCCAAAACAATTAGAATTTTTCAAAGTGCACTGTAATCACAGTATTGGACTGTTCTATTTGACTCTCAGATACGGAGTACACCTTCAGATATGAAGTGCAGGAAGCACATGTACTATTTAGCACTCAAAACAATTAGAATTTTTCAAAGTGCGCTGTAAGCACAGTATTGGACTGTTCTATTTGACTCTCAGATATGAAGTGCAGGAAGCACATGTACTATTTAGCACCCAAAACAATTAGAATTTTTCAAAGTGCACTGTAAGCACAGTATTGGACTGTTCTATTTGACTCTCAGATACGGAGTACACCGCAAGACACAAATGTGCTATTTACCACCCAAAACAATTAGAATTTTTCAAAGTGCGCTGTAAGCACAGTATTGGACTGTTCTATTTGACTCCCAGATATGAAGTGCAGGAAGAACATGTACTATTTAGCACCCAAAACAATTAGAATTTTTCAAAGTGCGCTGTTAGTACAGTATTGGACTGTTCTATTTGACTCTCAGATACGGAGTACACCGCAAGACGCACCCACTAAAATAATCACTGTAATTTGAATAATCGCTGTAGTTTGAATAATTGCTGTAGTTTGCAGATTCAACACCAGAATTTTTTTTAATCTGTCCCTCACAGCTGCAGCATCCTCTCCCTACACTAAGAAGAGCTCATGTGATGTGCGTGTATGTGACTCCAGCTTATATATAGAGGCTGGGTCACATGCTGCACTGGCCAATGACAGCCATGCCATTAGTAGGGATGGCTGTGATGGCTTCTAAGGGCAAACGAGTCAAACACTTGTTGATTGGCTGCCCTGCAGCCTTTGAACATGCGCCATTAAATCGTCGAACCTCGAACTCCAAAACGGACAGATAGTGAAATGTCCGGGTTCGGGTTCGTGGCACGGACACCTTAATGTCCGGTATGAACCCGAACAGTGCGGTTCGGGTTCGCTCAACACTATTCCTGACTCAAAGACCTTGACTTTTAATATAGCGCCTTTCCTCTATATTATGATATGAAAAATTAGTGTATTGGCATTGCAAGGATCAAAGTCAAAATAAATGTTAACTCGCACAGTTTAGAAGAAATCTGATATTTTCACAGATTGGAAGGCATCTTAAACATAATAGTTTTTAATGCTGCTCTAAAAAGAAAATCCCCATTGAGCTATGGGACAATCTCACCTGCACATCTAGCTTCCTTGCAATGTGTACATTTTATTGACACAGGCTTGCATGGCAAGAAAGGAGAAAAAAAGTGGTCAAATACCCCCTCCTTCTAATTATATTAGGCTTGGGCAAATTTAATTCCCCAACCACTGCTGATGCCCATTTTATTGGTTAATTAAAAAGTGAACAACATTATTTTTAGAAAAATCCACCACCTACAGGTAGTGATAGATTAGGTAAATAATAAAATAAAAATAAAAATGCATGTTGAATTTTTCTAGGACCCTCTTTCTCCTTTGTGGATCCAGTTTATAGATGGAAGATTGATTGCACATATATGCAACAAATCTCTGATTTTACCATATGTGTGGTATTACATCCATGTCTCTGGAGTCATGTCTTTAATGATGTACTGATAATTCAGCCAGAAGGTTAAGATTTCCAAGCTCAATTGATTGTCAAGAAGATGTAAAAAGAAAGAGGAGGAAAGAAAAATCAATATATTAATCAACACCTCACGAATCATGACAGATTCACCATTAAATTAGACTGGACAGAAATGAGGAAGTAACAGATTAACTGCAGTCCTTAGACGTGTAGTTCATTAAAAAGTAATTGAAAGATGTTTTGGGAATACTTTTTGTTGGGCAACAGTTAGAAGTGAAGGTGAGTAGTAGCATTATAGGATAAATTAGGAAACCAGGCAGGCTTGTATGTGCACAGTAATGGATTTTTTTTTACACATTTTGCCTATCTTAGTAAATTACCAAAATGAAAACGGTGATATAGTAACTAAAAGTGAGCTGGCAAGTCAACTGCAAAGAACCAGGCATTGGTAGCCGAGTTGGAAAGATAGGGGAGTTTTAGAATGTTTTTAATTCACCAAATACATGCCTTATTTTTCCCGTTGTCAGTTCTCTTGCCAGTACAGTTTCAGCGTAGAGAGAATTTCTAGAAATAACACTCTGGTCATTTGATTCATTCTATAGACACATGTAACCATGCCATAGAACTTAAATGGAACCGTGGCATCATCAAGATTGGAATGAGAGTTGTATTCCGTATTTCAGGCACAGATAAAAAAAAAAAAATACTGTATTGCGGTTAATTCTGATACTAGTTTTGGTCTTAGTCTTTCAAAACCTGCCTTAATTATTTCAGATTGTTAAACTACTAGAATTATGCTAATTAAGGACTCAATGTTACATTTTACTTGTGATAAAATTAGTTAAATAGAAAGGATGCTAATGTGACCTCATTCCATATCTGTGTAACGACCTAGATAAAACCCGTCTAATATTTTCCTATGTGACTGCGTGATAATTGACATAGTATAAAGAGTGTAAAATGTCTTCCTAACAAACTTTGCACATGTAAAAAGGAGGTCTCACATCTGCTATGTTGAGCTAAAAACTTGTCGCTGATAATGAAATAGTCATTAAATAAACTATATGCCATTTTTAAAGGACAGTGGTCAACAAAAAAAGTAATCTTTAACTGTAAGATTGCATCAAGTGTAGGCATTTTAAACAGAAAAGTTTTAATGAAAGAATACAAATCATGTACCTCTGTGCTTGTATTTCTCTATCCATTCCTTCCAAATCCAAACTGGGATGCCAGGGGCAGAGCTTGGGAGGGCAGAGCGAAGTCACTACTGCACTTGCTATCCATGCTGCACATGAGCAGAAGGCATTTGCCAATGTCTCAGACATCAGCAAATAGTACTGCAGGATATCATTCCCAAATCCCTACATCCCACCCGAGCATTGGGACAAAGGTAGAGCTCTGCAGGACAGAAGGGCACGGCCTCCAAATCGAGACTATCCTACATAAAGCAGAATAGTTGGGAAGCATGTCCATCTCAAGGCTAACATTTTGTACAGAATTTTGGGTAGGATGAGTCAGATGAAGGAAGATCTGACACATTTGACCCAATATTTTCTGCTCCCTGATAGAACTATACAACAAAGAGGGCTCAGTAAGGTGCTTTATTTATTTAATTTTATTAAAGCATTTCTATTTAAAATACTTGCACTTGATGCAATATTTCTGTCAAACATAACTTCTTTTTTTGACAACACGCACACAGCATTATCAGTGTTCATAAACATTCCACGTCTGCAGCTTACAAGACATTAGTGATTGACTTCATTAGGCAATCCTATACATTACCTGTTTAATCACACTGTCAAAAATATATTTGGCTGTGCCTTTGATGTTTCCATGACAACTGCCAACACTGGGGTTTCAGGGCATTAGTGGACTATCTTTTGTGTCAATTGAGAGTGCTTTTCGATCTTCCGCAGCAATTTCAGTGTTTCACTGGTAACATTTGATTAAAAGGATAGGTCATTTTCATTCTCAATGGATCCACCAATATCCTGTGATATGGAAAATCTCCGGAACTGATTTTTTTCCCTTGGGAGCAAATGCCACCTCCACTGTAGCCTAATCTTGCTGCATGCATACAGCTTGAATACACCATATATAAAGCACATAACATAAGAGAGGGTGAGACAAGTTGTTTTTATATACTGTAACATCCAATTGCCAGATTTAATCAGCAGGAAAAATCTACACATCCAAAGTTATTTATAGGCCTAATTCATCAAAGTAAACTTAGCATAAATCAATATAAACACATTTCAATACACTCTCTGATAATCAGTTCTGCAGAATAACATACAATTTTGAGAACCTTTTTTTTATTGTGATATAATGTATGACTGTATCTATAAATTGGCGAATCAAAGAAAGACATAGCTGAACAAGACAAGCAAAGAACGTAATAAAGTAAGATGATATATTATAGAAAGCTGAGATAGTGTTGAAGACAAATATATTATATTTGTTTGCACAAATGTAGCAGAGCATTCTCAGTGGAGCATACATTTTATTAAGCTGATTTTCCCAATGATAAGTGTTACATAGACGAATAATAGAAATTTACACTACTGCATATTCATTTCAATGTTTCTCTTTTAGATTGTGTCAAAAAGTTGACTAACAATGTAAATGACAACATTACAAGACGCACTATGAAATGCACTGCAAGTGTGACTAACACATCTTTATCACTGTGTTCTTCTCATCCATATATAGCAGCAGAAGCAGTGAAGTATACAGTCAACATACTCCAAAATCCACTGAATGAACTACTTCTCTCTCAGATACTCAACTTAACTCAATTGAATTATTTGGTTCCCTTTGAGATACTTGACCTAATATTCTTCAATACCAAAATTTGCTGTGTAAATGGAAGATGTTTTGTAGTATACTTGTAGGCTATAATGGATGAATATCATCCACTAGTGAACAATTGAACAGTTTGAAGTTGTACTGAGGTGGAATGTTGCCAATGATTTATGGCCCTAGACTGAATAAGACACCAGAAATACAAATGGTTGCCGTGGACAAAATACGCTGATTACTCTCATAAATCAGGTGTGCTCAGGGTGTCATCTCAGTTGTGTAAACTCCTATATCATTTAGTCTTCTTTCCTGCGGGGTAACACCCCTTTGATTGTCAGGATCTGCTAATGTTTTAAGGCAATAAACAATAATTCCAATTTCTATATTGCTTGAACAGAAAGGTCATGATAAATTATGAAGCCAATAAAAGATTCAATATTGGATCCAAGACTTGACTTTCATGAGTCTATAGGCTGGTAACTAACATTTCATATGAAGAAATAAATTATTTGAGCCAAAGAAGTACAAAACATAAATGCTTCTATAAGTGAAAAAAACAAAAACGACTTTGTGCTTTAACCCCTTAGTGACAAGACATTTTCACCTTGACTTTCCCTTGGTGACAATGGCTGTTTTGACATTTATGGGGTGTTTGTGTTTAGCTGCAATTTTATTCTTTCTCACATACAGTACCCACACAAATTATATGTTGTTTTTATCATCATAAGAAGGGCTTTCATTAGATACCATTATGTTCATCATATCTTATAATTTACTACAATTTTTTTTTAAAAGCCCACTTTTTCTAACTTTTACCCAAAATATAATTTACACAAATAAAATCATTAAAAAAGACCCTGTCTAAATAGTTTCTAAATGTTGTCCCGAGTTCAGAAATATGCATGTTTCCATATTTTTCGGTATTTTTTTGTGAGTTTTGGGGCAAAAACCAAAAATAGTGATTTTTGTTTTTTCCTATATTGACCTTTTGACCCCAACCCGAACCCAAAATTTAACCCTAACACTAAATTTAACCCCAACTCTAATCCTTATTGTATCCCTTAATATGTTTTAATTTTAATTTAATTTTAATCCTATCCCTTATGCTAAAAATTATTTAATTTTAACCCTATGGGCTAATCTAACTATACAACCAGTTTTTAATCAATGAAATATTTATTTTAAATTTTTTCCATTGCTATGCTACTTAACTACCACAAGTCAAGTAGCATATTCAGAGCGACGGAAGTGAAGTTACTTTCACTTCCGAAGCTCAGACCGGCAGAGGGCATAGCCATATTGATGGAGCAGCATGCTCCGTCAATATGGCTCCCACGATTGCTCCGTGGGGCGATCGTGGGTGCCCCAGAGCAGAAATTTAGGTGCTGGCTATTGCATCGACATCAAGGCAATAGACCAGCACCATTAAAGCGGTTTTTGCGATCGTTGATCGTGAAAACCGCTTGATTCACCGCAGGACGTGCCAGGCACGTCCTTTGTCGTTAAGGGAGTTTCTCCCAGGACGTGCCTGACACGTCCTTTGTCGCGAAGGGGTTAATTACTGTTAATTACTGTTATACTAAAATGTAACATGTTTATTTAATTTCAATTATCAGTTATGGTAAACTTTTACTATCCACACCCTGAAAATAAGGGCAGTTTTGAAAGGATCCCTGTGTGAATGGTCAGTTTCTCCTAGGAGACTCCTCAAGGAAATGAAGAGTCAAAGAAACAAGACCTAGCCCAGATTCTGAGTTGAAGTTTAATACAAACGTATCCGTAGGGTAGCATCTTACACAGACTGCTCTGCCGCACCCAAGTTTACACACATATTTATAGTAAAACACTACAGCATAATTTCATGATTCTCAGCAAATGATTGGTTATAATTTGTTGCAGTGCTACGTATTATCTTTATAAAACCACATTGTACCGACTAGACTAACAGGAAAATGTTCAGTTAAAACATACCTTTTTTTAAAACCATTACGTTAGAACCAGCTGACCATTGCTCAATACTGTGTATGTCAGCTAAAGTTTCAGGAAGCCATACGGCGTCTGTCAGCTAAAGTTTCCGGAAGCTTGATTACTTATGTAATCTTTCAACACTAAGAGCAATCATTTTATGGCAAGAACTTCTTTACTGAATAACCTCCAGCAGCAAAGCAGTTAACATGCTGTGGGTCAAACAACCAAGCAGGAAACAGAAAACAGTCTATATAAGGACCCAGCAATAACTTTCACTTCCCTCTTTCTTTGCTGCTTGACCTCCAGGTGAGCACTGTGTAAAACAGAGTTTTATTGTGCATATTACTGTATATGGTGTGTATTTTGCATAGTTACTTCAGGTTATTGCTTTCTGTCTAGTCTTTGCATGGTGCTTTGATTTTACCTACCCTTACTCTGGGCCCTCATGCTTCCCATGTTTTTTCTCTCAACCAATGAAGCCTCTGGGCTCTGATTTTGTCTCCCCCGCCCCCCCCCCCCCCCCCCGTTCTTAGTTTCCCACAAGTTTTGTAAAGTTTTTCACACAATTTCTAGGCCTTACCAGGCCTCCTGAACTCTCCGGAGGCCTTTTGCAGACATTGCCCAGCCGCGGTATCACCTCCTCGGCCGCAAGGCAGGCTTCGGACCCACAGGTCTGATTCACTGTTAACAGATGTTATTTCAATATGCTGCACTTACGCCACCATGGCTATTAAGGTACTTGCCTGTCAGGTTACCCCCTTCAGTGCTACTAGGTGACCCCACTGTGTCTCTCATTTTTGGCTCTCAGGTGATGCTTGGGATGACCCCCCTCACCACAAAGGACAAGCCTTCGCGGCCCCAGGTCCTAGCCTGTTGGATGACCCCCTTTACTCTCGGGTGACCCCCGATATTTGGCTCCATACCACAACTGTCTCCCTCTGTCTTCCACAGATGGTGACGCTATGTCAGAGGAAGCTAGCTCTATACTGCCCGCTGGCCTTCAAGCTTGGCTCAAAGCAGCCCTGGCTGAATCTCTACTCGCCACTCTGGCATCAATTAAAACTACACCTGTTGTGGAACAGCCTTATGCAGACCGGTCACCTTTGGGTCTGGAAGACTCTGGGTCTGAGGACCACCGACTGTCTCCTGACACAGAGCGCCCACGCATGAGGCCCTGGACTGACACCATAGCCCAAACAGTCTCCAAGGACAAGACGCCCCTCAAGAAGCCAAAGAGCGTCTCCCTCTTCGCCATCCCATCTGGCACCTTTACACATGGGGAGTTCTCAGAGGATCAAGACACCTTTGAGATCGTCGACGAATATCACGCCAGCGACTTGTTCCCTGGGTCCTCTAGCGTGCCTTTCCCATCCAATCTGACTCAGCACTCCTATGTTCGTGAGTCAGTCATCAGGGACGGCTCTACCCAAGATTCACCTGTCAAAATCCTAGACTATGCTGGTCTCCCCATGTTTGACCCTCGGAACCTGAGACACCCACATTCTGCAGAATGGTCCCCCCGGCTCATGTTGCCGAATTCCTTTGCTACTGGCTCCGTCGGCCACTGGACAAGGAGGTTTGGCAGAAACTCCGGGTGGAATGTCCCAGACCAACACTGTGTCTCACACCCCGGACTTTGACCCGACTTTCGCTACTTTCATGGCCAGGAGTGGCAGGGATCCCAAGAAGGGCCTGGAACAGGGTCTACGCATGGCTCAGGACAAACTGCTGGATGTCTCTGGCCCTCTGATGCAGATTTTTTGCATGGCAGAAGAAGCCCTCATGGATGGTGCAACCCTTGACCCTCAACTGACCAGAGAATGGGCACAACGCGCCCTTTGCCTCCTGGGTAACACAAACTCTGCATTGTCCACTGAACGCCGGAAGGCAGCCTTATTCAGGCTTGACAATAAGTTGGTGAAATTGGCTCCCAAGGAGTTGGGCCCAGAGGCCAATGGGTTGCTGTTCGGGGACACGTTTCTGAAGAACTTGAATCAGCATGTGAACATTTTCACCTCACTGAACAAAGCCCAAACTTCTATGAGACAGGTCTTCCCTTCGCCATCAGTTCGGCGCCTGCTTTCCTTTCGGCCTTAGTTCGGCGCCATGGTGCTTCAAGAAACTCCTGAAGCCGGTCATGGAATTCCTGCGCGCCCGAGGCATTCGTTCCATTATCTACCTGGATGACATCCTTCTGATGGGCCAGGATCGAGCTTCCTTACTCAGGGACACGTCTCTCACGGTTCATCTACTTCAAGATTTGGGGTTCATGATCAACATGGACAAGTCAGATTTTACTCCGACTCAATCGGTCCAATTTCTCGGCTTCATGGTGGATTCGGTCCGAGCGGAACTACGGCTCCCGCGGTCAAAAATCTTAGTCATAAAAAAAGCCATTCGTCGTCTGTTGCGACAATCTCAATCGTCCCTGCGGGAGATCGCTCAAATTATCGGCCTGCTATCCGCTTCCATCCAGGCTATATTCCCAGGCCCACTTCACTATCGTGCTCTGCAATGCCTAAAAACCCATCATCTTCGTTTCTCTGGCTCTTACGATCGGATGGCACGTATCACACACGAGGTCCATCTAGAACTTCACTGGTGGCTTAACCACATGGATGCCTGGAATGGCAAGGCTATTTTTGGCCGCCTTCCGGACTTCATCCTGGACTCGGATGCCAGCCTGTTTTGCTGGGGTGCTGCTTGCAGAGAGGAAGCCACTGGTGGTCTCTGGACCCCCAAGGAGCAAGGGCTCCACATAAATTGCCTGTCTCTTTTGCAATACGAAGTTTATCCACAGTCCTGACTCACTGCTCTTTAGTTCTTCATATGGACAATGTTTCAGCAGTTAGGTATGTCAACCATCTGGGTGGCTCTCGCTCCAGACTTCTGACAGAACTGACAAAAAATCTCTATTGGTACTGCCTAGACCGGCACTTGTCAATTCCGGCGGAATACCACCCAGGTAAAGACAACCTGGTGGCAGATTGGTTCTCGTGCCACTGGAGGGATGTGAGCGACTGGCATCTGCACACTCTAGATCAACTCAGGGGTCCCTTCACATTGGATCTCTTTGCATCCAGAACAAATCGTCAGACCGCAGCTTTCTTCAGTTGGATGCCGGACCCTCTGTCCTCAGCGGTGGATGCCTTCCTTTAAACCTGGCCGTCTCAGGGGGCATATGCCTTTCCCCCATTCTCCATGATTCTCAGATCACTCCACCAAGTGGCACTTCAACATGCCATGGTACTCCTCTGCTGTTGGAACTATCGTGCAGGGATCCTCTCCTCCTTCCGGATATCCAGGATTTCCTCGTGGACCCACAGGGGACCCTTCATCCACTGATTCTACAGGATCGATTGTCCCTGGTGGCTTGGACAGTTTCCAGGCATCATGGGATGTGTCGGGATTATCGCCAGCGGCTCGGACCCTCCTTTGGGGACTCCTGGGCCCCGGGCACCAGAAGGTTCTACTTACATGCTTGGAGGACATAAAACAGCTGGTGTTTGGGACAACACATCAATTCCTTTACGGCTCCTGTTGTGGCAGTCTTAAATTTTCTGGCCTCTTTGTTCACTCAGGGAAAATCGTATCGGACTATTAACATTTTCCGTTCTGCGATTTCGGCTAAATACCCGTCGGTCTGTCATTTGCTTCGGGGAATCCGGTTAGCCAAACCCCCTTTGGCCCATTATGCCACCTTCTGGAAAGTTTCCCTAGTATCCCTAGTAATCATGGCCGGACAACGATAGTCTGTCGTTCTAGTTTGGAGATCAGTTTACTTTCACATGGCTATAATTTTTTCTTTCAGAGTAATATCATCCTTCACAACTGTGAGCTGCTTTGGTGTATTTTCTTCTTGGAAAGTGGAGTTCGTCTTCTGGTTCATCTGTGTTTCTCCTGATCGGCACATCAAAGAAAGAGGAAGTGACAGTTATTGCTGGGTCCTTATATAGACTGTTTTATGTGTCCTGATTGGTTGTTTGACCATCAGCATGTTAACTGCTTTGCTGCTGGAGGTTATTCAGTAAAGAAGGTTTATGCAAATACTCGCCTCCTGTCTTTAATAAAATTCAGATTATTTCTACACCAAGGCTATTTGACAAGATCTATTTGACAAACCCCTGTTGACTCCTACTAATTATATTCTGATTGAAGACGTATTCATTAATGTATACCATCACATAACTTCCCCACTATAGATGGAAAATGCAATGGCCTTTTATTGCCTGGCTTGGATTTTGATCCCTTTTTAAATATACGCACCACATCTGCATTATGACTATAGTGCTATACTACTATAGTCTATAGGCCCAATTCCTGAAGTCAAAGAATCCCTGAAGATGAAAAATAACAGCCTAGTCAGAATTAGGTTTAGCTCTTTAATCACTTAATGCAGATGGATGTAAATATACGTCCTGAAAAACAGGCTTATATATGTCCTGAGTTTACATGAAGCATTGCACTCCTTAGTGCAATGCTATATGCTGGCAGCTATTCTCAGAGGCTGCTTCAAATCTGAAGCAGACTCTGAGTGTGCCTTCACCACCACCCCCCACGCTTCCCCCGCTCATACAATCACAGCAAATGTGATCGTATACTTTTCAACTCACATAAGCAGTAAAAGCAGATCACTGCCTACTGTATGTGTTAAAGGTGTTGCAATTATGCCTTTAGGCATAATGCAACACCCTTCTCTTCCCCACCAGGGCACCGCGATCACCCGGTGTTGCTGGTGCAGTATTGAGGAGGAGAATGCTCCTCCAATACAGCGTGCCCAGCAGAGAGCGACAGAAAATATTGAAAAAAATCTCATCCATTGCTCTTAAACTGTTACTTGACTGCCCTTAGAGGCAGTCAGCAACATTACAGTTAGAAATAAATAAATAAAAGGAACCTCTAACCCTAGATCTACTAACCCTACATCTAGGGTTAGGGTTAGAGTTACAATTAGGGTTAGGGTTATAGGTGGATTAGGGTTAGAATTAGGGTTAGTAAGAGGGTTAGATTAAGGGGTGGGGGTAGATTTAGGGTTAGTTTTAAGTTTAGGGTTAAGTTTGGGGTCCAAATTTCACTGTAGGAGAAAATGGTTAGGAAACAAAAAACACTAGTATTAGTTATTGCCCTATTACTTGAAAAACAAACAAACAGAAAAACATGGAAACCTTGGTATTTCTAAACTCAGGACAAATATTATAAACTATATAGACATGTTCTTTTTTACAGTTTGTAACGGTGTAAAAAAAATCAGGTCAAAGTTGGCATATTTTCATCATATTTTATATATTTTTTTATAGTAAATTATATCATATTATAATAATAATAATAGTATCAAAAGAAAACCCCATCTGTCCTTTAAAAAATGACATATAATTTGTGTGGGTTTACTGAACACAAAGAAAGAAATCACAGGTCACATGTCAAGGCATATCAAATGCAGCATAGAACTCTGTCACTAAGGGTTTAAGAACTTTTGGGTATATACCATCCAGCCCTTAACATTGTTTAATTTATTTAACACTTTTACTTGCATCAGCCAATCCCATGTTTGCTGTAATGATTCTGTAAAATCAGCTTGCAGGTGCTCAGCCATCACTTCTTTCTAGGTGTAACGAAAGTACAAAAATGATAAGAAAGACAACTTCATAAGATAACAATAATATTAACTGAATGAACGGTTTGCAAATAAAAACATAATAAATAGTATGCTACATATTCTTCAGAACTTTTTCAGCACAAACAAAGAGAACCGCAAATACATCAAATTAAAAGTCTCTCCATAAGAATAATAACTTGCCTTGCCACCAAAAATGCAAATTAGCGTAAATGGGCCCTGTAAAAAGCAAGTACAGAAGAATATAAAAAAATGAGATGTAGAAAAAATGATTCTGAATAAGTTAATTATGGTACACCAAGCTTTGTTTTCAATTTATAATATCTGTAATGTATTGCGTAATATATTTCGATGGTCACTTATGCTGCATAGATATTCATTTGCTTATATTTCCATTTTTATTATTATTTTTTATTAATCATGATTGATTACATTAAAACATTTTTATCATCAATCTACACAGAGCAGTCCAGAATACTAAGGTTTCTAAAAACACACATACATTTAGTCAAAAGAACATTGTTAAATAAGGTCTTGTACAACCAGCTACTTTTACACATCTTTACATTTTTTAAGTAAATTGATCAAAATATGCAAAGGGTTGTACTTGATGGACTTAGGTAATTTTTCAACCTAAATTACTATGTTACTATGCAATATTTTTTAATAAATGGCTCATTGCCTTTCCAGTAATGAAATGCATATGGTGCGTCCTCAATTAAAATAGGCGATGTTGACCCAGGGTTACTGACTTTCTGTTGATTAAAGAAAGATTTGTTTTGTCTTTGAGATGAAAGTAAAAGTGTGGCATTGGGTTGAGTTTGTTGCCTTCTTCTCGATCAACAAATATGGGTGTGTTGAATGTTGAAACCGATGGACTACATATCTTTTTTTCAACCTTCTTAGATATGTAACTGCTGCCTGAAGACCAGGAGAACATAAAACAACTCTTATCTAAAGTTGTGGGTTACCATGACCAAGGTTGACAAAAATATGAAACAATAACAGCTCTGCCTATACAAGGCATTCCTCAGAATTATGGTTGCCACCCAGGCAGAATTTTGCCGGCAGGGAGATGTTAAGTCTAGGGAGGCAAGAGAGTAGCTAATATTTTTGTAAAGAGGCCAGTGGTAATTATGAAGGAACTGATGATTTCTGTAGCTGAAATGGGAGAAATCATCCATGGGAAAGCAATGGCCAGAAAGCTTAACAAAACTGGCCATTATTGGAAAGTGGTAAGAACCATGGGACACAATAAATTATTTTCTGAAAAAGCGGGTGGAAAGCATAGCAAATAAGTGATAAAAATGTCCTTGGTCTGATGAAGCCAAAATGGAAAACAAACTGAAAAAAAAACAACTAAATGTGTCACAAAGCTAACACTAGTGATTGCCCTCTGAACCCCATGGTGAGTTATCCTGTTGTCATTAGCATTGGGCATAGACAGGCAAAATAGTTAAGATTGAAAGCAAGGTACATAGAGATATATACAGCCCAAGTGTAAAGGAAAAGCTGTTGCATGTTGCATGTTGCATTGGATAAAGGAATAATGTATAGTTTTGCTTTTTACCTAACAAAAATCCCAAATAAATATATTTTAATGTATACTTTTGCTTATTCAAAAAAGTAGTAAATATTTTCAAAGTATATGGTAATGGCGATATTGTTTAATGTAGGAATAGTAAAAATGGATTTAATTTTTAGCTTGAGGTAAAAACTGCAACCTGCCTGGATTTTAAACACAAAAGTACATGACTGTATTAATATAATCTTACTTCCTAAAAAAATATGTGTGCACATATGCCTAATAAAAAATGTATTGTTGAGTCACTGATGCATATGCAAGTCCATGACGTATGAGGCATAGTGAAAAATCTGTCCCAAAGAGTGGGACCTTCAAAATACAATACTTTGAACCTTTCAACCTTTCAACAGCTAAAAACATATCTTAGCACAATTTTGAAGATTGTTTATTCAACTGTAAATGGCTCCATCCTTTAGAACTTGTTGCCAGTCTGCATTCTCATGGATAAATGACTGCATGCATTTTAGCAGAGAGACTAAAATGTAGAAGTTGAGGACTGCAGTTGAATATTTGTACTTGCTCTGAGATGGTAGTTGTCTGATATTATTCACAGTCTTCAGGTTTTGATATTATGGAACCTATTTAAAATAAAACCAGAGTCTTCCCTCTATCTTAACAATGGCATGGTCTGAAAAGTATGTTTGAAGGTAGAACAAATGTATCTACATAAGAAGATAAAGTATCAGTAATGAAATTAGAAGCATAGAGAATGCACTGAAATCTGCAGAGGGTTAAAAAAAAAGGGGGGGGAATAGAATTAGCTTACATGCAAATACAGGTTTCCCTTGTTTTATTTTTGACTTATAGAGCTTTGATGTTATTTCTCTTGACAGGCTGTGTCAATCATCAATTGAGCAAGTCTTTCGGCGCCATTTTCTTTGTGTCTTTCACTACTCCATATGCCTATTTGCCAGGGGCGTTGCTAGGTCTCCAAGTGATCTGGGGCTAGAGCCCAGATGGGCTCTGTCACACACACTGCCTCTATCACACATACACACACACACACAGTCCCTATCACACATACACACAAGCACCCTGTCTCTATCACACATACACATACACTCTGTTGCTATCACACATACACACACCCTGTCTTTATCACACACACACAACTAGACACATTGACACACAGACACATAACCATTTACATACACTAACGCAAACACCCACACACAGTTACACTCAAATGCAGACACTTACATTGATACACCCACACAGAGTTACACTTACATGCAGACACTTACATACATTGATACACCCACACATAGTTACAGTTACAGTGACACTTTATGGACAAAATGTATGGACAATTGTGTTGCTAATCCACAGCAGTCTTAACAGAAAATTCCCAGTATACATTTCAGTGACCATGTACTGCAAATCCTAAAACTGTATGATCACAACAAAATTATTTAAAATAGGCACAACCCAAAGTTTTGCTGAATGGGAGATTGTCACAAAGTGAATTCTGACAGCCTGTCTGACTGGGGTTCTTGGAGGGGCCTGAGGACCAAACACCTCCCTGTAGATTATGGGCCCTGGCTTATGTGCCATAACTTGATACGTTAATATTGTTAGTTAGTTATATTCTGTTAGTATATTAGTTTATGTGTAATGTTTAATTCTGTGAGTACACCACTCTGGAGGGTTATAATGTGTCAGTGACTAGAATTGATAGTTTACTCCAACATCCATTGCAGGGCCATCTTTAATAGTGATTGGACCCTGGGCAAGCATTTGCTTGGGCCCCCTGGACCCTGCCCCCTCCCCTGCATGCAATCCCGCCATCCATTGCAATGTTACCCCCCCACACACACACACATATGCCATAATTGTTGTGCCATTCAGATGCCAGTAATATTGTGCCAGTCAGAGCCCAGTAATATTGTGCCATTCAGAGCCCAGTAATATTGTACCATTCAGAGCCCAGTAATATTGTGCCAGTCAGATGCCTGTAATATTGTGCCAGTCAGATACCTGTAATATTGTGCCAGTCAGATGCCTGTAATATTGTGCCAGTCAGATGCCTGTAATATTATGCCAGTCAGATGCCTGTAAAGCCCCCCCCCCCCCTTCCCTAGTACTTACATGAACCTGCTCTGTGTCCCCCGCCGGATGTCTCCTCCGTGCAGTCTTCCCTCTTGCACGGAGGAGGGAAATAGTCACCGGATGTGACGCGACGTCACATCCGGCGTCAGTTTTTTTTTTTTCGGTCGTCGCATCCATCGGATGCGGCTTGCCGGAAAAAAGCCTGTGAACGCGGCAAGCAGCGGCTGGGGGCCTACGGGACAGCTGCCTTGGGGCCCCCTAGGAGTAACTGGGCCCAGGGCAGCTGCCCCGTTTGCCCCGCATTAAAGACGTCCCTGATCCATTGTTCTGGATTAACTGGATTAACTGGTAAACTGATTATGTTGTGTACATTATGGGCTTACTGTGTGTCTACTCACTGTTTGGTCATTCCTATCTTGTTTGCAGTCTAAAAGTCTAATGTATAAGCCCCGGTTAGTTGGAGAACTATGTTTAGTTCCATCCCCCCCATTGTATACTTATGTTTGTAATGTCTTGTTTATGTCTTTTTATAAGTCTGTGTTGTTACACAAATAAAGTAGTTGTTCGTTCTTGCTGTACTTAACTGCTAGTAGTCTGCTATTTGGGTACAAAGAGCAAGGGTCCAGAAAGACTTTCTGGGTGAAGGCTGAGCTGTAATCATGGGCTAAAGAGGTGATTCCCTACAACGGGCAGAGGGTCTACTAAGTCCGGTAGATGGTCCGTTACAGAGATGTTTATATCGACCCTCTTCACGGAGGTCAGTGCTCTGCATACTACATACTACATACAATGCACAGTATGAGGGGACTGGTTGGTCGGTGTTTAGACTCTTTCCCACCACTGCTAGTGTGCGATTCCACAGGTGAATGAATGCCCTCTCCCGCTTGTACCCGCAAATACCCATGCTATTTACAGTTTTTCCCATCAGTCAAAGTAAAAGTATGGTAATCAAAAGGGTAAAACTAAACCCAATAATAAAGATTGCACTGAGTATGGCAGAGACACAGTACTTTATGATTTTCTTGGTGAAATTCTATAGTTCAAAGTGAAGTAATGTGCTACCAACATTGTTATAGAATAAATGTTATACTGCTGGCTTAGTTACTGCTTAGTTACCTTTATCTGCATGGAGGAGGACGTTTCTCCAGTGCCAGGATACCTACATTCGTCTGCTGGATGATGGGTGACATCCGGCATGCAGCCAATGACAGAGTGCGACAGGGGGGGGACGGGGACGGGTGCTTTCACCCGTCGCCTGTGCTCAGAGTGATCAGGAGGTGTGGTTACCATAGGCAATCACCTGCAGCCTGCACCTCGTGGAGGAGGTGTTAGGGCTAAGAGCTCCCTATTGCACCTCTACCTCTTTGCACCCAGGATCCCCCCCCTCTCTCCGAGAGCCTAATCCTCAGATTCTGGGACCATGTCCCGGAAGGAGAAAGGCTCAGCAGGGAAGATTTAAGCCATTTCAATGATACCCCTGGAGTCTTGAGGCTAAAGTATATTTTAGCCCCAGAGTCTCCATTCGGGGCTATGCAGCAGGGATTTGGGGCTATAGCCCAGTAGCCCACCTCTAATGACGTCACTGCTACTTGCGCAGACACAAATCCTTTATTTTAATTTGTCCAATTAATCACTTACAATGCCAAAAGAAAGTGTGTGTAGTACATATTTTGTTTAGCTCTGTTTGTAGCTGCTTAATGATGCATTTGGTTTAGGGGGCTAAACCACAGATTATTTTCTATGTTGGCCACTACATGTATTTTGCAATCATGTCTCATCTTATCTCATTTGGTACTTACAGTCTTTTAAGATGTTGTGTTTTAATCTTTGTTAATTTAGGGTAGGTTAAAGGGACATGGCTCCATATTTATGAGGTATTTGTAGCAGCTACATGACAAGGGTTACTATAATGATAAGTACATTAGGTTGCTACACAAATCAAAACAATTTGATTGTATTAATATGTGATCTAATTATCAACATAGGACAGAAGTCAGTCAATTATACAGCTACTCCTTTTTTTAATCTCATGCTTGTAGCTTAATAACAACCAATGCATTATATTTACAATTTGTATCCTTTTTGATACAAAACATGTAATGACTATTGAAGTTCAAATGCTCTCAACTTTGATCAAGTACTTGATAGTGGGTGAAAAGTATGTTTGGTTGCTATGAAAGATTTATGAATAAGAGTTGGTAAAATGTGAAACGTGTCTAGTGGATATTGTCCCCTTCACCTTTTGTTGCAGTTTAGTTTTATATGCACTAATAAATGCACCAAGAATATTTTACACATCGTTGGAGTATTTTTCAATTATGTGCCCATCTGTTCCACTATGATAATAGTTTGGACCAATGACAATAATGTGAGCAAGTATTCAACTCAAGGCTACGTGAGTGGTGCTTTCTGTTGACATGTATCTTTAATTCTCCCAGTTCAATGAAACACAATGAGACCATCATCCAATTGTCCATTATAAAGTATGGTGAATGTCCACCAACAAAAAAATTGACACATTCCTCTGACACTGAGAAAAGGTTAAACCAAAAAATATTACTAACCAGGCTTTAGAAAATTACTAATTATTGATTGCAATGTGCAAAACCTGCTTTGATGAATCATGTAGAGAATCACATTAACAGTGTTTTTATTTCTTCTTGAAGGTTGCATTGTCTTGTTAGACAAAGACACCGGTTCCCTCTTTAAATAACAAAGGATTAGCAACAATACATATAATCTATCAATCAGCTGGTAGACCTGGGCTCGCTGCCTGTCTCTCCTCTCTCTGGGATTGCTTGCCAAGGGAATGTGTTTCTGCTCCATTAGTTTTCCCATTGAAATACGTGAGAATCACCTCCATCTGGTCCATTAGGACAGAAATGAAATGTGAACTTACATATGCATCCTGGTAATGTCACACTATGCGTTAACCTTATTTTACAGACAAACACAAGCACTGTACTATTAACCCCTCCGTGCACTGATAATTGTGAAAAAGGGTGTGAAAAGGGTATTTCCCTCGCTGTAGGTACATCAAACCCCGCTGTAGGTACACTCTAACATTTGTTCCTTGGATGCAAGACAATATCTTTTTATGTGGTATTGTTTCCAGACTATGTGCTGATAATGCCTCTAGTCATAATAATACAAACTGCAAAGTGAATTCATTGATGCAAGTGCAAAATTGATCTGCTACATGGACTTCAGCAAAGTTACTATCAGTGTTTAGGTGCATAGTGTCAGAGACTACAGCATAGTAGCATCTGTGCTTTAATTTCTCCTGTGCCTCATTAGCGATTTTGTTAACATTTTCTTCCCTTTGTGAGGAAGTGTGGTATGGAATAAAACTTTAACTTGAGGGTCACCTGTCCATATGAAACAGAATACCTAGTGTCCCCCCCCAGTCCCCACCCATGAGCAGCGGGTGGGGACCCTAATAATAATAATGAGGGGGGGACCTAGTGTCCCCCCCAATAAAAAAAAATGTCTACCTACCCCCCCTCACCCTAATAATAGTGAGGGGGTGGGCAATAAACTAACCTGTAAAAAAAAACAATTTTATACTTACCATTTGACGTCTTCTTTTTTCTTTCTATATCCCCAAAAAAGGGCAAATAAAAAACCATAATACGCGCCGCAAAAAAAATAGGGTCCCCACCCACCAGCAATGGGTTGAACCGGGGGGGGGGGCACTAGGTCCCCCACTCATTATTATTATTAGGGTCCCCACCCACCAGCAATGGGTGGGGACCGGGGGGGGGGGACGACACTAGGTGGCACGTATAAGTTCTTTTGTGGCTAATATGGCACAAAGAAGCTGGTTGGAGGCTAATATAGCATAGATAAGTTGTGCTTGAAAACTCATGTTTATTGTCTGCCATTTTCAAAAAAAATTGCTCAGGAACAGCATCTCCTACAGTGCTGGAAGCAGTGTCTACTGCTATAACAAGGTTGAACACACCAACATGTGTCAAATCAATTCACCTTTTTGAGCTGTGTGAGAATTAAACTCAGTTGAGGATTACCCATGAGAGACATGGGAGAAGTAAATGGTAATGGAGCTCCTTCGCCACAGCTCCTTCTGTTTAATTTGTGGTGGTGTCTCCTTTGAAGCTTGTACACAAGAGGGAACTATTTGTTATAGGGTGTTTGGTGAATGATCACATTAACACACACGAGTATTGGGTGTGGCTCATGGCTACTGTCTGACCTAGAGATTATTGAATGTAACTTTAAACATGTACTTTTTGACACAGCCAATCATATTAAAAAAAATACTAAATAAACTTTGTGTTTGTCTATGAAACAGACATTTTATGAACAGATGTCACAAGCATCATCAGCCTAAAGGTGTCAACTGCCACAAGGCTCAAAACAAATATTTAGAAAAATTAGACTGCAAGATACAAATTGGCAGTAAATAAAAGGCATGATGAAGATGCTGAGAAGCAAAGCATTGTGTTGTTTGGTGTCATAGGATTCTAAAGTTATTAACTGCTTCAGTACATTCACAACTGGACCTCTGCATTGCAAGTTGACTTATATTATTCCCTGTGTATAGAGGCCTGCGGCATCTTCTGAGAAAATGTGGGAGGAAATTTTACTTTTAAAAGCATCAGTGGATGCCTCAGAGGTAAAATTGAATTCCAGGGATCTTGATAAAACACATGAGATTTTGACAAGTAAAAGTAGGTAGTTTAATCTCTCAGCTAAGTGCAACTTCTTTGACTGATCACTTCCTTGAGGAAACTTGCATTTTTTTCTTTATTTTTTTTTGCACAGGGCTAAAGCATTTTCATCTATTCTGAGATTCTCTGGGCGTCCAGGATGTGTTCGCGAAATGAGTAGATAATCCAGCAGAAATCGCCAGGGTCAACAAACAAAGAAGCTTTTGTTCGCCTTTTTTGAAACAAGTTTTTGCCTTGTGGGGAGAATCCAAGCAACAACTGCTTTCATTCCTGTTAGAAATATTATTCGTGGAAGATGTTTGAATAAATAAATAGACACATAAGAAGTGACTAAGTCTCTATGCAGACAAACACAGGAGGTGTTATCCCGAGGCTTAGAAAGTGTTTTTGATGCACAAATCTCTGAAATTGTTTTAAATGCTTTCTGTCTTTTTCACAGTAAGGACCAAATATGTCTTAGTAGCGCTTGGATTTGAAACAGAGGAACACAAAATGTGATGTTAGATAAAGGAAAGTTTTTGCCCTTTTGTACTATTGGTGTAATTGTCAGCATATATATATATTTTTTAAATTATTTTTATTATGAAAATTGCAAGATAAAGGTAAGTATTAGATCATACAATACGGTTATACAGTATAATAAGAATAAAATACCCACAAATACGTAGGAATACATATCACAACCCTTTTTCACTCTTTTCTTCAAGGTCATGAGTTAACATAAGTACCTTGGATACATAGTGTAAATACTGTTACATAGATATATGAAATAGCTAACATGAGTTCGGGGAACCAGCAATCTCTGAAATTGCCCATTAACCTTAGTGACATGACTTTTTTGGCTTGTCCGATGCTTGGTGACATGGGCTGTTTTAACATTTCTGAGGTGTTTGTGTTTTGCTGCAATTTATTTCTGTCTCATTTAGTGTACCCGCACAAACTATATATCGTTTTTATCGTTATAAGAAGGGCTTTCTTTTGATACGATTATTTTGATAATAGCATATAATTTGATGTACAAAAAATAATAAAATATGGCAAAAAAATGAATTTTTTTTTATTATATGACTTTTATTTGAAAAATCATATACTCATGTACAAGAGACAACAAAAAAACACTGCTAAATAGTTTCTAATATATGTCCTGAGTTCAGAAATAGAAAAATAGAAAAGAAAGTCCCACTTCACAGACTGCAGATAATCCAATAGATTGATCCAATAAAAAGTTGATTTTATTGTTGCAAAAAATAAATAAAAAAGTAGTACAATGGAGCCATTGCTTGCAGCACCTTACGCGTTTCGTCCGTAAGGACTTATTCGTAGATCTAACTAAGAGATATCCTTATATATGTACTCCACCCACCAGTTAGCCTGCGTTCCACACCTGACTCATCAGCAGTAAACAAACACACATGCTGGATGTAAATAGCCAGCAGTAAAACAATAAGTAGCAAAAGTCAATACATAAAAAGTGAATACATAAAAACACACAGTGTATCCATATGATGTTTCTACAAATGCAGGGAACACATAGCAAGCAAGCATTTTTGTTCAAGTATAAATGGACAATGATACAATAAACAGTGCATATTTAAACATTAGTCGTTTTTTATCATCAATTAAGTACTGTGACTTTTTTTTTTTTAGTGTTACAAAACCTGTTTGAAATGTTAAGGCAGTAGTGTTCAATCACTTGCCAGAGAAACCTCTCCAAAGTTCTTAACAAACAGTTTTGATTACACACAGTAAATCAGAAGTACCTGTAAATTTAAAGCCATTATGGCAACATTAATAGTAAAGATAGTACAAAGGCTTAACCCTTAAAGCTAACATGCAGCATTGAAATTTCATATGCTAAAAATAATTAATTGTTCAGTAATGTGATCGGTAATGTTAGTTGTAAAATGTATTACTGTGGAGGCTTTTCCAAAATACTCAACAAATGACTGTTAATTATATGGCCGACATAAATTTCATAGCCATAGGTATGAACAGAGTAATGAAAAGCAAAATAAATTTATGTAACACATGATAATAATAAAGAACACATAATGAAAAATAAGAAACAAATAAAGATAATAATAAGTAATAAAGAACATGAGTATTTAAACCTTTGGCCAAAACTGGGCATGAAACGGCAAGTACCTAAAGGGATCTACAGATCTGACCCCCATATCCACATAATACATGTAGACATGAGGGTCCGAGCCAGCGGGCATAAAACGGTCCCCATACAGCATAGGGAGCATACACAATTAATTTTAATTAAAACCCTCTTAGTAGGAAGACCAATAATAAACCCCTAGCAATCTAAAAGAAATGCCCCACGTCCCATTCTGAATTAAGACCTGCGGGTCTTCTTGTGCCCAGTCTGAAAATCCACTCTACCTCCTTTTGACAAAGTAGGCAATGCTTATCCCCCCCTCTAACCGGTAGTCTGACACATTCTATGATAATACATCTAAGAGCTGCTGCTCCTATGTCATGGCTCCTAAAGTGACGTCCCACGGGAGACTTAGGAAATTCCTCTTGGATTGTAGACAGGTGTTCCCGTAGGCGGCACTTAAATGGGCGAGACATGCGGCCTACATACTGTATGAAGTATATGCATGCAGCATATTAGATGTGATCAGATATATCACATAATTTGAGTTACAGTTTGAATATGATTTGAGAGAAACATTTTCTCCTGTATGTGTAGATGTAAATTGTTTAGCTACAACCATATGGTTGCAACACATGCAAACACGATGGCCGCATTTGAAATTACCAATGGCTCTAAGCCATGGTTTAACTTGAGCTGTAAGAGCTTTATTCACGAAAAGACTAGGTGACAAGATATTACCCAAGGTAGTTGCTCGTTTAGCCGTACAGTTAATGCCTCTCCTTGCTAGTCCCTCCAGCCGAGAATCTGTGTATAGTGTGACCTAACTAATTCACAGGTACTATCATACTCCTTGCTGTAGGGAGTAACAAAGGATGGTTTAGAGTCCACTCTCTCCCTAATTTTGTTCAATGTTTTAAGCAGGTTTTCCCGTTTAATGTGATCAACAGTGTGCTTAGCCTTCATAATGACATTTTTAGGATAGCCTCTGTCCAGAAAACGGCGGACCAGGTCACCAGACTGTCGACGGTACCCAGCCTCAGTGCTGCAGTTCCACTTCAGTCTGATGAACTGGCCCTTGGGAATGCCCCTAAATAGGTGTTCTGGATGGCAGGACTTGGCATGGAGTAGTGTGTTTCTGGAATTTGGTTACGGTAGACGTCAGTGACAATGCTATTGGTGGCTAGATGGACACGCAAGAGCACGTCTAAGTAACATATTTCAGTATTATGATGCTCGTATGTAAATTTCAAATTGTAATCATTATTATTTAGATATGATATGAATTCCGGAATGCGGGTAGATCCGCCCTTCCAGATAATGATTAGGTCGTCAATATATCTGAAATATGTGACTTTGTCTCCTCGGAATACATTTTTAGTACTAAAAATGAATAGCTTTTCCCAATACCCCAAGAAGAAAAAAAGTTTTGTCAAACGTGAAGAAATTATGCCTTTAGTCTCAAATTTACCAGGTTATCTAAGAGATACAAAACATCTTTTACAAATCATGGAAAAAGTTAAATGGTCGTCAAAATATATGTGGTTAACGGTTGATGTGGTATCACTGTACTCTTCGATTCCCCATACTAAGGGTCTACATGCTATTAACTTTTTTCTTACAAAGGAACCCCAGTACTCAAAGGATTTGATAGATTTTTTGTTACGTTCAATAGAAATTCTGTTAACACATAATTTCTTCACGTTTGACAAAACTTTTTTTCTTCAGCTGTGTGGCACAGCGATGGGGGCGAAATTCGCCCCATCGTTTGCCAATCTCTTCTTGGGGTATTGGGAACACCTATTCATTTTTAGTACTAAAAATGTATTCCGAGGAGACATAGTCACATATTTCAGATATATTGACGACCTAATTATTATCTGGAAGGGCGGATCTACCCAAATCCCGTAATTCATATCATATCTAAATAATAATGATTTCAATTTGAAATTTACATACGAGCATCATAATACTGAAATATGTTACTAAACGAGCAACTACCTTGGGTAATATCTTGTCACCTAGTCTTTTCGTGAATAAAGCTCTTACAGCTCAAGTTAAACCATGGCTTAGAGCCATTGGTAATTTCAAATGCGGCCATCGTGTGTGCATGTGTTGCAACCATATGGTTGTCGCTAAACAATTCACATCTACCCATACAGGAGAAAATTTTTCTCTCAAATCACATTCAAACTGTAACTCAAATTATGTGATATATCTGATCACATGCAGCATATGCTTCATACAGTATCTGACCGCACGTCTCGCCAATTTAAGTGCCGCCTACGGGAACACCTGTCTACAATCCAAGAGGAATTTCCTAAGTCTCCCGTGGGACGTCACTTTAAGAGCCATGACAAAGGAGCAGCAACTCTTAGATGTATTATCATAGAATGTGTCAGACTACCAGTTAGAGGGGGGATAAGCATCGCCTACTTTGTCAAAAGGAGGTAGAGTGGATTTTCAGACTGGGCACAAGAAGACCCGCTGGTCTTAATTCAGAATGGGACGTGGGGCATTTCTTTTAGATTGCTAAGGATTTATTATTGGTCTTCCTACTAAGAGGGTTTTAATTAAAATTAATTTTGTATACTCCCTATGCTGTATGGGGACCGTTTTATGCCCGCTGGCTCGGACCCTCATGTCCACATGTATTATGTGGATATGGGGGTCAGATCTGTAGATCCCTTTTGGTACTTGCCGTTTCGTGCCCAGTTTTGGCCAAAGGTTTAAATACTAATTTTCTTTATTACTTATTATTATCTTTATTTGTTTCTTATTTTTCATTATGTGTTCTTTATTATTATCATGTGTTACATAAATTTATTTTGGTTTTCATTACTCTGTTCATACCTATAGCTATGAATTTTATGTCTTTGTTAAGATCGTGTTAAGATCTTTGGAGAGGTTTCTCTGGCAAGTGATTGAACACTACCGCCTTAACATTTCAAACAGGTTTTGTAACACCAAAAAAAAAAAAAGTCACAGTACTTAATTGATGATAAAAAACGACTAATGTTTAAATATGCACTGTTTATTGTCCATTTATACTTGAACAAAAATGCTTGCTTGCTATGTGTTTCTTGCATTTGTAGAAACATCATATGGATACACTGTGTGTTTTTATGTATTCACTTTTTATGTATTCACTTTTGCTACTAATTGTTTTACTGCTGGCTATTTGCATCTAGCATGTGTGTTTGTTTACTGCTGATGAGTCAGGTGTGGAACGCAGGCTAACTGGTGGGTGGAGTACATATATAACGATGTCTCTCTGCCTACCAGTTAGACCTACGAATAAGTCCTTACGGACGAAACGCGTAAGGTGCTGCAAGCAATGGCTCCATTGTACTACTTTTTTATTTATTTTTTGCAACAATAAAATCAACTTTTTATTGGATCAAGTGGATTATCTGCAGTCTGTGAAGTGGGACTTTCTTTTCTATTTTTCTGTTTACCGTTTAAACCTGTTTAGACCCGCTACCCAGCACTCAAGGAGTTAAGAAGATCAGAGGACTGTGTATGTATCAGATTTCTTTTTCCCTCTTTTCATTTGTTACTGAGTTCAGAAATAGCCCATGTTTTATGTTTTTGTGCTTTTTTTATTCATGTTACAGGGCCAGAACTATAAGTAGTGCAAAGCTATTTTAAAATCCTTTTTTTCAAAATTAGCGATAGTGACATTGTAACACTGATTTCTGTACTAAATCCATGAATGACGCCCAACATGTACATATTTTTGAAAACTAGACCACTCAGGGCATTTAACTTGGGGTATTTTGACACATTTCATGTAGCCATTTTACCACCAATATTTGCCAAAGTTTGCAGCAAAAAATCTTTTTTTTTAATTTTTCACATAGATTGCAATTTAGGTAAACGTTACCTTAAAATGTGAAGGGGTATTTCCAAATAACACATCAATATGTGTTCAGCAACATGTCCTGAGTACAGGGATACCACCCATGCATAGGTTTGTTAGTTTGTTTTGGGGCTCAAAGACCACGTTTAGGGGGTGCGCATATTGGTTTTCCAACTTGGAATTCTGACATGCAGAAAACTTGTGCCCATGTCCCATTTGGGACATTTTTGAAGCCAGAAAGTGTATTCTACCCCACAAAGCCATATATTTTTAAAAACTAGACACCCTAGGGTATTTCAAATGGTAGTATTTTAACACTTTCCATGCACTAATTATACTACCAGCCTATGTCAATGTTTTGGGTAGTAATTTTTTTCACATACATTGTACTTTGGGCATGAATTCACAGATCCTGTTATATGTCAGTGCCAAACAACACCTCAATATGTGTTCAGCAACATCATCTGAGTACAGGGATACCACCCATGTATAGGTTGGTTAGGTTATTTTGGGGTTAAAAGGCCACAAATGAGAGGTGTGCTTTTTGGTTTTCCAACTTGGAACTCTGACGTGCAGAAAACCTGCTCCCATGTCCCATTTGGGACATTTTTGAAGCCAGAAAGTGTATTCTACCCCACAAAGCCATACATTTTAGCAAACTAGACACCCTAGGGTATTTCAAATGGTAGTATTTTAACACTTTCCATGCACTAATTATACCACCAGCCTATGTCAATGTTTTGGGTAGTAATTTTTTTCCACATACATTGTACTTCGAGCATGAATTCACAGATCCTGTTATGTGCAAAACAACACCACAATATGTGTTCAGCAAAATCTCCTGAGTACAAGGATACCACCCATGCATAGGTTTGTTGGGTTGTTTGGGGGCTAAAAGGCCACGTTTAGGGGGGGTGCATTTCCAACTTGGAATTTTGACATGTAGTCAGCCTGCGCCCATGTTCCATTTGGGACACTTTTGAAGCCGTCCAATGAATTTTACCCCATCAAACCATATATTTTGGAAAACTAGACATCCTAGGGTATTTAAAATTGTGGTATTTTAACACTTTCCAAGTGCTAATTCTACCACCAACCTATGTCAAAGGGTTGGGATGTCATTTTTTTCCCCACACACATTGTAGTTCAGGCAGGAATTTTCAGATTCTGGTATTTGCCACTGCAAACCAATACCTCAATATGTGTTCAGCAACATCTCCTGAGCACAGGGATACCCCCCATGCATAGGTTTGTTGGTTTGTTTTGGGGTTAAAAGGCCACATTTAGGGGGTGCGCAATTCCAACCTGGAATTTTGACATGTAGTCAGCCTGCGCCCATGTTCCATTTGGAACATTTTTGAAGCCGTCCAATGAATTTTACCCCATCAAACCATATATTTTTGGAAAATAGACTACCTAAGGTATTTCAAATAGTGGTATTTTAATACTGTATGTGTACTAATTCTACCACCAGCCTTTGTAAAAGTTTGTGGTAGTACTTTTTTGGGAGTTTTTTTTCCACATGCATTGTACTTCAGGCATGAATTCACAGATTCTGTTATATGTCACTGCCAAACCACGACCCAATATGTGTTCAGCAACATCTCCCGAGTACAGGGATAGCACCCATGCATAGGTCTGTTTGTTTGTTTTTTGGCTAGAAGGCAACATTTGTGAGATGCGCATCTCAAAATTCCAACTTGGAATTTTGACATGTAGTCAACCTGCGTCCGTGTCCTATATGGGATTTATCTTTGAAGCCAGCCAATGTAATTTACCCCCACCAAACCATATATTTTTTAACGGTAGACACCCATCACTCCTTGTGGCAAGGGCTCAGCAGCCACCGATACATCACTAGATGATGTATCATTAAGCTGACCAGGGTCAAAATCGAACCCTGAGTCCGTGGCCTCAGAATCAGTGCGTAAGCAGTGATCTCGAGCAAAGAAGGGGTTAATAGCTCTTAGAAGAGCCTATCTAGTACTGTAATACATTACAGTAAGAAGAAATTAATCCATAAAACAGTGCAGACAGCAAGACATACTGTTGCTGTGCAAGATTACTGCTTATACAGTGATGAATGGCAGGGAAGGGGTTGATACACAGTGAAAGACTTTCATAAAACCTGACAATTTTATAAAATGTTATTTTATATCACTAATACTGATCTGTCTCTTTCCATCACAAAAATGTAAGTGAGGAGAGGGAGGCAGATCAATATTTGTGAATATTGATCCGACCAATTTTGATCTGACCAGGGCGAATGGTGAGCTTAATTGAGAAATCACCAAACCGTCTTTGCCACTAATTCACTGTTACTGATCGCTATGCGCTCAGACAGCTTAAAAAAAAAATCTTAAATATTTTTACTTTACATGTAATCCCCTAGCGGGTATGTGTAAAAAAAAAAAAATGCAGACAGATAAAAATTGCTTTGGCGTCAATATCATTGCGTAAGCAGTGATCAACAGCAAAGAAGGGGTTAATAACTCTTAGAAGAGCCTTTGCAGCAAAAAAATTAACCCGTAAAATTGCACAAACAGCAAAAATAAATGCGCTGATGTGCATGATCACTGCTCACGCAAGATCAGTGGCAGGGAAGGGGTTTAACGCAGGGAATTCCCTGCGTTAAACCCCTTCCCTGCCACTGATCTTGCGTGAGCAGTGATCATGCACATCAGCGCATTACACAACACACGAATAATAAAACAATAAAAAAAAATATTAAAGCAATTGCTTTAATATTTTTTTTTATTGTTTTATTATTCGTGTGTTGTGTATTTGTTATTTTTTTTGTACTTTTACTTGCTTTTATAACTTTGATCTGTTCTCTCCCTCACTAAAAAAAATGTGAGGAGAGGGAGGCAGATCATAAGTGGTGTGGAAGCCAGAGAGCACAGGAAGCAGGTACTTCCTGCCTCCTGTGCTCTTGCCCTTAGAAGGGCAGCGCCATCTTGGTCACACAGTGACCAAGACCGTGCATTTTTTTTTTGTGTTCCTGATTGCCTCGACTTGCGAGGCAATCAGAAACACTTTCTGAGCAAAGGAAGCAAAAAATTTGCTTCCTATGCTCGTTTTTTAATGCCGGTCGTTTTAAAGGCACGGTGCCTTTAAAACCGGCATTTCAGTCGCTCTCCGGAGTGGTCGAAATGGCGACGGGCATTTTTTCAGTATTGAACGATGCTTCCCAAAGTTTTAATACTCCGCTTTCAGTGCACGTTTTGACACAGGACAGACTAGGTCCGTCCTGTGTCACTAACGCCTCGGAACACAGGACGGACCTAGTCCGTCCTGTGTCGCCAAGGGGTTAAAGAAACACAATTGTGTATTTATAAAGGAACTAAAACAATCTAAAAGCTGTCTGCCCTACCAACCCCTCCCCAATCCCCAAAGAAATTAGAATCAATGAGGCTATCAATAATATACCTCCATCAGCTGGAGAGTAGAATGTCAGCTTATTTCTTAATATTATTGACCCTTGTCATAGTTTACATGAGGTTTTTTTTGTGCTAAATCAGGGCTACTCCATTAATACATGTTCCCTCCATACAAAAAACAATCACATCCTACCCTTATAGTATTTAAAGAGCAACATGTCTTATGTATTTTAGTCTGGATAAGAAAAAATACAAATTATGTCATAATGATTCAAAGTTGTAACTCTTAAAATGCATAGGAAACACCATTTTTGAGGTTTACACTTTCGTTTCTTTCTCAGTGTTTCTGTCTTAAATTGATAAGAAATATTTGAGGGACTTTCCCCTAGACTCCTGAAATGAGGTAGGGTACATTTAATTTTATTTAACTAATTATGTTATCCAGGAGCTTTGGGGAAGCCCAGTGGTGTATCTTGGTTTTGTGCTGCCCTAGGTAGACAAAACTTGGGCACCCCCACACCCAAACTGCACACCCATGACATGACCCATAACCCACGTTGCACACCAAGGACATGTCCCATCACCCCATTTACATGGCCCCATCACCCCATTACATACACATGACACCCCTTCATCACATGCCTCCATCATCCAATCACATGCACCCACCAAATTCCACTTTAAGACCCTAGTGGGCCCTGAGCAAAGTCTTTAGCAGCGGACCCTCACTTATTCCTATAAAGGGCTGAGATCCATTTGACAGGGTCCTAGTCTGTTAATACTGGGAAGGGCCACTTGCTCTAACCCATACGTATAATATTGTGCAGGGAGCAAGCTGGGAACAAGTTTCATCTTGTTTCCATTCACTTTGGCATGCTTCACCTTATCTAGATTTTTGGTATTTCTGTGTCCGAAATCTACCATAGGAATTGGGGCATGTGGGGCTATCACTTCGGTTAGCTGAATTTTGGGCATGTTTCAGCAGATCTCGGTGTGTAATCTCTATGATATCTGAATTGTGAACATATTTGGAGGCCTGATAATTCCTAGATTTTGCGAATACATGGCGTAAAGTCATGATTAATAAAGACATGGAGGCGAGTATTCTGCTGACTCTTTCTTTAATTCCCCTCAGCAGCAAAGTAATGAGTAATGGAATAACATAGAAAAATTTCAACCAATCAATGATAACACAATATGCATAACCCCTCCCCCTCCCTATAACAGTCTTAGAATCCAAAACTCCTCCTCTTTCTTTGGTGATAAACGAACAGGTAAAATCCATTAAAAGTTCTACAAATCCTATAACGAAACTGGGAACCCGAATTTAAACGTCCGGGAGAAAAAAAAGGAAACTCTGGAGAAGGCTGGCTCCTGAAGAAAAGACCGAAGTTCACAATATAAGGAGAGAGAAAAGGTGTAATGTTAATGAGAAACTTGTGTTATACAAGGTGATTATATGGTAGACATGTGCATTCGTTTTTGGACGAATGCATTTTCGTCCGAAAATAGCATTTTTGTCCATTCGTCCGAAAAACGAATAACGAAAATGCTAAACTAACGAAAGACGAATGAACGAATGGTTAATAAACTAAAATCATTTGTCCATTCATCCATTCATGCTATTGGCATTCTATAAACCGAAATAGAGTCGGTTTATAGAATACCAATAGCATTACAAATACATTCCATAAACCGACATAATGAAGGACTTTCGGTTTATGGAATGCATGTAATACTATTGGCTTTCTATAAACCAAACTTCTATATGGAGGAATATAAGATTCCAGGTATCACAATAAAGTTTACTATAAACATATAAAAAATTGTATTAATCAGTTGGTAATAAAACAATAGAAAGATTAGAATCAGTAATATCCCAGGGAAGGGAAAAAGACAAACAGTAGGGTGGGTATAATACTCGCCTCCATGTCTTTATTAATCATGACTTTACGTCATGTATTAGCAAAATCTAGGAATTAATAAAGACACGGAGGCTCCTATTATGCTAGTTTAAAGCTTATCCATAACATTAGAGGAAAAATTAACAGCAGTACGAAAATAAAATTCTCTAAAAGTCGATTCCCTAGACCAGTCTGCTGCTTTGAGGACATCCTCTAAGCGAAAACCCTTTGGATGCCATAGCCCCTCTAGCGGAGTGGGGACCGAAGATAGAAGTCTCAACTCCTGCTTCTTGTAAGACCCATTTCATCCATCTAGCCACGGATGAAGAGGAAACCGGTTGATGTTGTCTACGGAGGGACAGAAATAATTTGTGATCTGATGGAGGTCTTGGTACGTCAAGAGATGCCAAACAATAAGCCGTCTGGAGTAAAAGATTTGGCAGAAACATCCAACGCTCCGAACATCCAACACTCTCTTGCAAGAGATAAGGCAGAACAAAGAGATGATCTTGGCCGAAAATTGACGTAAAGATAAATCTATGTTGGGCGGCCAATATTACAAAAATTGCAGTACCAGGTTAACATCCCACGTAGAGGAGTATATAGGTTTAGGAGGTCTCTTGAGCCTCATCCCTTTGAGTAATTGACAAACCAAGATGTGTCTTCCAACAGGGGCACCGTCCATGCCTGAGTGGCCTGCAGAGATAGCCGACTGTAAAACATTAATTGACCGATAGGCTTTACCGCTTTCAAAATTTTCCATAAGGAAAAGTAGGATACTCGTCAAAGGAGCCGATAGTTGATCCACACTCCGTTCCACGCACCAATGAGACCATCCGTCCCAGGCATGCTGGTATGATCGTCTAGTGCCGGGTGCCCAAGCTCCTGCCAAGAGGTCGATTGCGGAAGGTCTGGTGGGATACAGGATCTCCCGAAAGTAGCCAAGCAAGGAGAGAGAGCTGTTCTCTGAGTAATAGAGGGTGAGGATTCCCTTCTGGATCTGTCAACAGGTGGGTGAGAGATGGGAGGACTAAGGGAAAATCTATTGACAACTCCAAGAGGGTGGGAAACGAAGGTTGGGAGTCCCACCAGGGGGTGACTATCACTATTGATTTTTCGTGCCGACAAAGATGTACCAAGGTGTGTGCAATCATGCAGAAAGGAGGGAAAGCGAAGTGTCTGAGCCTCGGCCATGTCTGAAGAAATGCCACAGCATCCGGGTCCGGCCTCCAGCTGAAGAAGCGAGGAAGCTGGGTGTTTAGCCTCGACGCAAAGAGATCCAGGTCCAATGGGTCCCACAAACTCATCAGTCTTTGGAAGATTGAAGGTAGTAGGTGCCAATCGCTGGAATCCGTAAGATGACTGGAGTTCCAATCCACCTGGATGTTCGATAGTCCCAGAATGTGCATGGCTTGTACCGAGATGTTGTATGCAAGACAAAATCTCCAAAAGTCTGTTGCCAAGGTTGTAAGAGTCTGGGATCTTGTTCCTCCTAAGTGGTTGATGTACCGTACCACTGACACATTGTCCATGCAAAGTAAGATAGAACAATTCGGAGAATCCTGCAGAAAACTGCGGACCGTGAAGGTACCCGCTAAGAGCTCTAGACAGTTGATATGTAAGAGCTTTTCCAAACTGTACCATCTTCCTGCGGTTGCGGATCACCCGCATTGTGCGCCCCATCCATTCAAGCTTGCGTCCGGTTGAATCACGATTTCTGGAGACACCCCAAAAATTGCTCTGCCATTCCACGCCTCCATATGATGGAGCCACCATGAGAGTTCTTCTCTCGCTGCAAAGTCTAGCGGAACAGTTTGATCGTAAGAGAAACCTTGATGAAGGGATCGAATCTTCAGCCGTTGAAGTGCCCGGTACTGTAGGGGGCCTGGTAAAATTGCCTGTATGGAGACCGAAAGTAGGCCTATTATCCAAGCGAGTTGCTGAACTTGTAAGACTGGGTTTGCCAACGCCTTTCTGATTTCCTTTTTGATTAACTTTACCTTGTCTGGTGGCAAATGTAGGGAGCCCAGATTGGAGTCTATCAAGAAACCTAGGAATTCCCATTTCTGTGATGGAACCAATTTCGACTTGTCCCAGTTGATAAGGAAGCCCAGACATTGAAGGAGGTCCATAGTCCACTTCAGATGGAGATTCAGAGAGGTCACATCTTGTGACATGATAAGCAAATCGTCCAGATAAATGATCAGACGTACCCCTTTGCGTTTGGTAAAACACCATGGGGCCGATGAAAGGCCAAATTGAAGCCAGTCCTGATGCTCTTGAGCGATGGGTACTGTGATGGGTATCTTGAAAGCCAGCTTGACCATCCAATCCCCCAAAAGGAGAAGATCCCAAAGGCAATGAATCCCTTCCATTTTGAAATGTTGGTAGCGTACAAACATATTTAGGTTCTGAAGGTTGATAACCGGTCTGGAACCACCACCCTTTTTTGGGACAATAAATATGTTGCTGATAAAGTCGGTAGGCTGGTCCAGGACTGGGCATATGGCTCCCTTCTCTAACATTACTCTGATCTCTGCATTGATCACTTGTTTATCTTGCAGGGAAAAATTGATTTCCCGAGGTGGTAACACTTGTATTGGGGAGGCAATAAAGTCTATCCGGTAACCTGACACAGTGTATAGGACCCATATATCTCGAGTGACAGCTAGCCAAGCTTTGTAAAAGAAACGCAGTCTGCCCCCGACCCTTGGAGGGGAAAAATGGGGAAATAGAAGGGGACTTACCATATGGCCGTCGCGACATGACGGACCCTCTATAGCCCCTACTCTGCCAGGAGCAACCTCTTTGTTGGAAGAAAGCGGGAGTTGCCGTTCTGGCATCGGGCATCGTGGGTCTGGTGGAGGTAAGGCCTCGTGGTCCTCTATAGGCGCCTCTAGTGGGACGGCCAGACAGGCTGCCTCTGGTTCTGCCGGCCCCATAAAAAACCTTTTGTGAGAACACTTTCCGCATATTGGATTGCGCTTTATCAATCGCTATAAAAGTTTGTACAAATGTGCCTTTGGCACTTGGACCTGGTTCTGAGGTGGTCATGTTCACCAATTTTGGTTCAATTCAATTCAAAAGATCTGTGTGAGGGGCCCCAATATGTCAAGGATCTTATCCTGACAATTTCTGAGAGCAAATTCTAAGCCTTTTTTAGGCTTCCAGACAGTTTTACTAAGAAACTGTATAATTTTCGGGTCTACATCTGGGGTAGCACAGACAGAATTTGGAACCGTGGGTCTCGGGCATTCAGCCCTTAGTTTGCTTCTAGCAAGTTTATCCAGGGGTTTACGCACCCTGACAGAAATATACTGAGCCACATGATCAGCGGGAGCCCATTCAGCTGATCTGGGGTGTTGTAACTCATCTGGGTCAAACAGTGGTTGGCCATTAGGATCAAGTAGAACATTAGGTTCTTGTAACTGTGTAGGATAAATCTCAGTAGCTGTGCTAGCCAAATCATGTGGCGGATTAAAACCTGCCAAATCCAAATGTTCATGATCATCTGAGCTCTCTGATACCTCCTCAGATGCCCTCTTCCCCTCTTCCATCTCCTCACCGATTTTGCCCGGTGAGAGGCTCTTTTGCACGATGTAGCGTGCCATCTGTGACATGATAAACCATGTCAGTCTGAAAGGAGTCGGAGGTGTGTTTGACCTTAGCTTTAGCCTTACGGCCTGCTAACACAGGGGGTGGTTGTACTGCCTCAACTTGGGCTTGGGGGGTATGAGGCAAATTGCCCTGTGTGGCCCAGAGGGCAGAGGAAATAGTTGTTGCAATATTAGCAGACATCACAGACATAGCAGATTGAAACGCCTGTGATAAAAAGCGTGACATGGTGTTATTAAACATAGTTTGAAATTCTTCTGGATTCATTAACTCGGAGGACTGAGCCTCAACATCTTTTGCCTCTGGATCAGAGGGAATCAATGTTACAGGTCAGGGGTTAATACTGCTAGAAGTGTGGGAAGCCTTACCTGGATACATGGTATGGTAAAGTTGATAATATACACCAGAATATCAATAATAATGAAAGCAACAAAATTCACCCACAAAACAGGAATAAAAAAACAGGTGCAGAACTGTAACCACAGAGGATTGAACTCTGTCCAGCAGGGTAAGCTGACCACAATGGTGAGGAGAAATGACAGAGATCAACTGAAATCGAGCGCAAATCGGGTGAAAAGCGCGTGAAACTAAAATGAAACTAACAAGAAAAAAAAAACACTGCCACTACCAAGATGGTTTCCGCGCTGCTTTAACGCATGCGCGACGGATGAAAACGAAAGTACCATTGGAAAACGGACACATCAGAAAAGGCAAGTAAACTAGCAAGAAGCTAGTGAAAAACGAGCAGAGGGAGAGTCATCCACGTACAGGTGGTACTGGAAACCAAAGGAGCGGATGAGTTCTCCCAAAGAGGGGGTGTACAGGGAAAACAAAAGCGGGCCAAGGACCAATCCTTGAGGAACACCAACAGAGAGTGGAACAGGTGACGATGTCGCTCCAGCAAGTGACCCTGAATAGGAGCGCTCAGATAAGTACGACTCGATCCAAGAGGGTGCTGTGCCACCTATGCCAAACGAGGATGATCTGTTGAGAAGAAGGTGGTGGTCAATGGTGTCAAAGGCAGCAGGGAAATCTAAGAGGATCATCACTGAGAAGTGGCCTTTAGTTTTGGCAGAAAGGAGGTCTGTAATGATACTGATGTTAGCAGGTTTGGAGTCCAGTAACCAGATCAGCAAGGTCTTCTGCCAGAAGTAGCCACTCGTTACCCAGGTGGTTGAGCCCCTGAGCTTTGAGTGACAATCTTAGCAGAGCTGTGAGGCTGGAACAAAGAGTATAAACGTAGTCAGGCAAGCCAAGGTCAGTGGCTAGGAGAAAGCAGAGTAGTGAGACAGTCCAAATTGGTAACAGGTAAGTAACGATCAATAGAAAGCGTGATATACTGCAGGCAGGAACCACAATAATCTGGCAAAGGTAGATTCACAGGAAGAGGCTTTTATAGGCTGAGAGTGAGCACATGACTTGACACAGGTGAGTAGAGTTGATGATAATAACAAGGCTTTGTATATTCATTGTTACAAGAACATAGGCTAAAATGTAAAAGACAGGCTGGTGAACCAGTAAAGAAGAGAACTAGGAACATGGAAGTCAGAGTTGAAGTCCAGGCACGTTTAGTTCCTGACAAGGTCATTTGATACTCTAGTGAGGTCTGATTCAGTAGAGTGTAAGGGTCTGAAGCCAGACTGAAAAGGGTCAAGCAGGACATAGGTAGTCAGAAAGTCATTAGTCATGAGTGCACCATTCTCTTCCAGCAACTTGGACACAAAGGGGAGAAGGGATATAGGACGGTAGTTAGATAGAAGAGTGGGGTCGAGAGAAGATTTTTTCAATACAGGTATTATTTGGGCTTGTTTGAAGGGTGACGGTACTATTCCAGAGGACAGAGAGAGGTTGATGAGATGGGTTAGAGTTGGACAGAGTAGAGGAAAAAGAGAGGATACAAGGTGAGAACAAATGGGATCTAGCGCACAAGTAGTAGATGTCGAGCAGGAGAGCAGATCGTCTACCTCTTTCTCAGCAACAGGGGAGAAGATATTGAGAGTGGGTTTGGACAATGGAAAACAGGCAGGAGATAGTTGGGGCAAGTCGCGGGAGGTGAAGTTACACCTAATAGTGTCAACTTTGTTTTTGAAGTGCGAGGCAAGGTCTTGGGGCGTAAGAGTAGAGCAGGGCGGAGGAGCAGGGGGGCAGGGGAGAGTATTAAACGTTCAGAAGAGACATTTGGGATTCGATGAGAGGGTGGATATTAAGGTAGAGAAATAGTGTTGCTTGGACTGAGCTAGAGCAAAGTTGTAGGAACACAGCATGAACTTATTTTTTTTTTTAAATTTATAATTCTTTATTAATTATATCAGAAGTAAGGCTTACAACACTACATAACAAGACAAAATAAAACATACAGACATAACAACATATACGATTCAGGAGATCTGATAGGGTCTAGTTTGGTCGGCTTTCTATCCCCCAGACTATCACCATCAATTTCTAATATACGCGTAGGGGCGGGCTTTCTTATTACCAGGGGTGCTCGGGGGAGGGGATTTCATCTCACCCTCAACGCCCAGGGACTATTCGCTCCAGTTCTTAACACTCATTTCGCCCAACTCATATAGGGCGCTATGTGCTCCAAAGAAAAGTTTCTCTGCCCCCGCCTGAAATTCTATCTGCGCAACATTTTCTCCCCAGTGAGGTACAGATGTACTTTTCCATGCCCTCGCAATGCAAAGTTTGGTTGCTAAGAAGACATTTATCAAGAAGTATTTCTGATGTATTTTTAAGTCGGAGAAGTCGACGTGGAACAGGAAAGATTGCGCTGTGAGAGCTATGTCTCCGCCTGTTATAAATCGTATAATGTCTACTATACGGGAATTAATGGGAGATAAGAGTGTGCACTCCCACCAGATATGGGCTTGCGATCCAATATCTAAATGGCACCGCCAGCATCTATTACCGTAATTTGTATTATATTTCGTCAATCGGGTAGGAACGATGTACCACCGATACAATAGTTTACAATACTGTTCTTGTAGTTTTATGCAGTGAACTGCCTTCCTAGTTATTTGCCATGCTGTAAACCAAATTTGATTAGGATATGATATCTCCAGATCCCTTTCCCACAGTTTTATTGGATTTGCTTTATCGTAGTTTGAATGATATGCCAACAATTTTTTTATTTTAGAGAATACACTCTTGGATGTTACAGCGTTAAAAAAAATCATCCCAACGATCAGAGACTAGCGGGGGATTCGAACGTAAAAAATGCCTTATTCTAATGTATGTAAATAGTTCTGCCTCCCCCAAATTATACATTCTCTGTAGGTTGGAGAAATAGTATATATCAGGGCCCAAAAATAAGTCTCCAATTGTCTTGATCCCCTTAGTGATCCACGTATCTACAACTATGTTCGATAAATACCATGGGATGACTCCAAGTGGGGAGGCCATAGATAGAGAGGTCCGAAGGTGGAACCTTCTTCTCATCCCATACAAGGATACAGCAAGATTGCTGATTATCTGTCCCAAGAGAGCTGTTTTACGGAATTGTTTAGGAGTCACCCATAAAAGAAAAAAGGGATCCAAACCGTGGGCCTTATATCTTTCAATATTTAGCCATGGTGGCTGTTTTGGCCTGTTGATGTTCCAGGCTATTATATGGGCTAATTGTGCTATATCGTGTATTTGGAAAGGATCCGGATAACCCAGGCCTCCTCTCTCCACCTCCCTCATTAAAATCCGCCTAGCGATTCTTGATCTACCGTCTGACCACACGTATGAGGCGAACAGTCGTTCTAGGTCCCTAAGGTGGATTTGCGGTACTTTTAGTGGGATAGCCCAAAGTAAATACAAAAACTTTGGAACTGCATATGCTTTCAAAATGGCAATCCTGCCCATCCAAGATGGTTCAAGACCTTTCCATTTTGTTAACAAAGTTCTTAGTTGTTGCTTTAATTTAGTATAGTTAAGCTCGACTATTTGCTCTACTTTTGGGAAGAAGACAACACCCAAGTAGTCAACACAATTAGTTGTGTTCTATCCAAACTCAGAGGTATAATTTGAGTCTTTAATATGTTTATTTTATAGTTAGAATAGTAGCCGAACTGATGGATCTCCTTCATCAGGGCTGGGATAGATTCCACTGGATTAGACAAGGACACTAGGACGTCATCAGCGTACAAAGTGATCGTATGAACCCGCGGACCAATTTTTAAGCCGCTAATTTGTCGGTTCTTTCTAACACAGCATGAACTTATAATGACGCCTCAGCCATGTGAGTACATTTTTGGAGATACCGTGTTTGCTTTGTGTGCCACAGTTGTTTGGTGGGTCTGCGCGCACGTTTGGCAACAACAGGGGCAATGTTGTCAAGGGCTGAGGTGAGAATGCTGTTGTAGGAGTTAGCAGCTTCCTCTGGACATGAGATGGATGGGAAGGAGGGGAGAGAGGTTTGAAGAGCTGTGGTAAGTAGCAGGAGGGTGGAGTTAGACAGCAGTCTTTTTAATTCAGTCCGGGGGAGATGTGCAGTAGTCGACTGAGGTACAGCGGGATAGAAGGTTAGAAGGTGGTGGTCAGACAGGGAGAATGGTGAAGGGGAAAAGTTAGAGACGGCACAAGACCTAGTGAATACTAGGTCTAGTGAGTGACCTACAGTGTGGGTTGGAATGTTGGTCCACTGGGAGAGGCCAAAGGAAGAGGTTAGGGAGAGGATTTTTGAGGTAGCAGGAGAGTTGGTTAGGTCAATGGGGATGTTGAAATCTCCCAGAATGAGACATGGTGCATCAGTAGACAGAAAGTTAGGGAGCCATGCAGAGAAGTTGTCAAAAAACTGGGAAGTGGTCCCCGGGGGCCGATAAACAATGGAAACATGAAGGGATAGCGGGGAGAAAAGACAAATAGCATGTACTTCGAATGATGAAAATGAGAGGGAAGGGGCTGAGGGTAAGGGCTGAAAAGAGCAGTTAGGAGTTAAGAGGATGCCAACACCTCAGCCCTTTTTGTCTCCAGGTATTGGTGTGTGGCTGAAGTGTAGGTCACCATAAGAGAGAGCAGCAGGAGAGACAGTATCAGATGAGGTAAGCCATGTTTCAGTAAGCGCAAGGAGATTAAAGGAGTGAAAGATGAATAGATCGTGTAAGCTTGTTGCATACAGAGCGTGCGTTTAGCACCCCAAGACCTGAGACACAGCTGAAGAGCAGGTGACTATTGCAGATGATAGATATAAGATTATCAGTATTGCATTTGGTGTTGGTGCTATGGCAGATGGTGATTTTATTTCTGGCCAGGGTTAGGGGAGGTATCAAGGATGAAGGAGTAAAAGGCTGAAGAGAGGAGGAGCTGGTCATGATACTAGGAGGTCAATGATGATTGTATGCTGCTGATTAATTAGAGCTGGGTATTCACTCTATTGTGAGTTGCAGTGTGATTGTATTGTAAGATGCTGAGGTAAATTAATGAACCAACAACTCAGATAGGCAGTGTGTTTAATGTAGGTTTTATAATGAAGAAGTTGAAGAGTAGTAGATTGGAATGAACAAATTGGCTCTAAGGTGTTATCAGTGGATTGTGTTTGTAGTGAATTTAAAATTGTGGTGTTGTTTCTCAGATTATATTAGCAGCTGATAATTAGAACCTGTGCGTAGGTGGGGCAACTATTATGGTTGAATAGAATCATGTGTTTGGATGCAATCTATAAAAGAACATTGACCAGGGGGTGGGTGAGACCAAGTTTGTGAAAGATGGGGGGGGAGGGGGTGTAAATTAGTGCAAATTTCTACAAATGAGATGAGAGAAAATTACAAGAGCATTTAGGGATGGCAATAAATCTAGCAATATTCACTAAGGTGTTAAAGGTTATTAGTTAAGTAGAAATACAAAGAACATTTTTACTAGACAAGTAATACAAAGGAATTTAGATGTGGCTAATCAAAACAAGTAATAAGAGGGCCCAATCTGGAAGTAAGATCTTCTTCATATACCTTTTGCAATGATGGAGCGGATGAGTATGCAAACAGCATTGGTTACATGAAGTGAGTGGTAGAAAAGTCAGGTCTGTGAAGCTTTTGCAGTAATGGAGAGGATGCAAACAGCCAGTGGCGTACTTACCGTTAGTGCAGGGGTCGCAGCTGCGACCGGGCCCATCACCTCAGGGGCCCGACCGTCCTGCGACCCCTGCAATAAAAAAAATTGGGGGCAAATGGGGCAGCTGCCAGGGCCCATTCATTCTTGGGGCCCCATGGGCCCCCATTGCTGCCCCTGTGACTGTCTCACATGGAGACAGTCACTTTCGGGCAGCAGCCGGGAGATCCTCATCCAACGGCTTTTCTTCACAGCCACCGGAAGTGACGCGGGTGGCTGTATTTCCTGCACGCACAGCCTGCAAAATAACTGGCAAATGGCCAAAATATGAGTGGCAAATGGGGCAAATTACAAATGGGCAAAATATGAGTGGCATATGGGGCAAATAAGACTGACAAATGGGCAAAATATGAGTGGCATATGGGGCAAATGGGCAAAATATGAGTGGAATATGGGGCAAATAGCAAATGGGAAAAATATAAGTGGCATATGGGGCAAATGGGAAAAATATGAGTGGCATATGGGGCAAATAACACTGGCAAATGGGCAACATATGCGTGGTGTATATGGGCAGAATATGAGTGGCAAATAGGAAAAATAACACTGGCAAATGGGCAAATTATGTGTGGCATATGGGGCAAATGAGACTGACATATGGGCAAAATATGAGTGGCATATCTGGCAAATAACACTGGCAAATGGGAAAAATATGAGTGGCATATGGGGCAAATGGGAAAAATATGAGTGGCATATGGGGCAAATAACACTGGCAAATGGGCAACATATGAGTGGCATATGGGCAGAATATAAGTGGCAAATGGGCAAAATAACACTGGCATATGGGCAAAATATGAGTGGCATATGGGCAGAATATGAGTGGCAAATAGGCAAAATAACACTGGCTAATGGGCAAATTATGAGTGGCATATGGGGCAAATGAGACCGACATATGGGCAAAATATGAGTGGCATATATGGCAAATAACACTGGCAAATGGGCAAAATATGAGTGGCATATGGGGCAAATAACACTGGCAAATTAGCAAAATATGAGTGGCATATGGGGCAAATAACACTGGAAAATGGGCAAAATATGAGTGGCATATGGGCAGAATATGAGTGGAAAATGGGCAAAATATGATTAACAAACGATGGGCAAAATATGACAAGCAAATGATGAGCAAAATAATACTGGCTGTGGCATATGGGGCAAATAGCAAATGGGCAAAATATGAGTGGCATATGGGGCAAATAACACTGGCAAATAAGCAACATATGAGTGGTAGATGGGCAAAATATGAGTGGCATATGGGCAAAATATGAGTGGCAAATGGGCAAAATATAACAAATGATGAGCAAAATAATACTGGCAGTGGCATATTAATGGGGAAAATGGCTGTGGCATATTAATGGGCCGGCTAATAGTGGCATAATGGGGAAAATGGCTGTGGCATATTAACTGGCAATCTGAATGTCTGGCTGTGGCATATTGATGAGCAGGCTAATTGTGACATAATGGGCAAATTGGCTGTGGCCAAAGTGATACTGTGGCATGTTCTGTGGGGCAAAATAACATGGGGGATGTTCTGCAGGGGCAGTTCAGTGGGACAAAGTGACACTGTGGTATGTTCTGGCGGGCAAATTTAAACTGTGGCATGCCAAATCCTGTGGGTGCCATATGAGTACAAGCCAAGTGCTGTGGGTACTGTATAGTGCTGTGTCAATACCTTTAGGTGCAATGTGGGTGCAGAGGAATGGAATAAAAATAAGAAATTAACAATTTTTCCATAAATTTTTTATTACATATGAAAATAGTTGAATATAATATTAAAAAGTTCATATAAGTATACATGCAGCTAGTTATATACATATATTTGGGGTCCACCTTAAGCTTTTGAAAAGGCTGGAAATATTTTAATTTTTTGTGGTCATAAAAAGTAATATTACTTTACTGAGAGGGTGGTGGATGAATGGAATAGTTTTCCTTAAGAAATGGTAGAAGTTAATACATTAAGGTGTTTAAGCATGCATGGGATAGGCACAAAGCTACCATAGATATAAGACAAGGCCAGGCACAAAGCAGAACAGTTGGGAGGCATGTAAGTGGCATTTCTGGGGTAGAGTTGCATGGTGGGGTCAGGAGGCCCCAGGGCAATTTTTGCACCGGGGCCTGGTGGTTTCTAGTTATGCCTCTGCAAACAGCCTTGGTTACTTGAAGTGAGTAGTAGAAAAGTCAGGTCTGTGAAGCTTTAGCAGTAACGGAGAGGATGCAAACAGCCTTGGTTACTTATGTTTATGTTTATATATTTATGTTCATATATTTCTACTTACACAGGATGTGTATTTATTTTTGTAAACGTCTAGTTTATGTTAAACGTCTAGTTTATGTATTATTTATAAAAGAAAATGTCGTTAATATATAGTTTTATTTTTATTATAATACAGGCATTTTATTTTATAAATTTATAAATAAACAGTATTTTTATTTTCACATAAGCAAGTGTCTTCTGCTTATTTGCAGAACAGGTCACAGATTAATATACAAAATCAACAAACAAAAACATAATAAATATTTATACATTCTCTTAAAATATGTTGGTATTGGGTGATGGGGACTTTACAGAATGTTGGTTTTATTGGTGTAGCATTGGTTTGAGCGTTCGCTACATTTCTTATGATGTTCTGAGGCCACTATGATACTGGGGATCCCACTACAAGTCCCTGCAGCAGGATCCCCAGTACAGCTCATCGCGGGGACAGTGGCGGATCCAGGGGGGGGGGGGGGGGGCAACGGGGCAATTGCCCCCCCCCCCTTTCCCCGGAGAAGAGAGAGAAAAAAAAAACTGTAAAAAAAATAAAAATAAAACACGCTTGCAGCCAGAGACGGAGATGAGAGGGGATCGGAAGATCCCCCTCACCTTCTCTGCCTGCCTGCCAGGCTGCACGGGGAGCCGAACAGGCAGCACAGAGAAACCTCCGTGCTGCCTGTTCGGCTCCCCGTGCAGTGTGCCGACACGGAAGTGCCGACAGGTCACGTGACCGGCGCGCTGACGTCATACGCGCGCCGGGTCACGTGACCTATCGGCACACCCACCTGTGAGACGAACAGGCAGCATGGAGAAGACCATGCTGCCTGCCACTAGCCACCAGGGAAAGGTAAGTGCTGGGGAGTGGGGAGATGGGGGGAATGTACTGGGGAAAGTGGCAGGGGCTTATTAATGATAAGGTAACACTGACATATTATTGGGCAAATTAGCTGGGGAATATTAATGGCAACTAACACTGGCATATTACTGGGCAAATTGGCAGGGGCATATAAAATGGCAAATAACTGGCATATTACTGGGCAAATTGGCTGGGGCATATAAAATGGCAAATAACTGGCATATTACTGGGCAAATTGGCTGGGGCATATAAAATGGCAAATAACTGGCATATTGCTGGGCAAATTGGCTGGGGCATATAAAATGGCAAATAACTGGCATATTGCTGGGCAAATTGGCTGGGGCATATATAATGGCAAATAACTGGCATATTGCTGGGCAAATTGGCTGGGGCATAAAAAATGGCAAATAACTGGCATATTGCTGGGCAAATTGGCTGGGGCATATAAAATGGCAAATAACTGGCATATTGCTGGGCAAATTGGCTGGGGCATATAAAATGGCAAATAACTGGCATATTGCTGGGCAAATTGGCTGGGGCATATAAAATGGCAAATAACACTGGCATATTGCTGGGCAAATTGGCAGTGGCATATATAATGGCATATAACTGGCATATTACTGGGCAAATTGGCTGGGGCATATAAAATGGCAAATAACTGGCATATTACTGGGCAAATTGGCAGGGGCATATAAAATGGCAAATAACTGGCATATTACTGGGCAAATTGGCTGGGGCATATAAAATGGAAAATAACACTGGCATATTGCTGGGCAAATTGGCAGGGGCATATAAAATGGCAAATAACTGGCATATAACTGGGCAAATTGGCTGGGGAATATAAAATGGAAAATAATACTGGCATATTACTGGGCAAATTGGCAGGGGCATATAAAATGGCAAATAACACTGGCATACTACTGGGCAAATTGGCAGAGGATATTAAATGGCAAATAACTGGCATATTACTAGGCAAATTGGCAGGGGATATTAAATGGCAAATAACTGGCATATTACTGGGCAAATTGGCTGGGGCATATAAAATGGCAAATAACACTGGCATATTACTGGGCAAATTGGCAGGGGCATATTAAATGGAAAATAACACTGGCATATTACTGGGAAAATTGGCAGGGGCATATTAAATGGCAAATAACATTGGCATATTATTGGGAAAATTGGCAGGGGCATATTAAATGGCAAATAACACTGGCATATTACTGGGCAAATTGGCTGGGGCATATTAAATGGCAAATAACACTGGCATATTATTGGGGAAATTGTCAGGGGCATATTAAATGGCAAATAACACTGGAATAAAACTGGGAACATTGGTAGGGGCATATTACATGGCAAATAACACTGGAATATTATTTGGCAAATTGGCTGAGAGAGCCATGCATGGCAAGGGAGAAGAGAGAGACATAAATGGGATGGTAGAGGAGAGACAGACAGACATGGGTTCGCAGAGGAGAGACAGACAAATATGGGATGGCTGAGGAGAGACAGACAAACATGGGATGGCTGAGGAGAGACAGACAGATATGGGATGGCAGTGGAGAGACAGACAGATATGGGAAGGGGAGAGGAGACAGACATGGGAAGGGAGAGGAGAGAGACATAAATGGGATTGTAGAGGAGAGACAGACAGACATGGGATGGGAGAGGAGAGACAGAGAGATGGGAAATGAGAGAAGAGACAGACGGACATGGGAAAGAAGAGGATACATAGACGGACATGGGAAGGAAGAGGAGAGAAACGGGCATGGAAGGAATAGAGACAGAGGGACACGGGGAGTGAGAGGAGTGCGACAGACATGGGAAGGGAGATGAGCGTGACAGAAGGACATGAGAGAGAGGAAAAGACAGACGGACATGGGAGAGAGGATAAGACAGATGGACATGGGAGAGAGGATAAGACAGACGGACATGGGAGAGAGGAAAAGACAGACGGACATGTGCCCCTCCTGAGATCATACTCTGGATCCGCCCCTGCGTGGGGAGCAGCGATAAGTTGTTACATGCAGGGCGGTCTATACCGTCCTGCAGGCTTTTGCTGTAAAATGTAGCCAATGCTCAATTTGAGCGTCAGCTACATTTTCTGTGTCAGAGTGAGGCCACTCAAACAGTCACAATAGAACAACCTTACATTGATATAACCAACATACAAGGTTGTAAAGTGCGGCACACCACCCAATATTGTGTGTAAGAGGAAACATGTTATTGGACACATACAACCTGCTAGTTAATCTTTTAACATATGTGTCACTCACCCTTTCACTCACTATGTAAACTGGTGTAGTCACACAAATCAAGGACAAGGAGCGCTGCCACCTTTTCTACGGTGCATTCTGCAAAACACATATGGAGGTAAGATCAGCATCACTGTTCAGTCATTTATTACATTGCACATGATAGTTACAGGGCAAAAGAGTGTAGTCTCAGCGCAGTGTGTCAGGACACTTAAACAAACAAATCAGTGATATTGTGCCAATATCGTGAGAAATGATAATAAATATTTCATGAGGAAGCGTGGACCAACAAAACAATGCACTTATATAAATACATTAAAACACAATAGTGCAATGAAAACGTGTAAATACTTATGATAGGAGCTGTAGTCCTTAAGGCAAACCTGTAAAAATATAAATAAAATACAAAATAGTGCAGTATGTATAGTACTGTGGATAAGCACTTCTATTTGAGAAGAAATCCACTCACAAGATTAGCTCCTAACAACATAGGAGCTTGGTGCAGGTGAGTGTATATATATATACTTGCCCCCTCCACGGATGGCAGCTTCCAGATGCTAGTGATAACGCAGATGATCAATATCTTGTAGTAAAAGACCTTTTAATCCGAATGAGGTAAGGAAAATGTGAAACAAAAGAACACTCAGAGAATAAAATAAAGTCCTGTTTAGACGTTAGCTCCGTGCGCCTCGGTGCCTCATCTGGACTTCCTGGTTCAGTCAAACCCCGCTAGTACGGTAGCTCTCAGTGTTCAAAAATAGCCCAACGCGTTTCGTCCAGTCTCGGACTTCGTCAGGGGAAATGTCAATGGTGGCAGTGTGTTCGGTTTATATACCTCTCCGTATTGTTCGCATTAATACTTCATACGAACGTTTCTCCTTATGTAAACCGAAAGCAGTTCGTCTGTACAGTTCCCATTCGGCTTATAATAAAACCGAACAGTCTTCCAAAAACGAAAGTCTCTCCGCGTTGTTCTGAGTTTGGTTTAACGTGTTCATATAATACACAGTAGTGAAGGCTGCGATTATGTGTATTTCATTCAAATGCAGGCCCCCATTCATTAGCGTTGCAGTCACATGACGCCTCCATTCTATTCATTAAAGGATTGTCATTCATAAAAACAGGATACATGATTTCAGTTTATTATAAAAGCCCACATTCATTCCGAATGAATAATTGGGTGCATATTAAAAGATGCATATAAATTTTATTAGTACATAATTAAAAAAAGCCTTATAAAAAAATAATAGATGGAAAACTAAAAAATAATAATATATATAGAAAAAGGGGGAAAAACCATACTCACTATTTCCCCAATACATTTAATGAAAAAATATTCCCTAATAAATCTCGACCATAAATACAAATAAGAAATAGATACAAAATGAAAATAGTAACAAATGGGTATACAATAATAGTGACATAGAAAAATGTGGCAAATACACCATCTATGCATGTTAGTGTTATGTATAGTGTATTGCAAGAACACGAAAAAATGAAATAAAAATAAATAAATAAATATATATCTAAAAAACAAATAGATAAAAAAACTATGGTTTATAAAAATGCCTTCAATTCAAAATCCAGGTTTATACCATCTGTATTTAGGGTATGTAGGTTGTAGATCCAGAAAGCTTCTCTTTGGAGGAGCTTCCTTGACCTATCTCCCCTCTTCCAAGTCATGGGAATGGATTCTATTCCCATGAATTTAACTCCTTCAAGGCCCCCCTTTGGGCAGTTATGGCAATGATTTGGGAGACTGTATTTAAATTGATCACAGTCTTTTCCCATTAGACCAAAATGCTCTAAGATTCTGACTTTTAGGGGTCTTTTAGTTTGTCCCACATATTGGGCCCCACATCAACACTCCACAAGATAAATGACAAATGTGGTATTGCAATTGATAAAGCTCTTAACTTCAAAAGTTTTTCCGGTACTGTTAGATTTAAATTCAACCGTTTTTCTAATTTGGTTGATGCATGCCTTGCAATTTCCACATTTGAAAAAGCCATTTATCTTGTTGTTCTTTAACCAACTGGACCCATCTTTTTTTGGAATCTTTTTAATGACACTAGGTGCTAATTCTGATTTTAGATTCGGAGCTTTCCTAAAAATTACAGTGGGTTTGTTGCCAATGATGGGGGCAAGGATCTCATCCCCCTGGATCACATTCCAATGTTTGCATAGAATTCTCTTTATTTGCGGGGCAGCTACATTATACTCAGATATAAACGATACTCCAAAATCTTTATTTTCCTTCTTGTTTTTTATTGCTGGTTTTAAGATTTCTTCCCTATTTAGTAGTTCTACTTCTTGTTCTACTTTGTCTAGGTGTTTTGCTTTGTAGTTCTTTTGTCTGAACCTATCCTTGAGAGTCTGGGTTTGTTCTTTGAATACCGCTATGTCGTTACAATTTCTTCTTATTCTTCTGAATTGTCCTTTGGGTATGTTATTTAACCATTGGGGATGGTGGCAACTTCTCTTATCAATATAATTGTTGCTATCCACTTTTTTTTAAAAAGTCTTAGTTTTCAGGGAGCTGTTCTCTACATAGAGATTTAGATCTAAAAAATCAATGGTCTCCTTACTGTGTGTGAAAGTAAAAGTCAAATTATAATCATTGTTGTTCAGATATGTTTTGAAAAGTGACAGATTGTCCTCCTTGCCTCTCCAAATAAAAATTACATCATCTATGTATCTTCTCCATAGGACCAGGTCAGCGCCGAAGGGATAACTTTCCCCCAGGTGTTGGGTCTCCCATTGACCCATAAACAAATTAGCATAACTCGGCGCAACCCTGGTCCCCATGGCTGTACCACATTTTTGTAGATAGAATGCCTCTTCAAAATAAAAATAGTTATATTTTAAAATGAACTCAATAGCCTCCAGGAGAAATTTGGATTGATTTGAATCCATTTTATTGTCATTTTCTAAGGTTTGTTTGATGGCCTCCATTCCTTTGGAATGATCTATAGATGTATATAAAGCTGATACATCAGCTGTGACCAAAGTGAAATCAGATTCCCAGGAAATATCACTGAGTGAGTTGATTATATCCGTGCTGTCTTTGATATAAGATGGAATGTGTACCACGTATTTCTGCAAAAACATGTCCACATAATGTGAGAGATTGCAGAACATTGACTCAATGCCCGAAATGATCAAACGACCTGGGGGATTTTCTATGCATTTATGAATTTTGGGCAAAAAATAGAAGTATGGAACTACTGGATTGGGTACAGATAGGAATTCATATTCCTGTTTATTTAGAATCCCCTGTTCTTTGCCTTTATCGACCAGATTCCTTATGACTATCTTGAATTTAAGGGTAGGAGCCCCCTGTAATTTCTTATATGTGTTTGTGTCTCCTAGAAGTCGATTGGCCTCATTTAAATAGCCTTCTCTATTCCTTTAAACCTAAAAACAAAAGACGCAACAAAAAGAAAAAGGTGGGAGTACGGACCAGACGAGGATATAGAGGACAGAGACCATTAAAAAATAAACAGAACACAAATATAAGTATTTTCAATATAAGTGGATTGAAACTCACGGGGGACCAAGAAAGAGTCCTAAATAAGGGTTTAATCTTTGCCCCCACCAAAGTACCAAATAAGTTCAATTTATTTGTGGACGCCCAGAAATGTATAAGGAAATTGGCAATTAAAAGACTTTTTGTCAGAAATAATGACAAAGACCACACCCAAAGATCGGAGGGCAATAGCCATAATCCTCTCACAAAGGAAGACTCTCAATCAAAAATCAATCACACCAATTTGAGAGATACATCTTCCTTTGTCCCCATTGTTCACAGTGGCACCAATTTAGATGTCTATAAGAAGCTAGTTCTCAAAGATCTTGAGTCCATAGATCTCACTAAAATTAAAAAACACCATAACCTCTCTCTAAAAGAAAAAAAGGCTCTAAAAGAACTCAAAGACAACCCCAATATTATCATCAGATTGGCCGACAAGTGAGGTGGGGTAGTCGTGATGAATAGAGAAGGCTATTTAAATGAGGCCAATCGACTTCTAGGAGACACAAACACATATCAGAAATTACAGGGGGATCCTACCCTTAAATTCCAGATAGTCCTAAGGAATCTGGTCGATAAAGGCAAAGAACAGGGGATTCTAAATAAACAGGAATATGAATTCCTATCTGTACCCAATCCAGTAGTTCCATACTTCTATTTTTTGCCCAAAATTCATAAATGCATAGAAAATCCCCCAGGTCGTCCGATCATTTCGGGCATTGAGTCAATGTTCTGCAATCTCTCACATTATGTGGACATGTTTTTGCAGAAATACGTGGTACACATTCCATCTTATATCAAAGACAGCACGGATATAATCAACTCACTCAGTGATATTTCCTGGGAATCTGATTTCACTTTGGTCACAGCTGATGTATCAGCTTTATATACATCTATAGATCGTTCCAAAGGAATGGAGGCCATCAAACAAACCTTAGACAATGACAATAAAATGGATTCAAATCAATCCAAATTTCTCCTGGAGGCTATTGAGTTCATTTTAAAATATAACTATTTTTATTTTGAAGAGGCATTCTATCTACAAAAATGTGGTACAGCCATGGGGACCAGGTTTGAGCCGAGTTATGCTAATTTGTTTATGGGTCAATGGGAGACCCAACACCTGGGGGAAAGTAATCCCTTCGGCGCTGACCTGGTCCTATGGAGAAGATACATAGATGATGTCATTTTTATTTGGAGAGGCAAGGAGGACAATCTGTCACTTTTCAAAACATATCTGAACAACAATGATTATAATTTGACTTTTACTTTCACACACAGTAAGGAGACCAATGATTTTTTAGATCTAAATCTCTATGTAGAGAACAGCTCCCTGAAAACTAAGACTTTTTTCAAAAAAGTGGATAGCAACAATTATATTGATAAGAGAAGTTGCCACCATCTTCAATGGTTAAATAACATACCCAAAGGACAATTCAGAAGAATAAGAAGAAATTGTAGCGACATAGAGGTATTCAAAGAACAAACCCAGACTCTCAAGGATAGGTTCAGACAAAAGAACTACAAAGCAAAACACCTAGACAAAGTAGAACAAGAAGTAGAACTACTAAATAGGGAAGAAATCTTAAAACCAGCAATAAAAAACAAGAAGGAAAATAAAGATTTTGGAGTATCGTTTATATCTGAGTATAATGTAGCAGCCCCTCAAATAAAGAGAATTCTATGCAAACATTGGAATGTGATCCAGGGGGATGAGATCCTTGCCCCCATCATTGGCAACAAACCCACTGTAATTTTTAGGAAAGCTCCGAATCTAAAATCAGAATTAGCACCTAGTGTCATTAAAAAGATTCCAAAAAAAGATGGGTCCAGTTGGTTAAAGAACAACAAGATAAATGGCTTTTTCAAATGTGGAAATTGCAAGGCATGCATCAACCAAATTAGAAAAACGGTTGAATTTAAATCTAACAGTACCGGAAAAACTTTTGAAGTTAAGAGCTTTATCAATTGCAATACCACATTTGTCATTTATCTTGTGGAGTGTGGATGCGGGGCCCAATATGTGGGACAAACTAAAAGACCCCTAAAAGTCAGAATCTTAGAGCATTTTGGGCTAATGGGAAAAGACTGTGATCGATTTAAATACAGTCTCCCAAATCATTGCCATAACTGCCTTGAAGGAGTTAAATTCATGGGAATAGAATCCATTCCCATGACTTGGAAGAGGGGAGATAGGTCAAGGAAGCTCCTCCAAAGAGAAGCTTTCTGGATCTACAACCTACATACCCTAAATACAGATCGTATAAACCTGGATTTTGAATTGAAGGCATTTTTATAAACCATAGTTTTTTTATCTATTTGTTTTTTAGATATATATTTATTTTTATTTTATTTTTTCGTGTTCTTGCAATACACTATACATAACACTATCATGCATAGCTGGTGTATTTGCCACATTTTTCTATGTCACTATTATTGTATACCCATTTGTTACTATTTTCATTTTGTATCTATTTCTTATTTGTATTTATGGTCGAGATTTATTAGGGAATATTTTTTCATTAAATGTATTGGGGAAATAGGGAGTATGGTTTTTCCCCCTTTTTCTATATATATTATTATTTTTTAGTTTTCCATCTATTATTTTTTTATAAGGCTTTTTTTAATTACCGTATTTATCGGCGTATAACACGCACTTTTTCTCCCTGAAAATAGGGAGAAAATGGTGTGTGCGTGTTATACGCCGAAAAAAAAAAAATCTACAACTTACCTCGTTCCTGCTCTGTCCCCCGGTGCTCTGAAGCTGCGTGGCTGTGAGGGAAGCGTTGTGAGCTTCCCTTCAGCCGCGCGGTCAATAAAGTCTGTTTTTTTAAAAACAAACTTTATTGACCGCGCGGCTGAAGGGAAGCTCACAACGCTTCCCTCACAGCCACGCAGCTTCAGAGCACCGGGGGACAGAGCAGGAACAAGGTAAGTACTGGGGTCTGGGGAAGGGGGGGAGGAGGGTGGCATAACGAGCATACTTAGGGGCAATATCCTGGCATATTGGGGGCAATATCCTGCATAGTAAATGGCATATTGGGGCAATATCTGGCATTTTAAAATGGCATATTAGGGGCAATATCCTGCATATTAAATGGCATATTGGGGGCAATATCTGGCATTTTAAAATGGCATATTAGGGGCAATATCCTGCATATTAAATGGCATATTGGGGGCAATATCCTGCATAGTAAATGGCATATTGGGGCAATATCTGGCACCCAATTATTCATTCGGAATGAATGTGGGCTTTTATAATAAACTGAAATCATGTATCCTGTTTTTATGAATGACAATCCTTTAATGAATAGAATGGAGGCGTCATGTGACTGCAACGCTAATGAATGGGGGCTTGCATTTGAATGAAATACACATGATCGCAGCCTTCACTACTTTGTATTATATGAACACGTTAAACCGAACTCAGAACAACGCGGAGAGACTTTCGTTTTTGGAAGACTGTTCGGTTTTATTATAAGCCGAATGGGAACTGTACAGACGAACTGCTTTCGGTTTACATAAGGAGAAACGTTCATATGAAATATTAATGCAAACAATACGGAGAGGTATATAAACCGAACACACTGCCACCATTGACATTTCCCCTGATGAAGTCCGAGACTGGACGAAACGCGGTGGGCTATTTTTGAACACTGAGAGCTACCGTACTAGCGGGGTTTGACTGAACCAGGAAGTCCAGACGAGGCAACGAGGCGCACGGAGCTAACGTCTAAACAGGACTTTATTTTATTCTCTGAGTGTTCTTTTGTTTCACATTTTCCTTACCTCATTCGGATTAAAAGGTCTTTTACTACAAGATATTGATCATCTGCGTTATCACTAGCATCTGGAAGCTGCCATCCGTGGAGGGGGCAAGTATATATATATACACTCACCTGCACCAAGCTCCTATGTTGTTAGGAGCTAATCTTGTGAGTGGATTTCTTCTCAAATAGAAGTGCTTATCCACAGTACTATACATACTGCACTATTTTGTATTTTATTTATATTTTTACAGGTTTGCCTTAAGGACTACAGCTCCTATCATAAGTATTTACACGTTTTCATTGCACTATTGTGTTTTATTGTATTTATATAAGTGCATTGTTTTGTTGGTCCACGTTTCCTCACAAAATATTTATTATCATTTCTCACGATATTGGCACAATATCACTGACTTGTTTGTTTAAGTGTCCAGACACTGTGCGCTGAGACTACACTCTTTTGCCCATTTCTATTTGCACAGTTTTTGAAGCTGTCTGTTGCTATTGTTGCAGCTGCCGGTGTCAGGTGGAAATGTTTTTCATTTCACTAACACTATACTGTTATTTGCAGCACATATTTTGGTTTGCTCATCCAGTTCACTGTTTTACATGATAGTTACAGCAAGCACTGCAGTTGTTTAACTATATATCCCATAAGTCTCAGCCAGCTGTAAGGCTTCATCTCACTGGGGCTGACTGAGAATCATGGGATGTCTATACCAAACATCTACAATGTCAAGGATCACCATTAGTAAGTTATGACCATATTTTGCATGCATGATACTCACAATAACGTGTGTGGCAATCAGTTGTTGGAGCCAAACGCAGGTCAGGCCACAAGACATTCTCTTGAGATGAATGTTCATGCCTGTCAATTGTGCTTCAAAGCCACATTGTGCAAGATGCAATAGACATGAATCATCTGGCTGGCCTTGGAGGGCCTTTTCCATTAGGTGTCCTCCAGACCTGTTTTTAAAAGGCCAAATATGCGTTGATCACCAAACGGGTGGCACAGTGTTCCCTATTGTAACTCTGCTCTGCCGGTGTTTGTTGATTCAACAGCAGAGTAAGCAGCCAAGGACAGCAAGCATATCCTGCGTTGTCAATGTTTTGATTCCTGTTGCTGACCTTTTTCTTGTATCCTGACTATTCTATTGTTTCCTGCCAGTCCTGATTCCTGCATGCTCCAGACCATTCTAATGCCTTGTCTTTGTTGTCTTGATCACCCAGTTTGACCCAGTTTGTTCTGACTATCCTGATTGCTGCCAGCCTCAATCCTTGCCTGCCTCCTGTTTATACAGTATTCTGTTTGTTTTGACCTCAGCCTGCATTGACTTTCCTGCTGTATATTATCCTCTTCCAGTATCTCAGCATTACTATCATCTGGTGTATTACAGTACAGACTTCCTTTCTTTTAGCATTGTGGGGTTTTAAGTGCTTGGTGGCTAACCATCCGTGGCTCAACCAAAGGTGTGTGAAACATCCTCAGTATCTGACTTGTCTTTTGGAGAGTGTCTATTCCCATATCTGCATCATGGATCCTATCTCCCACATCAGAAAGATTACAGGAATTTCAAATTTAGGCCACTGTAGACAAATTCTCCAATGCAGCTTAATAAGGGATTTTTTTCCAACTCAGTTACTGTGACCATAAGTGAGGGATTAGTTATAACAAATAAGTCTAAAATATATATTTATGTATTTAAAGTACTTACCAAGCAGTAATCCCGCTAGCATCATTCCAGATTCAAATAACTGAGGAACAGATGACAAAGTCAGAATAGTAGAGTCATGGCTGGAACCCAGAAAGCCTGTTCAGACACTCATTATGCCTCACTCTAGGTTGTACGTGCGCAACATGAGCACAATCTAATACCCAACCCTCAGCTTTTATTTAACATTTCCAGATGTACTTGTGTGTCTTTAACAGGGAACACTGCTGATAGGACAAGTTAATTATAAACACTTGACAGGTCTGAGATTATTCCCTATTCAGGTTTTATGGTATTATTGCCAGGCCCGCCACAAGAAATTTCAGGGCCGTTTACAGAAAATAATTTTCTGGGACCCCCATCGCTATATCTCCCTCTCACTCCCCTACCCTCCCAAAGTTTTATCCAGGTCTTTGTATATCATGCCAATGACATATAATGCCACTGTTAGTTTTCCATGCATATGCTATAGCCAGTTTACCCATGAATATGCCACAGCCAGTTTCCCCTTTAATATGTCACAGCCAGTTTGTCCATTAATATGTCACAGACAGTTTGTCCATTAGTATGACACTCTTTGCCCATTTAATATGCAATAGCCCATTTTCCACCCTCCTCCCCCCCTTCCCCAGTTCTCACCTGTGCGAGAGACAGCATCTTTCCATGCTGCCTCCCTCGCGCTCCCCGTGCACTGATCTGGTTTGAGCACTGGAGGTCAAGTTTGGAGGTCAAATTGTCTCAAAATGAAAGTCAACCTACAAACTCGACCTCCTCAACCTTTTCTCGAATATTGTGAATAGGCCCAAGTAACTTGCAAACAAAAATATATAATTTTCACTTATAAAAGTGATAAACACAGAAGGTTTGGTATTACATGCTGACAATCAAACATTTTCAATATTTGTATGACCACAGGTTTGCCAGCCAGCCAGTATATTCCCACAGACTGGTAAAAAAAAATTCCTTCAAGGTTAATGTTAAAGGGACCATATGACCTAAACTTTATTTTTACTGTGAATGTAGAGGATAAAAAAAGATTGAAAATTAGATATACATCGTGTTTGCAAAATTACAGGCAAATGCCCAAATTAGGGGAGTTTTTTTTTATCATGTGTCTGTGAAGTCTCCTGTTTATGACATCAACTGTAGCCTGATATGCAAATTAACTATATACTGGAGACTCCACAGACACATTTAAAACAAATTTTTGAGGAATTTGCTTGCAATCTTGCTAACGTAATGTATAACTATTTTTTTTTATAAATCTATGGAGGCAATAGCATGGCCAGTATTTGATATGTGAAGAGTATATTCATAAAAATGTCAATTGCATATTAAGATTTTACAAAGAGATAAATTATATAATAATAATTATAATATTTTACTAATTTTTAATAAATCAAATGAAACCAGACATTGCATATCAGCCTCTACAAGCACCTAACATTTTTTTCTATTTTTACTCTAGTTTATGCAATTTGTGGGTTGCATGATAATAGTTACCCCAGTGTGGGTGTCTTGTCCTCTCAGTGCAGTGATTGGTCCGAGTATAGGATGGGGGGCATGACGTGGGCCAGGATGTCAAACATAATAAACCTAATAAATATCTGGACTGGGCAAAATACCCCTTCTTCCCCTCCATATAGTAACAGAGCTATATGCTGGCAATGATGCCCCTGCACCCTTTTAATACCAGGGCAGGAGGTTGTGCATAATGCCATTGGCAGCTCCCTTAATAATGGGCTGCCCCAAGTGTAACTGTAAGAAATGGAGCCAGGGTTTGAGGAGGCACCTGACAGTCCCTTAAATAAATAAAATACATTTTTTTAATTAACCATACCTACTTCCTTTTACCATGTCCAGGTAGGAAGGATGATATATGACCCGTGTTAAAAAAAACTCCTTTGATTGCTGAAGGATGGGCAGTGAAATATACTGAAGGGGAAAAAAATACCTAAATAAATGATCAGCGACAATCATTGATGCCCTTGAATCCTTATCTTTGACACAGGGAAAAGAGCCATCCCAAAAATATATATTTTACCTAAAAAATCATGCTGGTAAAAAAGAGGTGTACAATGTAATGAAACATAATTTGATAGGATAATTGGTGGAGAAGGGAAAGAAGAGAAATAAATGTTTTGGTTTTTTTTTTGTTCCTTTGGGGTAGGAAAACAGACTTAAAGTTGGGATGTTTGGCTCTCCCATGTCTTGAGCCATTTATCGAGAATAGTTAAATAAGTGAATTTAGCTTCAGAAATATCATAACGGTGTGCCATACCAATCAAACCCTAGGATGGGACACCTAGGTTCAGTGAGGGAGGTAGAAGGTTCTATAGGCTCTGAATCCAGTTTGCTGTATTTTTTTTAATGTGTATTTGTATCTGTATTGTAGTACCAGACATGGGATGGAAGGGGACACTGCCCACAAAGAAACATGGTTAGATTCCTCTCAATAAAATCACAGGGTCTGAATAAACCTCAAAAGAGATTGATGTTTGTAGAATTCATAAAGAAACACAGAGAACAGATATGCTTTTTCCAAGAATCCTATTGAATTCAATCCAACAGAATTTTGTTTCTAGGGAAGCAGATGTGAAAATTGATTTGCTCATCATCTCAAAGGGGGAAAAGTGTGGTACAGCCATTTAGATAGGTAAAGACATCGATTGTGAAATAATTTATCAAGAAATTGATGAGGAGGCATGGTATATTATTCTGGTATGCAGGATTGATACAGAAGTCTACACAAGGGTAAATATATATGCACCACATTCCGCCCAGGTCAAATTTTGCCAAAAATGAATATATAAAGTAAATAAAATAGCAAAGGGACATGTAATTCTTGTGGGCAATTTCAACTGCGTACCAGATACAGACTGGGATAAAAAAAAATCAACAAGGAGTCAAGGCGTTTACCAGGTCGGGTAAGAGTTTCAGTGCAGGGATAGTGGAGGTGTCTGGTTGCATGTTATTTATTGTGCAGGGTGAGAACAGATAAAGAAACAAAAAGATAGGGATTGGAATAAGGACTGAAGGAGAGACAAAAGGGAACCGCAGAATAGAAAATGATTTGAGTAGGAACTGCAGTATGAACAAAGAGCTATAGCAGGGACTGTAGACAAAGCAAAGGTAGGGGTAGACAGAGTTACTTAAGGGGTGCGGCCTGAGGCAAGGGTGAGGCCTGAGGAGGGTAGCTAAACAGGAACACCCAAGAGAGGGTGAGGTCTGAGATAGGTAGCTAAACAGGAACACTCAAGAAAGAGGGTGAGGTCTGAGATAGGTAGCTAGACAGGAACACCCGAGAGAGGGTGAGATCTGAGAAAAGTAGCTAAGCAGGAACACCCAAAAGAGGGTGAGGTCTGGGCAGGAGTGACTTTAAGGGAGCAACTTGTGGCGGGGCATAGCAGTACGTGACGCTGTTCAGTGGCTGATGTCCAGGCATCAGTGTTATGTTCTGTGTGTAATAAAGTTACTTTACATCTCAAGCTATTTTCAGCGAAACGAGTTACATGTCAGTATATGTCTATTTCTGTTGGCAGGTGTTATGTCAGACACATTCGCTAACAAACTAATATAATATTTTGCACTGGTAATAATATTTAATAACATTCTTACATGTAATCCTTAGTGTGTCTCAGTATACAGGCATACTGTATACATCTATCAAGAGCAAGAAGTCGAAGCGCTATAAAATAAGGGTATACGTGTATACTGTATCAAGAACATAGCATTTCTCCATTTTTAAGTTTGGCCTATGTACAATAATACAGCAGAATTTCTTTTGGCGTCCCTTCTATAGAAAGACCTGGCCAGGCTTTCTCCCACTGGGATCAAAGTTCGTCATTTGTCGTTTTTTTGAGTCCAGCATCTACACGGGCAGACATACAGGTGTGTATGTATTGATTTATACATCCACTGTTCCTTTTCTCTGCTTTTACTGCCTACTAGTCTTTACACTCAGCAGTTCTTATATTATTTATTTATTTATTATGATTTTCCCTATTGTACTGTGTTGATTCTGTATCATATGTACATATTGATTATATTTTTGTATTTTTATTTATATTTATTTATTAAGTATATGTATTTTCTTTCATATTAAAATTGTACTTTTTTTTTATCATATTCAGGTGTGTATTTTATTATTTCCTTTTTACATCATAGTATTATTTATAAGATATAGCGCTGTCTATTTTTCTTTTTAAGGGAGCAACTTAGCTGAAGAAATCTTGCTGTAGCCAGAGGGTCTCAGGAGATGCTGAACAACATCCACTGGGCTTGGTTGAGCCACCCAGGATCTGATTCCCAGTTTCTGGACAGGGTCACAATTCAAATTAACTTTATGCAGAGGATCAGGTACAGAAGCAGCAGCTTTCAGAAGTCAGGCATCCAACTTCATGCAAATGCACTGTTTGCAATCAACTGCAGCTATTTAACCTGTGTTTGTTGCAAAAGGTAATAAGCCCACCTGACACCAAACAGAGGGGAAGAAATGCAAGCCAAGTAAGGTGGGGAAGCCTCTAGAGGAGGAATAAGACATATAAGCACATAAATAATCACTTTTAAATGCTTGAGTCAGAAGGTCAGTGAAGAACCCTGACACAAGGGCTCAAGGATGGATGGAGCATTGATAAAAGGGGCCAGGCAGTTCCCCACTGGAAATGTCATAGCTGTATGACATATGGAGGATTTGCCACCCACAGGAGAGGGATTATACCCATTTCTCACATAGACACTGTTCATATTCCTGTATTGACTTCGTTTTAGGCAATATATCAACTATTAATAAAATAAAATAAAAAATATACATTGAAACAGTATATTGGTCAGACAGCAATGCTGTCATATGGAAATCTAAGGATAAGCCAACTCAAAAAAGTTCAAGAATAAGTTTAAAGCTTAAACTGGAGGACCTCAGGCTATCAAGAAAATATCTGAATTCTATTGTGTGGAGAATAAGGAGGGGAATGCGAGTAATAGGTGGTGTGCATATAAAGCGATGATTAGGGGACATCTAATTAAGATCGCAATAAGAGAGACCAGATCAAGAGGTAGAGATTTACCATCATTGTACATTGCTCTCTATACAGCAGAAAGAGCCAACAAAGTTTTCCCCAAAACACACAGAAGCTCAGAGATAGATAGTATAAAAAACTTATTAGAGAACGTGATTTTGATAGGATTAATAGAAATTTTGAAAAATTAAAACAGCATTGGTACCTGAAAAATAACCGAATATATACATTATTGACAAAAAAAAAAAAAAACAGGCCAAAACCAGAATTGACAAAATCAGGGAATAATAGATAGAGCACCAGAAGCTATAGGCCATGCCTTTAATAGATATTACAAATCCTACAAATCCCTATATAACATACAAAGTTAGAATAGAATCTCTTGTCATAAAGCTCCGGGCCCTGACATCTTAAGTAATAATTTCTACAAAACAATGAAACAATCTATTTCACCACAACTACAGGGAGTGCAGAATTATTAGGCAAATTAGAATTTTGACCACATCATCCTCTTTATGCATGTTGTCTTACTCCAAGCTGTATAGGCTTGAAAGCCTACTACCAATTAAGCATATTAGGTGATGTGCATCTCTGTAATGAGAAGGGGTGTGGTCTAATGACATCAACACCCTATATCAGGTGTGCATAATTATTAGGCAACTTCCTTTCCTTTGGCAAAATGGGTCAAAAGAAGGACTTGACAGGCTCAGAAAAGTCAAAAATAGTGAGATATCTTGCAGAGGGATGCAGCACTCTTAAAATTGCAAAGCTTCTGAAGCGTGATCATCAAACAATCAAGCGTTTCATTCAAAATAGTCAACAGGGTCGCAAGAAGCGTGTGGAAAAACCAAGGCGCAAAATAACTGCCCATGAACTGAGAAAAGTCAAGCGTGCAGCTGCCACGATGCCACTTGCCACCAGTTTGGCCATATTTCAGAGCTGCAACATCACTGGAGTGCCCAAAAGCACAAGGTGTGCAATACTCAGAGACATGGCCAAGGTAAGAAAGGCTGAAAGACGACCACCAATGAACAAGACACACAAGCTGAAACGTCAAGACTGGGCCAAGAAATATCTCATGACTGATTTTTCTAAGGTTTTATGGACTGATGAAATTAGAGTGAGTCTTGATGGGCCAGATGGATGGGCCCATGGCTGGATTGGTAAAGGGCAGAGAGCTCCAGTCCGACTCAGACGCCAGCAAGGTGGAGGTGGAGTACTGGTTTGGGCTGGTATCATCAAAGATGAGCTTGTGGGGCCTTTTCGGGTTGAGGATGGAGTCAAGCTCAACTCCCAGTCCTACTGCCAGTTCCTGGAAGACACCTTCTTCAAGCAGTGGTATAGGAAGAAGTCTGCATCCTTCAAGAAAAACATGATTTTCATGCAGGACAATGCTTCATCACACGCGTCCAAGTACTCCACAGCGTGGCTGGCAAGAAAGGATATAAAAGAAGAAAATCTAATGACATGGCCTCCTTGTTCACCTGATCTGAACCCCATTGAGAACCTGTGGTCTATCATCAAATGTGAGATTTACAAGGAGGGAAAACAGTACACTTCTCTGAACAGTGTCTGGGAGGCTGTGGTTGCTGCTGCATGCAATGTTGATGGTGAACAGATCAAAACACTGAAAGAATCCATGGATGGCAGGCTTTTGAGTGTCCTAGCAAAGAAAGGTGGCTATATTGGTCACTGATTTGTTTTTGTTTTGTTTTTGAATGTCAGAAATGTATATTTGTGAATGTTGAGATGTTATATTGGTTTCACTGGTAAAAATAAAAAATTGAAATGGGTATATATTTGTTTTTTGTTAAGTTGCCTAATAATTATGCACAGTAATAGTCACCTGCACACACAGATATCCCCCTAAAATAGCTAAAACTAAAAACTACTTCCAAAAATATTCAGCTTTGATATTAATGATTTTTTTGGGTTCATTGAGAACATGGTTGTTGTTCAATAATAAAATTAATCCTCAAAAATACAACTTGCCTAATAATTCTGCACTCCCTGTATTAAATCTTCAGAACGAAATTAATCTACAGGCATCTAGTCCAGAAGAGTTCCTTAAGGCTAATATTTTACCTATTTTGAAGGCAAATAAGGACCCGACTTTAGTAGGGAATTATTGTCCGATATCACTAATCAACACTGATGCTAAAATATTTGCATCCATCTTGGCAGACAGAATGAAACTGGTTATTAATAACATAATTTAATCTGATCAAATAGGCTTTATTCCGGGCTGAAATTCAGTGAATAATATAATAAAAATTATTGATATTTTGGATGTGGCCAAAAAAGTTAAGAAACCCATGTTAACAATTACGGTCGGAGAAAGCATTTGCCTGGGTGAATTGGCAGTTTATGGTCTGTGTGTTAAAGGCTTTCGGTTTCAGGGGGTTTTACTTCAATCCGTTCAAATCACTGTATTCTACTGCTATGGCCAGGACAATTGGGCAAAATGACTCGTTCAACCTGGGCAACAGGACCCGCCAGGGTTGCCCTTTATCTCCGCTACTGTACATCTTAACTATCAAGATATTGGCATTAAAGATAAGATCCAATGAAAAAATCTGTGGTTTCCCATTTGCCCAGAAGGAATATAATATTAAGTCTGACGCAGACTCCTCACTGCCTGCCTTGATGGATGCATTTTCAGAATATTCAAATTACAAAGTAAATGTCAATAAATCAAGAATTTTACACACTATTATTCCTCGGAAAACCAGAAAAGCGTTACACTTGAAGTATGGATTTTGCTGGGCTAAATAAATTACATACATAGGATTAAAAGTTACCTTGAATGTGGAAGAAATAGCCTAAATAAATTTCATGACAATACTAAAGGAAACAAACGATCTACTTAAAAGCTGGAAAAATAGGTTTATATTACTATCTGGACAAATCAATGTTATTAAGGCATACATAATGCCCAAGTGGCTGTAACATGCATAATGCCCAAGTGGCAGTATGTCTTCAGACATCTCTCTCTTTATATTCTGGTTCACTGGCTAGATACGATAGAATCCAGCTTCCGAAGATTCATATGGCAAGGAAAAAACCTGCATTAGCCTGGATAAACTAGTGGTTAAGACCCAGAAGGGCGGACTAGTTATGCCACTTTTTAAACTATATCACTGGGCAAATATGATCACTCACATGTACATGATGCAACTACTGGAGGCTGAGAAGGAAAGTTGTTTCAAGTTGGTTGAAAAATATTTCACCTGGAGGGACGACTTAGCCTCCACTATTTGGTCTTGTTCACGTGACAGGACTTCTTTTATCAATAAAGATTCCTATGTCCTATATGACTTGATGAAACTGTAAGCCCAGATGAAGACAAAAATAGGGTGCAAAGATAAGATCCCGACTTTTACAGAGTTACAGGTAATATAATTTAATATCCAGGACTTTAACCTTGTTTCATGGCAATCCATGGGCATTAGAAGAATAGAAGACATATTGTCAAATGATAACATCAAAAGGTTTAAACAATGAATCCAGAAGTTTGGCCTGAATAGTAAGGAGCTCTGCAATTATCTTATAGTGAAACATTTTCTAGTTAGCTCTTGCGGTAATAGAATAATGGAAAAGGGCTCTAAGAACTGATATAAACAAAACAGAATGGAAACAGTCAATGAGATGATAAATTGTATTCATTGCATAGACTTTCTAGAAAACCAGTTTAAATTGACACATTTTTTCTATTTCATCTAGTACCCACTAGAGTGGCTACAATTGCGTTAACCCACTCAATCATATGCTGGCGATGTAAAAAACGGTCCAGTAACTATATGCATATCTGGTGGGAGTGTATTGAAATTAAGAAGTTTTGGAGAATTGCTTTTAACAAATTATCACTGATTGGTAAAATAAATTTAGATTTAAAACCAGAAATTGCTTTAATACATGCGAACTGGCCAAAGATGTCTAGAAATTAGGTGTTATTGACAACCCAGCTGTTAACATAATCATAGCAAAACACTGGAGATGTAAGCAGACTCTTGGATGGACTCAATAAAAGAGCAAATTACTTTTTTTTTCTCTCTCTCTCCTCACCACCCAGTTTCACTTTCAATCCCTCCACTCACCGCCCAAATAGAGTTAATATGCATACTTCACCAGCACTGTAAAAGGCACGTTTACCACTTACTCCTAGCTCATCTTAAACCCTCCACTCCCCCACACACTACCAATAACCACGGGCCTATATATCAATCCTCACACACTTAATATAAATATATCTAACCAGACACTTTATACACTTTTAACTAACACCACATATCCCTAAATATTTCAATCCACTAGATCCTATATGATATATCCCTCACCCAAAGCCCAAATAGAGTTAAATTTCACACTTCACTAACCCTGTAAACGTCATGCATACTCTTAGCACACCACAAACCCTCTACCCCCCACACACTACTAATAAGCACGGGCCTACATATTATTCTCCACATACTTAATATATATATTTCACTTTATAATCATTTTCATCTAACACTCATATCCTCTAATATTCTATTCACTAGATCTCAAGAGATGGTATATCTCTTCTCTAAATTTCCACACTCATAGTCCCTATCCACCACTTTTTGAAAACAAAACATGTTTTATATATATATATCCTAGGTGTAGAATAATCCATGAAACATAATCAAAATTAAGCAGATATAGGGCTAAGTCCTCTACTTGATGCCTGAAAAAGTGGTAAAGGAAACGCACTGAGATGGGCTCAGTGCAACAGGAGCAGTACTGGAATAAAACCCGGGAAAGCCCCAGCAATGAGGAAAGGGTAAAACCCCCAAAACAGGGGTTGTGTGTTTATATGTTTTTGTATATATGTGTGTACATCATTGCAGGTAAGGAAGAGAGAGGGAGCCCTAACGAGAGCATGCAAAGCGGAATATGTTCAAGCTGATGTCAGTTAACACACAGGGAGAAAATTCTCAACAAAAAAGATCCATGATTTTTAACCATCTACAGAAAGAACATATCGACATATGTTTCTTGCAAGAAACTCATTGGAGGCAAAACGACAACCCACAGTGGGGGGGACGGGGGACGGACAAATATCCCACAATAATACACACATCGGATAAAACTAAAAAAAAGGGGGTGGCTATGATTTTTGCAGCTTCAATCCAGATAAAAATTAGATACCATTTTCTGGACCCAGATGGGCGATACATGGTAGTGATCTGTGATATTGACCAAAATACATATACACTCACTAATATTTACTTGCCAAACGTTGCACCAATTGGTCTTTTTAACAGAATCCTAGATAAAGCAGACCAAGTTAAGATCGGATGCAGCCTGATAGCAGGGTATTTCAACTGTGTATTAGACCCAAAAATGGAAAAGAAATTACAAGAGGGCAGACAAATAGACAGACGAGTCCAAAAGTAATCAAAAGCATTGAATTACAGCCTGAAGAAATACGACCTGTATGATATCTGGAGAATATTCCATCCAGAAGAGAAGGATTTCACACATCTTTCACGAGTCCATTACTCTTACTCCCGCAAAGATATTATATGGGGTGATTATAACCTGACAAGGAAGATCACAGTCTCTAAGATAACCAATAACATATGGTCTGACCATAGAATAATCACAATTAAAATCAAAACAACCACTAAACAGAGGCCTGAATGGAAAATTAATGATTACATTAACCAAAATGAGAAGTATAGAGAAGAAATCAAGAAATTAATGATAAAATTATTCGAAGAAAAAAACCCGGCAGATACCTCAGAAGAGACCACCTGGTGTGCTTTTACAGCAGTAATGAGAGGCTATTTAATTCAAATGAACAACAGGAACAAGAAAGAGAGAGCCCAGAACTGACTACCCTATATATCAACTTTGACCTATTATCGAGGGAGAATAAAAAATATCCAACTGAAAATAGAGCTAAAGAACTGACCGAAATACAGGAACAAATCAAACAAAGACTAACAGAAAAATCTCTAAAAAAATAGGGAGAAACTAAAATTGAAATTCTATTGCCGAGGAAACAAAACAGAGCAAATTACTTTTCATTGTCATATGGAGATGGGACTAAAATGGATAAATGCTAATTCAAACTCTAATAGTCTTCTACTGTCCAAGTGGCTAACTTTGATAATATAAGAATCTAATAGGCTCCTGCGTGGGAAACACCAAAAGGTGACAGGACACCCCCCTATGATCTGGTACTTATACGTTATATATGATATGTATTAAAGAAAAAAAAGGAAGAAAAAAAGAGAAAAAAACAACTTTTGAACTTCAAAATAGAAAAAGGGAAAGAAAAGTATTTGAATGTGAAATAATTAATGTTTATTAATTTGTGTCATTAAAAGACTAAATCAGTGCAGTGGGAAAAAAAGGGTAAACAATTTGCCAATATTTGTAACATTTTGTAGTGTATTTTTTTGTGTACCTTTTTCCCTGGTTGTGTTACTATATTTAATTATTTTTTTGAACATAATAAAGACTTTTGCAAAAAAAAAAAATCCATAGCATAAAGGAACTCAGTTGAACCTATAAAGGATCTAAACCACAAGGCCTGCTGAATGAATCAAAGCTTCTTGATCCATGCACTCCAGACAAAGGGAGTTAAATTCTTCGGTAATCCCCACAGAAAATGTAGATGAGAAAACAATTACAAATACAGGCACAAACAGTTAGTGTCACAACAATTGGTGTAGTGCATACCTGCATCTACTATCCGGTAGAGATGGTATGACCTTTGTGATCTGAAAAACTTTAAAACTTGAGTGTTTCCTTTGAAGCTGTAACTGATGGTACAAGGTGTGAAATGTTACACTGAGTTAGTTGTCTGACCAGTAAGTCTATGTTGCATATGTCTATATCCCCTCATAAATAGTAGGTTCTTTTCATATGCCAAGTGGCCCTTACCAGTTAGAAGTCTTGTCCTGCAAAAGTCATATCCAAAACATGCATTAACATGATTAATTGTCACAGATTATTAATCATGCCTCATTTTGTGAATATTTAGACAGGGAATAGTACACCCTACAAAATGAGTACAAATATGGCTGGTGCAACTTGAGCCATTTGGAAGTTATTGTGTAAGTTATATGTGCCATTTGAGAATGTGGAGAGGCAACGTGGCGGGGAGGAAGGACAGAGGATGAGTGGGTGTTCATCTGTGTCAGACTTAGCTGGTTCCCCGGGCCCTGTATGTGTGCTTTCTCAGAGTGGAAGTGGGGGAGAGACAGAAGTTTTAACGATAGCAGTGGTAACCCGACAGCAGTCTTCCCGGAGTAAGGGACAGGGGCTGATTGGGCCTGTGGACTCAGAGTGTGTGTCCACAGGGGAAAACGCTAATGGGGTATCCAGGGAGTGTAACCCCACATCACGCTACCCTCCAGTAGCTCAGGGGCAAGAACCTGTTTCAGAGCACCTGATTGGACTCTGAGATGGAGGTGCCGAACCCCGAATTCCAGCAGGCCCAGCAGACAGATCCCACATTAGAGATGTTGAGGGAGCGTGCTAGGCAGCCACCCATGGACAGGGATAGGTAGAGAGTGTACTGGGAGGAGGGGAGGTTATACAGAGAAACTATCCCCACAGAAGGGCAAGAGCCCTGGGTAACTGAAAGAGAGCTGGTGGTGCCTCAGAGGTATAGGGATCAGCTGTTGAAGGTGGCTCATGCCATCCCCATGGCTGGGCACCTAGGGGTGCTGTGGACGAAGTCCCAGTTGTCCCATCATTTTTATTGGCCCGGTATGGGCACAGATGTAGCTCCTGCCCTGAGTGTCAGAGCGTTGGAAAGCCTGGGGAGGTGGGTAAGGCTCCCTTAATTCCCCTTCCAATAGTGGGGGAACCATTTGAAAGGTTAGCTGTTGATGTATTCGGCCCCCTCGCTATCCCTAGTAGTTCAGGCAAGCCGTACATTCTAACTGTAATAGATTTTGCAACTCGCTACCCAGAGGCTGTGGCACTGTCCTCTATCAGGGCTGACAAGGTGGCTGATGCCCTATTAAGCATATTCTCACATGTGGGATTTCCCATAGAAATGCTTACTGACAAGGCCCCCAGTTCACCTCTGATCTCATGCAGTCTCTCTGTAAAAGGGTGCAAGTAGAGCATCTACTGACCAGCCCCTACCACCCCCAGATGAATGGCTTATGTGAGAGGTTTAATGGGAAACTAAAGCAGATGCTGAGGACATTTGTGGAATCACAAGGGAGGGATTGGGAGAGATACCTGCCACACCTCCTGTTTGCTTATCGTGAGGTGCAGCAGGAAATCAAAAAGGTTTTTCCCCATCTGAGCTTCTCAATGGGCGTAGAGTGCGTGGTCCCCTGGCTTTGATCCGGGAGGGATTGGATGGAGAAATGGGGGATCCACTGACATCTGTTGTTCACTATGTACTACGGTTTAGGGATAAGATGCAGGCTTTAATGGGGGAGGTGTGTGAGAATCTGAGGACTAACCAATCCAAGCAGAAGCACTGGTATGATAGTAATGCCCGAGAATGAGTGTATGAAGTGGGGCAAAGGGTGCTTGTGCTAATACCCACAAGGCAGAACAAATTGCAGGCGGCCTGGGAGGGTCCGTTTACTATTCTGCAGAGGATCAATGATGTGAACGATGTGGTATCTCTGGATGAGAGGGGGAGAATGAACAAGGTGTACAATGTAAACATGATCAAAGCATATTATGACAGGGAGCCCACTGTGTTATCTGTATGTAGTTTGCCTGGGGATGAGCAAGAACCTGACCCCCTTGTGGATTTGCTGGCTGCAACCAGGGATTTAGAGGGTATTGAGGTAGCCGAGGTTAATGCCCACTTAACACAGGGTCAGAAGGATAAGCTAGTTGCAGCCCTTAGGCCCTTCCATAAGATCTTCACAGGGAAGCCTGGCATGACACACCTAGTAAAACATCATGTTGACACCAGGGACCTCAGACAGGCGGCTTACAGAGTATCCTTAGAGGTGAAGGCTGACATTAGAAGGGATATAGAGGGGATGCTGAAGCTGGGTGTAATCCAGAAGTCTCACAGCCCCTGGGCCTCCCCAGTAGTGTTAGTCCCCAAGAAGGATAAAATCACCAGGTTCTGTGTTGACTACCGGCGGTTGAATCTAGTGACTGCATTTGATGCATATCCTATGCCACGCATCGATGCGTTACTAGACCAGCTAGCTGGGGCCAAGTTCCTGAGTATTATGGATCTCGGCCGAGGGTACTGGCAGATCCCACTGACCCCTGAAGCACAAGAGAGGTCGGCGTTTATCACCCCATTTGGGTTATATAAGTTCCAAGTGATGCCCTTCGGTATGAAAAATGCCCCAGCCACATTCCAGTGGCTAGTTAATCACCTGTTAGAGGGGCAGGAGGGGCATGCAGTAGAGTATCTGGATGACATAGCTGTGTTCAGTGATACTTGGGAGGAACACCTGCTCCATCTAACAAAGGTTCTAGACTGCATAGTAGCAGCTGGGCTAACTATAAAACCAGATAAGTGCCAACTGGGCATGACAAAGATTCAGTATCTGGGGCACAAAGTGGGAGGTGGAATACTTCGCCCAGAACCCATTAAAATAGAGGCTATAATAGCCTGGCCTGTCCCACAGACTAAAAAGCAGGTGATGTCATTTCTGGGTACTGCAGGATATAATAGGAAATTTGTACCACATTATAGTACCCTGGCCAAACCCTTAACCGATCTCACTAAGAAGGCACTACCTCGAGTGATTAAGTGGACTCCAGAGTGTAAAGTGGCCTTCAATTCCTTGAAACAGGCCCTAACTAATTCTCCTATACTACAGGCACCAAATTTCCACCGACGGTTCCTAGTACAGACCGATGCTTCTAATTATGGTCTGGGAGCTGTGCTGAGCCAGGTGGATGAGAAGGGGGATGAGCACCCTGTTGTGTATCTCAGTAGGAAGCTGCTTCCAAGGGAAGTAGCATATGCCACTATAGAAAAGGAGTGTCTTGCTATAGTGTGGGCATTGCAAAAACTACAGGCATACCTGTATGGGCGCCAGTTTACTGTGATCACTGATCACAACCCCCTACATTGGTTACACAGGGTGGCTGTGACAAATGGGAAATTTCGCAGATGGAGTTTAGTTCTCCAGCAATATGAGTTTACCATACAGCACAAAAAGGGGAGTATAAACAAACAATAAAATACACTGAGCAAAAAAAAACGTGACGGAGTGAGCAAGCACCTGAACACAGCTAGTGTCTCACTCCTAGCAGAAATGTGCAAAAAAAACTGGGTAAAACTGGGTAAAGTGAACATGTGCACTAATAACCAACACAGGGCCAATATAAGGAGCTCTCCAGGGACCTGTTCATTAATAGAAATGTACAAAGAACAAGAGGTCACCCCCTGAGACTGGAAGAGCAAAGATTTCATAGGCAGCAAAGGAAGGGATTCTTTACGGTAAGGACAATAAAATTATGGAACTCACTGCCAAGAGAGGTAGTGCTATCAACCACAATAGATGCATTTAAAAATGGTCTGGATGTTTTTTTAGAAAAGCAGAACATACAGGGGTATTAATAATAGAATGAGCATTAATAATAGAGCTTTTTGATCCAAGGAGAAATCTGATTGCCCTTTTGGAGTCAAGAAGGAATTTTTTTCCCCCTAGGAGGCAACATTCGAAAAAGCTTCCTTAGGGGTTTTTTTGCCTTCTTTTGGATCAAAACGCTGAAATGATAGGTAGAAGGGTTGAACTTGATGGACTTGTGTCTTTTATCAACCTAAATTACTATGTTACTATGTTACTATGTTACTAGACAAACCAGACCATTACCCTTTTCAATGAGACGAAATGCTCAGGTGTTATGTAAAGGGAAAACAATAAGAACAATTATGGAGTACTATATAAGGTAAATGATATCAAAGTGCATATAGTATACAGATATTGCACTCACATGTACATGAGCATAGAAACATAGAAACATAGAATGTGTCGGCAGATAAGAACCATTCGGTCCATCTAGTTTGCCAAATTTTTTTTGAGTACTTTTTATTAGTCCCCCGTTCCCGGTCTTATAGCTAGGATAGCCTTGTGTTTATCCCACGCATGCTTAAAATCCTTGACTGTGTTTACCTCTACCACTTCTGCTGGCAGGCTATTCCATACATCCACTACCCTCTCAGTAAAGTAATACTACCTGATATTACTTTTAAATCGTTGCCCCTCTAATTTAAGACTATGTCCTCTAGTTGTGGTAGTTTTTCTTCTTTTAAATATACTATCTTCCTTTACTGTGTTGATTCCCTTTATGTATTTAAATGTTTCTATCATATCCCCCCATAGCAGTACTCTGCTCAAGAAAAATAGAGTGTAGAAGCTCAGGTAGAAGCAGATGAATCCTGTCAAACAGCTCCAGAGCAAGCAAATCACATGGGAAAGAGAAGGCAGGAATGTACATGTAAATATTTTAATATTCAGCAATAAAACAAACACATAGTAAGATCTTACATTAAAAAAGTTTTAAAAGTCCTGGATGCTTGTCCATAAAATCAGAAGCATTTCTCTTATGCACTCCTCTCCTCTCACGATGCGTTTCCCCTCTTGTTGAGGATTTCTTAAGTGTCCCACTGACACTTGACACTTGAGAAAGCCTCAACTAGAGAGGAAACGCGTCGTGAGAGGAGAGGAGAGGAGTGCATAAGAGAAACGCTTCTGATTTTATGGACAAGCATCCAGGACTTTTAAAATGTTTTTAATGTAAGATCTTACTATGTGTTTGTTTTATTGCTGAATATTAAAATATTTACACCATAATTGTTCTTATTGTTTTCCCTTTACATAACACCTGAGCATTTTGTCTCATTGAAAAGGGTAATGTTCTGGTTTGTGTAGTGCTGGTTATTAGCGCACATGTTCACAAAAAGGGGAGTACAAATGGCAATGCTGATGGTTTGTCACGCCAAGGGGAGGATTCCATCTAATACGCAAGGTAGAGGCATGTGAGCCTCCTCCCACTGCGTCTCTTATTTGGGGGAGGTGTCACAACAAATGGTGTAGTGCAGACCTGCATCTACTATCGGTAGAGATGGTATGACCTTTGTGATCTGAAAAACTTTACAACTTGAGTGTTTACTTTGAAGCTGGAACTGATGGTACATAGAATACCAATAGAGTTACATACATTCCATAAACCGACATAATGAATGACTTTCGGTTTATGGAATGTATGTAGTAAATGCTATTAGCATAAAGCGAAATAAAGTCCCCATTCATACAAATTGACCTATTTCAACTCTATTTCGGTTTATAGAAAGCCAATAGCATTACATACATTCCATAAACTGAAAGTTTATAAACCAAAAGAGGGGTTAAAATAGGTCAATTTGTACGAATTAATAAAATGAAACGAAAATAATGAACAAATTTCTTCTGAAACGAATGCAGTAATGAACAAAATTCGTTTTGGACGAAATAAATAACATTTTCGTCTGAATGTACGAAAACGAAACAAAAATTTTAGTTTTGCACATGTCTAATAAATACGTGACTGAGCTACTTGCGGTCTATATTGACCCAAAAATTACTGGCCCACTCCCAATAGAAAGGGCTCACAGACTTCCTAAGCCTTCAAATCTTCTATTAGCTAATAGTAGCAGAAATGTAATTGTGCGATTCCAGAACTCAAGGATTAAGGAGATGTTGGCCTTCGAAATGAGGAAGATCCTGGACAAAGATATTAGATATGCTGGATTAACCACCTACGCTGATCTCTCAGTGGCAACTAGAGGGTTCAGGAGGAACTTTGTAGATCTGACTCTCTGCTTGAGAAATAACAACATTTCTTATTCCTGGGGTTACCCAGACAGACTTAGAGTTACATGGAGAGAAGAGAAACTTGTATTTTTTGAACCAGACAAGCTGAGGTCCAAAATGATTGAAGAAAGAAAGTGTGACACTTAACCCAAATATAAACAGTGAACAAAATAGTGAATAAAGTGAAATGGTAATTAAATTATACTCCTCCTCTGGCACTGCAGCACCCGTAAAAGTGCTCCTCGGGCACTTGACAATAGAAAAACAAGACGGAGTAGGGGCGCATGTACCGGGAAGAGAAACAAAAAAACAACAATAGTGCAACACAGTTTAAATATAATTGGATGTATAGTAAATCTCTACAGGGGTGCACTCACAAACGGATATTGAAATCAGGCTCATCAGAATATGTAGTCAGTCGGTTTTAATCATTTCCATCTAAAAAACACATTAAAAAGCCATTGCGCAGTGGCTAACACAAACCAGGCAATAAAAACAATGGATACACGTACAAAATATAAAGCACTTAAAGTGCAACTTGCGTGAAAAAGTCCCGAGAGGTAATACTTCTTTCCTGCTGCCACCAGGATAAGACACTCAGGCTCTTTTCTTTTGAAGAAATAAACAGCTGGATCCACTTCTCAAAATGCGTTTCGCCGGCTCTGCTGTCGGCTTCCTCAGGAGATTGATGCTTTGTGCAAAGTTTGTTGTTTTTTTGTTTCTCTTCCCGGTACATGCGCCCCTACTCCGTCTTGGTTGTCCAAAATGATTACATGGGGCCTGTTACACTAGATATAAAATATGATGTACACTCTGAGGGATGAGAAGAGAGAACTTGATAGGGGTCATGGTTCGGCAGTCGATGTATCTAATTTTGGGGGGTTTTCTATTTTTTTTTTCTTCTCCTCCATCCTGTAGGAGTGGAAAGTTCTTTATACGGACAGTGCCTGATCGCCTGAAGTCGGAGATTAACCTCATAATTATAATACAATATGCTTAGCTAAATAATGTATTAACTATATAACCATCATGAAGATTTGTGATTGAAGTGGCATATATCATATGTATTCATATTGAATAAGATTGATGATTGAATATAGGTGAGTGATTCTACACAAATTTATGGTTTCGAACTATGGTACTGTACGTGCACCAAAGACTCTCCGTGTGATGGTTTGCAAAGTGTTGAAAAGTAGCTCCGTCTGGGTTGTATAACTGTAGCAATGCGTCTTAGTATGATTCTATACTAAGACGCATTGCTACAGTTATACAACCCAGACGGAGCTACTTTTCAACACTTTGCAAACCCTCACACGGAGAGTCTTTGGAGGTCACCGCTTACCTGACACAGCCGAAGGGCTGTGTCTTGGGGGCTTCAGGTACCCACACTATACAGAGGCTTGCATGCTTTTCAGTTCCAGGGTTTGTTTAAGTATCTGGCACTATCCGTTTCCAGCAGTACCACAGAGTGCCTTATCGTCATTTACCAAGTATAAGAACAGCTGAGCCTTTTTGTTCATTTTCCACTCAGTCTTTCACTCATCCTGCCAGCTCCATATCCTCACAGAAGCTCTTATTGACATTTATTAGTATTTTTTTGTTTATACAGCTGTGGAAGCACAGTGTGTATGTACATGGGCATCCGCAGAAATTTTTTCAGGGAGGGGCATAATTTTACCGTCATCTTTTCAGCGCTGCGCCTCTTTTTGACAAGTTATCATGAAGTGGAGGAGCTTTGTCATTATCAGTGAAGACATGCAAAGGGTTGATAAACCCTGCACCAGATGCAGATCCACAGTACCAGATATAAACCAATCACACTAGATATAGCCTCACTGCACCAAATATAGATCCGCTGTGCCAGATTTAGACCCACAACACCAGATATTAACCCACGGTACCAGCTAAAAACCCATGACACGAGATATAAACCACAGCACCAGATACACATCTAGAGCTCTATCTGAAACTCCACAGCAACAGATACAACAACATAGCAAAGATATAACCCCATAGCACCAGACACAACACTATAGCACACAATATAACCCAAAAGCACCAGACACAACACTATAGCACACAATATAACCCAACAGCACCAGACACAACACTATAGCACACAATATAACCCAACAGCACCAGATACAACACTATAGCACACAATATAACCCGACAGCACCAGATACAACACTATAGCACACAATATAACCCAACCAGGGCCGGCCTTAGGGGTGTGCGACCTCTGCGAGCCGGTAGAGGCACTGGATTGGGGAGATCAAAAGATCCCCCCTCACCAGCCCTCTGCTGGATCCAACAAGGGGGAGGAGCTAACCGACTGAGGGGTGTAGCTCCGCCCCCACCCTATGAAGCAGAGCAACGTCTGCTTCACGGGCAGCAAGAGAAAGTGCTGCTCGGAGCTACACTGCTAAGCCGGTAAGCTCCGCCCCCTCCTTTGGTCAACATTTGCAGGCAAAGGGAGGCGGGAGAGAGACACAGACAGGGGGAGGGGGGAGAGAGAGAAAGAACAGGGGAGAGAGAGAGAGAGAAAGAACAGGGGGAGGGGGGAGAGAGAGACAGAACAGGGGGAGGGGAGAGAGAGAGAGAAAGAACAGGGAAAGAGAGAGAGAGAGAGAGAGAGAGAGAGAGAGAGAGACAGAACAGGGGGAGGTGGGAGAGAGAGACAGAACAGGGGGAGGGGGGAGAGAGAGAGAGAGACAGAACAGGGGGGGAGAGAGACAGAACAGAGGGGGGAGAGAGACATAACAGAGGGGGTAGAGAGACAGAACAGAGGGGGGGAGAGAGACAGAACAGAGGGGGGAGAGAGACAGAGGAGGGGGAGGAGAGAGACAGAACAGAGGGAGAGAGAGAAAACAGGTATGGGGGAGTTAGAGAGAGACAGACATGGCAAGAAAGAGGAAAGGGACACATACATACGGGGGGTGAAAGAGACGGGAGGTGAAGCCACGGGGCAAGCCCGCACAGGGCGCCGTGACACCTAAGGCCAGCCCTGAACCCAACAGCACCAGACACAACACTATAGCACACACAATATAACCCCTCAGCACCAGATACAACACTATGGCACACAATATAACCCCTCAGTACCAGATACAACACTATAGCACACAATATAGGCATTCGGCAACAAATACAACACTATAGCACACAATATAACCCCACAGCACCAGACACAACACTATAGCACACAATATAACCCCTCAGCACCAGATACAACAATATAGCACACAATATAACCTCTCAGCACCAGATACAACAATATAGCACACAATATAACCTCTCAGCACCAGATACAACACTATAGCACACAATATAACCCAACAGCACCAGATACAACACAATAGCACACAATATAACCCAACAGTACCAGACACAACACTATAGCACACAATATAACCCAACAGCCCCAGATATAACACTATAGCACACAATATAACCTCTCAGCACCAGATACAACACTATAGCACACAATATAACCCCACAGCACCAGATACAACACTATAGCACACAATATAACCCAACAGCTCCAGATACAACACTATAGCACACAATATAACCCAACAGCACCAGACACAACACTATAGCACACAATATAACTCCACAGCACCAGATACAACACTATAGCACACAATATAAACACAAAGCAACATATTCCCTAAACACCCAAATTCCTAAATCCATGACATTTCTTTATCTCTTTCCCCCTTTTTTATATGTTTTATTGCTCCATGTTTGCCATCTCTTTCCCCATCATCTTATGTGTTTTATTCCTCCATGTCAGTGACCTCTTTTCACCTACATTTTATCTTTTCTGCCCCATGTCACAATTTTGTTTGTATTCTGCTCCAATCAATCACCTCTTTTCATCCTCCATTATCTTTTCTTCCCCATGTCATGCCATTTTGTTTGCAATCTGCTCCCATCTATCACATCATTTTATCCTCCATTATCTTTTCTGCCCCATCCACTTGTCACCATGTTAATGTAAGCAGAGCCTGCTCAGAGGAGCTGCTCAGACTGGACAAATGGAGACCTCAGGGAAATGGGAGGGACCTCCTTGGATTTACTCCACTCTTCCGTGTACCTTAAAGCTATTATAAGCTCTTCCTACCTGTGACAGAGGCTCAGCTATGGTCTCTGAGTATCTTCCCCTGTTTCCTCCATGATGTTGAACTGCAGGCTCTCTTCTGTCAGTCATGCTGCCACATGGAGGGCTGAGGGGCGGGCTATAACTTCATATCCCCGGGCACCCCTGTCATCTGCTCTCCATGCAGCATGACTGACAGCTGCAGAGACCTGCACCAATGTGGATGGGAGACAAGTATTACAGCAAGCAGAGTTGCAGAGAGCAACAGCTTTGGGTACCATCTCCTCCCCCAGCAACTGCCTAGGGACAACTAGAGGCTACACACTGAGTAAAAAAAATTTTCTCCCCTATTTTTCTATGCTAGCGAGCTTTTGTGGGCGTATTTATTATAGTATTGACTTTTTTACTCCCCACAGGATTCATGTATTGTTTTTATTTGTTATATGTATTTAATTGTGATTTTTTTTTATTATGCACGTATTGTGTATTATGCATTACTACCTATGTGGCACATGGTTTGCTATATAGACTTGCACACTCTCTTTAAGGTACACTTTTGTGTAAATTTAATAAATAGTTTTTTGCACCTGTCACTTGGATCTGATTTTTTAGTGCCTTGAGTATACAGCTCACAGTGTGAGTGCCTTAAAGTTACAGACCTGCTTTCTCAGCACTGGGACTCCTTTTGATACCCCAGTCCTGAGGCTTTTTTTTGCATTCTATTTTAGGTCTGGTGGCACCCACCTCTCTTTGTCATATTGACCTTGTGGGAGGTGCTATACACTTTTATTATTATTACTTTATTTAATTATTATTACTGTTCCCTCTTGGAGAGCAGGGTGGCTCTATCTTTTTCTTAATATATTTACTGAGTTAGATCTATATGCATTTGAAATCTTATGGCCATCATATGCTCCTTCGGGTATGTATGCATATGACCTACAACATCCAAATGTGGAACTGATCTTATTATTCACTTACCATATAATATAATCACATACCATATATAATTAAAAGGAAAATGCTTGATTGTTTAATATTAGCGGAAAAGTTGATAGATTTTTATAATTATTTGATTTATGTATTTCTAACTAAATTGTCACTTTAAGGTAGATATATTTTGCACTTGATGCTGAATGGTTGTTTAAATTCTCCTGGGATATAAGGGGACAGGTTTTAAATCACTTATATATAATATCTGATCCTACAATCACAATATATATAGGTGAACAAATTGTAGCTAGTTGGGGGCGTACCAACTTTTTTTTTTCTCTCTTTTTTCTTTCCCCTCTGTTGCAAAATTAGAACTATGATTTCGTCCTTGATTTTGAATATGGATCCGAGCTGGAGATCGGGATAAGAAATCCTGATAGGATTATATACATTAGTTTCTGCAAAACGGTCTTAGGTCTTGTCTCCTTCCTCCTGTCCCCCCACTGTAGCCTGACTATAGCCTCCTCTGATAGGAATCTAGAACGGGGCTCGTGAGTCCTCCTCATTCCTTCTTCCTTTTTTCCCAGTTGGTTCAGGGAAACGGACCTTTCAGGATTCCGGGATTAAATATCCCAGGCTCATTTGAAGGGCTCAATGGGTATGATTGGGATATGGTTTGGATGGGTGAGAAAGGTTTGATGAATGTTGGGTCTTCAGCCCTTGGGGCGGGGGGCTGCGGCTGCACTCTCCCGCGACCCCATGTACAGCAAATATATATCCTGGATGACACTTAAATTTACATCTATAAACTCACAGGGTCTAAATTCCCCTCACAAGAGGGCCTTTCTATATGATCTCTTGACAAAAGAATCTGTCGATATTGCATTTATACAGTCCCATTGGAAGAGAGACCAAAAACAGTACTGGAAATATAAGAGATACCCGCATGTCTATCAGTCCTCCCTCTGTGATAGGAAGAAGCGTGGAGTTGCAATAATAATTGCCGGTAGGCATAAATTTAAATACATTTTTCACAAAACAGATCAGGAAGGTAGATGTCTTATTTTAGTCTGTCAAATCAATTATATAGTATACACATGTAAGAATCTATATGCCCCCTCGGATCATTTAACCCAGTTTTTTAGATCAGCCTTATGAAGACTCGAAGATGTAGCCAAAGGTCTGGTGATTGTAGGGGGAGATATGAACTGTATTTTTTTTATTTGTTTTTTTATTTATTCTTATTTATTGATTTTCTCAATAGATATATATATAAAATTTGACAATACAATAAAAAATTACAAATTACAAATTTACAAATACAAAATACAAAATTACAAAGACAACATCCTGAAAATTCGATACTTCATCAATAGGCACATATACATAAATAGACCATTAGGTCAAGGTTGTTAATAGACTAACATAGATGAACGGCTTAGTTCCTTGTGATATAGACAGTTTAAGTTTAAATTATTAGTCGTTTATCGGAAGAGGGGGGCCTTTTAGAGTCGTAGCTCGAATTATCCTTGTATACAAAGTGATACAGGTAAAAGCATCTCAATCTGTATACAGAATAGAAAAGGTAGAAGGATCTCAATTTGCAGACAAGTAACTCAGGTGTATAGAGGTCAGGAGCTATCACAAATCAGTATTAATAAAGGGTCGAGCTCTTATGAGGACGGGTGGAGAGGGATTGATTTATCAGCAAATTATATTACTCAAAGATGTGCCCGGTGTTAATATTCTAGATAACCGAGTAAGGCAATGTGTTGCAAGGAAGGGGACCCGGTATTAATAGTCCAGATAGTTGATTAAAACAGTGGGTTTGGATGGGTTGCAAATAATGAAATCACTGGGTTCCAGATCTTATAATAGTCAGTAAGAGTTGTGTTTTCCAAATAGAAAAGTTTTTCCAAATTACATTGGTAATAAATTTGGGTTCTTATTTCTGTCTCTGAGGGCGTTTCGCTTTTCCTCCAATATCTGGAGATACACCTCTTAGTCGCCATCAGGACATGCAATGTTAGTTTTTTTGAATATATGTTCTTACCGGGCAGTTCAAAATGGAATAAAAAAATTTCTGGGGTCAGATTTCCCAAATTAATATGTAGCTCTGTGAGGATTTTAACCAGAATCACACGGACAGGATTAAGATTCTGGCAGTCCCACCAAATATGATTTATATTACCAATTTCTTTAAGGCATCGCCAGCACAAGGGGAGGGTATTTGGTTGAAATTTCGCAAGTTTTGATGGGACCCAATACCACCTATGTAGTAATTTCATATATAGTTCTTGAAGAGTAATACAATGGATTGTTTTTTTCATTAGATCCACTGCTATATACCAAGTTTGTGAAGGGTAAGTTTTCTTCAGATTAATTTCCCACTTAATTATCGTATCGTGTTTTTTATCTGTCGCATCTAGTTGTTGCAGGGCTTCCCAAATTTGGGAGGATATCTTTTGGTTAGCGTCATACAGAATTTTTTCTAGAGGGGAGTCATGTTTAATTTGAAAATTTTTAAGGAAAGACTTAATTCGAGCAAATGAGAAAACTTAATTCGCTGAAAGATTGTACTTCTGTTGGAGGTCCATAAATGTGAGTATACTGGTGTCACCAAATAGATCACCGATCTTCTCTAGGCTGGATTTATACCAGTGTTCAAGGCTCAGATCATTTAAAAAAAGATTCAATAGACTAATCGAGGCCCTAGTTGTTAATTGGTTGTCCATAAAGAATTTGGATTTAATTATACCGATGGACAAAAATATGTTATTTATGACTGGATTCGCTATTTTTAATGCTCCATATTTTTGTTTATCCAGCCAAAAGAGGAGGAAGGGATCAATATTGCCACACACCTCCCTTTCGTATCAATACCAATTTTTATTCCTTGATGTCGTACTACCCCAAAGCAAGAAATAAGAGAACATCAATGAGTCATGAATATGATATATGTTTGGGAATGAAAGACCCCCCTGGGACAAAGGATGTGACATAATTTGAAATTGAATTCTGGGCTTCTTTCCCTACCAAACAAATGAAACAAATAGAGTAAGGAGCATAGATAAAATCTTCCTTGGGACTCTTAATGGAATTGTGCGTAGCAAGTATTCCAATTTAGGTAGCAAATAGGCCTTAACTAGGTTAATCCTGCCCATCCAGGAAGTCAGGATTTTCCTCCAGGACTTGACCTTGGTCTCGAATTCTTTATACAATCCTAGGTAATTGGATTTAACTATGTTGCCTATATCGAATTCGAGGTCAATGCCCAAGTATTTAATTTTATCGTTTGACCATTTTAGATGGTAGGTCTGTTTGAGGAAAAGAACCTGAGATTGGGGTAGGTTTTTAGAGATAACCTGGGTCTTAGAAAGATTAATTTTATAATTTGAAAAATGACTAAATTCTTCCACACATCGCAATACCTCTGGGATAGAGTGATCCGGGTTTGTAAGGGTTAATATGACATCATCTGAGTAAAGCATTTACTTTTTTTTTGTATTTTTCCATATTCTATCCCGGAAATTGAGTGGGGTTGTCTGATATATGAAGCTAGAGGTTCCATAGCTAGATTGTAAAGGAGGGGAGCCAAAGGATAACCCTGCCTGGTGCTGTTCCTAATTTGGAACCATCTAGAGTTCAACCCATTACCAAGAATCTGTGCTGTAGGATTTGTATACATGGACATAATCAATATTTTAAAAGTTCCCCCGATACCGAAAGTGAACAAAACTTCAGACATATATCCCCATATATATGAACTGTATTTTAGACACAGAGTGGGATAGATCCTCAACTAAAAACTGTAAATATGTTGGAGAACTCAGACGGAGGGCTGAGAGATTTGCGGATATACTCTCTCAGTTTAACTATTATGTTATCTGGAGAGTTCAAAACCCAGATGAGAAAGATTTTACCTTTCATTCCCTGCCCCACTCCTACTCACGTATTGATTTCTTTTTTATGCTGGGTCCAACCTTGGACCGCTGTTCTCGGTCCTGGATTGGACCCATCACATGGTCAGATCATGCCCCTATATTCATGGAGATCAGGCAGAATCCAGAATATGGATCTAAAAGATCCTGGAGACTCAACGGGTCTATTCTTGCCACAGATGAGAAACAATCGGACTTAGCTACTCAGGCAAGGCTTTTTCTGCAGGATAACGATACGGGAGACACCTCAGATATTAATCTGTGGTGTTCTCTGAAATGTTTCCTACGCGGATATTTAATAAAAAAGGATCTTGGATTAATAAAGCCGATCTCCATATTGCACTGGCGAAACTTGAGAGAACAAATAAACTAAACCCGTCCCCACAGGGCAATATGGAGATCATCAAGATCAGGCAAGAGATCATTAAGAAGCTCCGTGAAAAGGCAGAGTATACATTGAAGAGACTGAAAGATGGTACTCCACCAATAATCAGGTGGGTCGTGACCTTACAAATAAATTAAGATATAATAACCAAAAAGCTATGATAAAAAAATTATATAAAATGGGAAAATAAACTTATCCCCAAGGGACATTGCAAATATGTTTCGAGCCTACTAAGAGGCATTATATAATCTCCCAGATACCCAGATAGAGGAATTGGATCTGACTAGGTTTTTGAAAAATCTTGATCTTCCAAAGATCTTGACAGAAAAACTAGAGATATGGGGTCGTCCTTTCACACAGTTTGAGATTTCAGGTGCAATTCGAGAGTTGAAGGTTGGCAAGGCTCCTGAACCGGATGGCTTCTCTGCCTTGTTTTACAGAATTCTGGATCCTGTGATTGTTCCAGTCCTGGATAGGGTATATAATAGAATTAATAGAAACATGATCTTTCCAGATGAAATTATGGAAGCTACTATACTTCCTATTTTTGACCGGGAAGGATCAGGCCCAGGTTTCCAATTATCGTCCAATCTCGCTCATCAATCAGGACATTAAGATTTATTCTAAAATGTTGTCCCTTATACTGAACCAGGTTATTCTGGATCTGGTGGCCCCCGATCAGGTCTGTTTTATGCCAGGGAGGTTGAGCGAGGATATAATGGAGGTAATTCCCCAGGAGAAAACTCCCTCGGTCCTTCTCGCGCTAGATGCCAACAAGGCATTCAATCGAGTAAACTGGAAATATATGGCAGGGGCCCTACGGGCATTTGGACTCGCTGGCCCCTTTCTGGACAAGACCTTGGCATTATACTCTAATTCCAGCGCTAGAGTGAGAGGGATGTTTCTGGACTCGACATTATTTGGGATTAGGAATGGGACACGGCAGGGGTGCCCTTTGGTCCCATTAATATATGCACTTTCAATTGAACCACTTGCTGCTCTACTACGCAATTCAAGAGACATTACCAGAATTAGAATTGGAAATAATAGTCATCTTATCATACTGTATGCAGATGACATCTTGCCAACGCTTTCTTCCCCCCAACATTCAACACCGGCTATGCTGGAAATGATTTCCAAATTCTCAGAAATGTCAAATTATCAATTACATTTTACTAAAACCCAGGTCATTGTGCTTTACTTAGACTCCAGCGAGAGAGATGTAATAGAAATCTTAGGCCAAAATATATAAAATCCAAACCCGATTGACTATCTGGGAATTAAAATTACACATACACTTGAAAATATTATTCCCACTATTACGCCCACCTCCTAATGGAAATAAAGAAGACATTAAATTCATGGAAGCATCTGGAATTGTCTTGGCTAGGCCAATTAAATATTATAAAATCATACATACTCCCTAAAGTGTTATATCTGCTTAGAGTGATTCCTTACAGAGTATCCTCTGATACACTGAGACAAATTGAGCTTGAATTCCTGAGGTTCGTCTGGGGTTCCGGCAAACCAAGGATAGCCAAGGCAGAATTAAAAAGAAGTATCCAAAAAGGAGGTCTGGGCTTTCCGGACTTGATTAGACTGCAGAATGAGTGTCAATTGGCAAATGCTCTAGCATGGAAGGTGAAGAGCTCGGATGACTTGGGTTTTATTAATATAGAAAGGGTAGGAGCAGGCAAGGTGGACCCATGAGTCCAGAGACATTTAGAAAATTAAGATTAGATAACAGAATTATCGGAACGCTTACTCAAAATGTATATAGATTACGAAGAACAATGGGATCTTTGAAAAAGATGACATGTTACACCGCAATAGAGGCGATCTCCCTGATACTCCAGGATATAGATTTATCCCTATGGAATATCGGCGGGATCCATTGCGTATCCGATCTATTCTCCAATGACAGCTTTCTCTCCTTCTCAGACCTACAGATACAATATACTCTCCCGAATGCAGAGATATTCACATATCTAATACTTAAACATTTTTTCACAGTAACTGAGATCACTTCCTCAGATCTATAGTCACCTCTGAAAAAATGATTTCTAAGTTGCTTGCCTTTTTGGAAAACCTCCAACCACAGAACAAACCCGGGGCAATTGCAAGATGGGAGAGAGACCTTTCATTGAACGAACCATTACAGAAATGGTATAATGCCTGGCAGTCCACTAGGAAGGCCACACATTGTTCAAATCTACAAGAACAATACTTTAAACGTATGTATCAGTGGTACCTGGTGCCCACACGCCTATTCAAGTTTCATCATTTGTCAGATGACCTATGCTGGAGAGGTTGTGGTGGTCAAGGATCTCATATTCATATCTGGTGGGAATGTCCCAGACTAATGGAGTTGTGAGACGACTGATTACCACTTGCCAAGAGATCTTTGGTCTGCCATTGCATCTATTGCCTCAGACCTTTTTGTTCCACATGGACATTCCCTATAGGGATAAACATAGTACTATACTCTTACTGAATGTCCTGATGGCGACAAAAATATGCCTAGCTAGACACTGGTGAAAGTCTAAGATACCTACTTGGATTGAAAAGAAAGACAAATAGAAAACCAGGCTAGAGCAGAAAGCTACTTCTATGGCCGAGAAAGAGCATCCCGAGATTCCTTTCTCAACATCTGGGCCAAGTGGAATGATAGGAGGATCGGGGGGACTCTGTGACTCAGGAAATAACAAACTTATACTAACTGGGCAAGCGTGTGAGTGTGTTGGTGCACCCCCGTCCTGGGGTGGGGGGGGGAGAAGGAGGGAAAGTGAGAAAGAGAATGAATGAATGTAGGGTTGAATGGGATCAACAAAAGTTGGTAGTAAAGGGAATTAAAGACTTAGAGGTGATAGTGAGCTCAGAAGCAACAATTAGCTCACAATATACGAGATTATATAAACCTATAGGAGGCAGGACCCAAGACAACCAGAAAGCTAAATTACTATTAACCTCAGTCTTATTATAGCAACATATATATTAATACAAGCAAAGCTATTTTTACTAGATTATAATACTACCAACTGTATGTTGAAATATTATGAACTGTTATACATCTGTATATTTGCATATTTTCTTTTTGTTTTGTGTTTTATAAGTTGTTTTCTGTTAATTAATAATGAAAAATAATAAAGATGAATTGAATACAAGAGTAGGAGGACTAGCCATTATAGCAGTCAAAAATGACAGTAGATTTATGAGCAAATTAGTGCTGAATGGTAACAGGATTACCTACAAAAAAGCATGCAGGCAATAATGTAAATATAAGGAAAAAAACAATGCTAGGTTAAAAAGATATGCAGAAGAAAAAGTCCAATAAAGAAAATACATAAAACGTAATCATAAGAAAGGACAGGAAGGCTGTGTAATGGAGAAGGCGGACCAGGAAAAATACAATTAATGAGCATTCAAAAAACAATTGAAAACAATTTGTTCATTGAGTCCTTTTGGCAACACCCAGGCCAGAGTGTGAATCCAAAATGCTTTGTTCTGGAAAAGTAGTTTGGCGTGGTTAACACTGCTGCGAAGGGAGGGGATATAGCAATGAATCATAGTGTAGGTAGTTGGTGTCCTATGGCCAGAAAATGGTTTCACATCGATTTATCAGTCTTACTATATATATATATACTGATACTATATATATATATATATATATATATATATATATATATATATATACACTGATCAGCCATAAGATTATGACCACTGACAGTTGGCAAGCTGGCAGAGGCATTGTGATACTGTGGGAAATGGTCTGCTGGGAAACCTTGGGTCCTGTCATTGATGTGGATGTTACTTTGACATGTACCGCCTACCTAAGCATTGTTGCAGACCATGTATACCCTATCATGTAAATGGAATTCCCTGATAGCATTGCCACAAAGCTAACATATTTTGGGAATGGTTTAAGGAACACAACAACAAGTTCACGGTGTTGACTTAGTCTCCAAATTCCCCAATCAAAATATTACAGCACACCTTCAGAGGTCTAGTGGAGTCCATGCCTCTACATGTCAGGGCTGTTTTGGTGGCAAAAGAGGACCAACACAATATGAGGCAGATTGTCATAATAATGTATATAGAAAATTAGTATTACGAGACCTGGAAGCCTTGGATACCAGAAAAATCTCGAATCGACATAACCTTACCCTGAAAGAAAAGGCAGCCCTAAAAGAACTTAAAGAGAATACATCCCTGGTTATAAGGTGTGCCGATAAAGGCGGGGGAGTAGTATTAATGAGTAGGGATGGCTATCTAAAAGAAGCATACAGACTTCTAGATGATAAGATCACATATCTCAAACTCCAAGGAGACCCCACATTAAAATTTTTAACTATTCTTAACAACATTCTAGACAAAGGTAGGGAAAATGGGATTTTAAACAAACAAGAATATGATTTTCTGTCATCCGCCAACCCAGTGGTACCATATTTCTATTTTCTCCCCAAAATTCATAAAGACATAGAGAATCCACCCGGACGCCCTATCATTTCTGGCATAGACTCCATGTCCTGTAATCTATCCCATTATGTAGATACTTTTTTGCAGAAATATGTCCCCAATGTACCGTCATACATTAAGGACAGTACGGATATCATAAATTCCTTGAAAAATCTCATATGGAAACCTAATTATATTTTAGTCACAGCAGATGTCTCTGCTCTTTATACCTCTATAGACCACGATAAGGGCCTAGAGGCCATAAAGTATACTTTAGAAAGGGATGTAACAATGGAAAAAATACAAGCCAATTTTATCATGGAATCCATAAATTTCATCCTAAAATATAACTATTTCTATTTTGAGGGTTCATTCTTTTTGCAAAAACAAGGTACAGCTATGGGCACGAGATTTGCCCCAAGTTATGCAAATCTTTTTATGGGGGCATGGGAATCAAAATACCTAGGAGATGCTAACCCGTTTGCCATTAACCTTATTATGTGGAGAAGATATATAGATGACGTAATTTTCATCTGGGATGGATCTGAGACAGAATTGTCTAATTTTAAAACTTATCTGAATAATAATAAACATGGACTCGATTTCACTTTCTCCCAAAGCACAGAAACCATTGATTTCTTAGATTTGAACTTTTATGTTGAAAATAACCTCCTAAAATCCAAAACGTTTTTTAAAAAAGTAGATAGTAACAACTATATAGATAGATACAGCTGTCATCATCCAAATTGGTTAAACAATATACCTAAGGGCCAATTTAGAAGAATAAGACGTAACTGCAGCGATGTTGAAGTTTTCAAAGAACAAACAAAAACCCTGAAAGAAAGGTTTATTCAAAAACATTATAAAACAGAAATATTAGATAAAGCAGAACAAGAAGTGGAGAAAATGGATAGGAATCTAATATTGATGCCAAAAGCAAAAAAATAAGGGAATAATCTTAAAGAGTATGGTATGTCTTTTATATCGGAATATAATATAGCAGCCCCTCAAATTAAAAAGATTTTATCCCAACATTGGAATGTAGTTAAGGGAGACGAAATTTTAGCCCCTTTAATACCCAATAAACCATCAGTCATTTTTAGAAGAGCACCAAATCTGAAAACAACACTTGCTCCAAGTGTGATTAAAACAGCTCCTAAAATAAATGGGTCAAATTGGCCCACTAGTAATAAAACTAACGGTTTCCACAAATGTGGCAATTGTAAAGCTTGCTCACATCAAATTCGAAAAAGGACGGATTTTAAATCAAAAAGTACAGGCAAAGAATACAAGGTAAAAAGTTTTATTAACTGCAATACCACTTTTGTAGTATATTTAGTAGAATGCGGCTGTGGCTCCCAATATATAGGACAAACGAAAAGACCACTAAAAGTTCGCATTCTAGAACATCTGGGATTGATGAATAAAGAATGTGATAGATTCAAATACAGCTTACCGAATCACTGCCACAGTTGCCCTAAAGGCAACCCAGATAATATAAAATTTATGGGAATCGAATCAATCCCTAACACTTGGAAAAGGGGAGATAGATCAAAGAAATTACTCCAAAGAGAGGCTTTTTGGATATATACCATGCAAACCCTGAATCCTAAGGGTATTAATATAGATTTTGAGCTTAAAGCATTTTTATAAGAATTTCGGAGTGACAACAATTGTCTGTCTGTTTTTAGGCTTTTTTATATACATACACATTTATCTTTTTTCATTTTCCTTTTTTTCTTTTTTTCTTCTTTTTTCTCTATATTTATAGAAGGTTTAAAATAAAGATATATATTTGTTTATTGTCATTTGTATTTAATCATGTATAAAGATTCTTTTATAACAGTGCCAAAGTTGACACGAAGTGTATTCAGTTAATACTAACTTTATTTTTTCCCCATTCGGTTTATGGAACGATATTGAACTCATTTGAACCTTTACATTCGGTTTATAGAATGGGGTTCGAGTTGTTTCATTCATAACTGGCTCGTTTTATCTATTTTGAGCTCGGATTTCTATCAATACGAATCATATCTGCGCATGCGCAGTTAGCGCATATATAATACGAACATTAGATTCGTATTTCAATACACGAACCTGTCATTGTAATGCGTGTTAGTTAAGCCGAATGATTCGGTTTTTTGCTTCGGACTATTATTTTATTTTTTCAAAAAACGATTTTAAAAAACGATTTGCAAAAGGACATCGATCTTACGGACATATATAAAGGAGAACTTTTCCCGGGACCTGCTATCCCCCTGAGGAAGTCCAAAGGACGAAACGCGTTGGGTGACTTTTTGTTCCTGTGAAGCCACCATACTCATCGTGGGTGTCTTGTTTCTAACCCGGAAGTCCCATCCAGCCCCGAAGCGCAAGGAGTGCTGGAGTGAAAGACACGGTGTTTATACGTTTTTACTGGATTTTATACTCTTTTTAACATCTTTTTTGTATTGTGGAATACAAAATCTTGCTACTCGATACCCCACTCGGAGTTTGAATTTGCTGCAGTTACTGCACTCTGAAAAAATTGGAGGAGAGAATCCCTGAAGGGGGCAAGTATACCACTACATTCAGTGTTTGGCCTGATTCTATGCTCCTAGATTATTAGGAGCTTTAATTGTGAGTGATTTTCTTGCTGCATTCGTTTTTCCTTTTGTATAGGATATACTGCACCATTGTGTGTTTTATTATCTTTTTCAGGCACATCATGGCCCAGTGAACCTAAGGGTTCTAAGTATAACACTTCCTTTTTTTGCACATATTGCACTTTGTATGTTTTTTGCGTTCAAGTGGTCTAAGTATCACGTTTTGCACATATTGCACATGGATTAAGATCTATGGTTGTGTGTTTTTTTGCAAGTATATCAATTGCTGTATGTACTGTAAGCACATTTGCACATATAGCACTGATACTGTGTTTTTCCAATTTTATTTATTTGCATACTGCATTGTGAATGTTCTGATTTTTATGCACATTTTGCACATTTTCATATTGCACGATTATTGTGTATTTATGCACGTCATTTTTTTATTATATTCTTTTATACTTTTGTATTCAAGTGTCCAAGTACAGAGCGCCTGATCTTTCCCCTGTTTGCTATGTCATAATTTTATGACTGGCCAATTATTTATATACATATATTTATGTACACAGGCAAAACACAAGATTAGTTATACTACTTCACATTTCAAATAGATATCAGAAGGCATAAAAGGTGGCATACATTGACATACATATGGGCTGAGTTAATGCAAATATACTATACATTAATTAAATCTACTGATTACTTGCACACACAGTAGCCATGAAATACTTTTGTTTTAATAACTGTAAAGAACAAATCTGTGGAAGCATTTTAACAATCCTATTAGACTATGGGTCACTTTTAAAACATTAAAATATATTTATTTGCTTTGATTTCCACTTTTGTGCAGCAGATACATTACCACATTAATTCTATTTAAATGAATGCAGTTAGAAACTGTCATAAAATCTCCTCTGGCAGAAATCCCTTTTCCGAGAACAATTAATCGTCGTTGACTTTTAAGCAAAGCAATCAGAGAAAAGATTTAAACCAATGCAATTTTACTAGTAATAGAACAGGGATTTAATTATACTTTCTTTACATCAGGTGTAAATTGCTGTTTATTGGCTGAGTTACTTTCACAGTGAATTTAGACCACATATGTACTTGAAATAGTTTTGTGGTTTTTCTTAAAGAACCAATATAACTATTGTTATGCAGTATTGATTCTAGATACTGTGATCTCAGATGCACTCAATAAACCAATGCAATTTTTATGCATATATATCTCTATTAACCATTGAAAGATACATTCATGGGACTTGATGACATTATAATGAGTATTCAATGCTTTATTAACTTACTTGATGGATAAGTTTCAGTCCAATACCCAATGCCTCTTTGGAAAGATATTGTTTGGATGTTGGCTGGTACTCTTCCTGGGTATCTACTAGATTATGATATTTAAGCTGGGGTGCAAGACCAAGGAATGTGTATGTGTCAGGGATGTGGTCAAGGTGAGACTGGACCCAGAGCATCCATTGATAGTATACAGGACATAAATGTTCAGAAATGGAGTAGCAGGGCCTGGTTCAGAGGTCGGTGCGGCTATGTACCAGGCAACGTGGTAGCAGCTGCTGTATCCAGTAAGGCAAAGCAAAACATAGAGAAACCCTGCAGACATCCTGGAGCAAGCATGAAGGATAGTACTGGACAGCAGTATGCAAGATACTGCATGGTAAGACAGGCAGGCTAAACAGATTGATAGCAGAAAGGTAAGCTTAGATAGAACAGAACAGAATTCTTAGTCCAAGGCTAAGACATTGACAGAACTGAGACAGGGAACATAGACAAGGACCAGAACATACATGAGCAGGGCAAAGCAGAAACCAAACTGAGGGTAAGAAATAATACAGAGCACCGGGCCAAAGACAAACACAAATACAGTGAAGGGACACACAGACAAAGGGCACTGCTGCAGAACCCAAACACTGATATAAAGATAGAATAAATGGAGGACAGGTCTAAGGACTAAGGAGTACAAGGGAAAGAGTGAGGAGCCGAGATCCTCAGACTCTTCATAAGGGGATTCAACCTGTGAGAGGACAGAGGAGCCAAGATCCTCAGGTGCTTCAAGTCCAAGCACTATCCCTGCCTATTATAAGTAAATGCAGTACCTAATAACTGGATTAAAAAGAAACATAAAACTAGGAGAGCGCAAAATAAAGCATAAAGTATAATATTAAGGGAACTCATCAAGGGTTAAAGGGACACATCAAGGATAAGAGGAAACAGCAAGGATTAAATGCACACAGTGAGCATAATGGACAAAGCAAGTATAAAGGGACACAGCTAGCATAACGGAAAAGTGAGCAGAAAGTGTCACAGAGATCATAAAGAGAACTAAACCAAGCAAAAAAAACACAAAGGAGAGACAAAGAGCTACTGGATACTGAATAATAAACCTGGTTGAGCCTTACCTAGCATTCTGGTTGTTCAAGTTTTAGATAGCCTGTCAGTATTTTTGTGTTTTAATCAGTTAATATTTTGTTAAAATGTGAGTTTCCTCACTAATGTTCTGTGTTAATCTCCTAAAACTATTTAAATGTACTATACAGCTTAACATGTTGTTGTGTCCAAAACCCAGTTATGGAAGGATTGTTCCTTGTATCATTTCCTAGTAGAAGGCATGAGTAGAGGTGAGCGGACACCAGGATGTTCGGGTTCGGCTGGTTCGGCCGAACTTCGGAAAAAAGTCTGGGTTCGGGCTCGAACTTGACCCTGAACCCCATTGAAGTCAATGGGGACATGAACTTTTGGCCACTAAAATGCCTCTAAAAAAGTCCTAAAAAGGGCTAGAGGGCTGCAAAAGGAATTAAAATGTGGGTAAGAGTAGGACAAGTGCCCTGCAAACAAATATGGATAGGGAAATAGCTTCAAATAACATAAAATACATGCAAATTAAAAATACAGCTGAGCCATAAAATAGCACTAGATGGAATCTTTGATTTTAGCTTTGGAAGAACATAAATCTAAATCTAAAGCATGGCTGCCAGGAGGATCAACAGAATTATCCATTTGAGAGAGGGTTGGAGTGCAGGGTATTCTCTTTCAGTTTATACTAAGTGACCCATAGGTTGAGGAGGCGGTGACCGTGGCGGTGTAGGTGGAAGCGGCGCTGGAGGAAGAGGAGGAGGAGGTAGCCAGAATTTTTCAAAGTGCGCTGTAAGCACAGTATTTGACGGTTCTATTTGACTCTCAGATATGAAGTGCACTGCAAGACTCAAATGTACTATTTAGCACCCAAAACTATTAGAATTTTTCAAAGTGCGCTGTAAGCACAGTATTTGACGGTTCTATTTGACTCTCAGATGTAATACATGTAATTCTATTGCTATTCTATAAACCGAAATAGAGTCCCCATTCATACAAATAGGTCAATTAACCTATTCGTATGAATGGGGACTCTATTTCGGTTTATAGAAAGCCAATAGCATTACATGTATTCCATAAACCGAAAGTCTATAAACCGTAACACATTCGGTTTATAGACTTTCAGTTTATGGAATACATGTAATGCTATTGCAATTCTATAAACCGAAAGTCTATAAACCGAAAGACATGACTTCAATGGGGTTCGGGGTCAAGTTCGGGGTTAAGTTCTACCCCGAACCCAAACTTTTTTCCGAAGTTCGGCAGAACCCGCCGAACCCGAACATCCAGGTGTCCGCTCAACTCTATTAGTAATACATAAATCATAACCTTTATTAAATATATATTAAAAGATAAACCATATCAGTAAATTATGAATAATGTGGTTTAGCTGAATTATTGGTGTACACTTGTTCTCTTATATCTGGCATTTGTGAAACATTTTCGTTTTAGACGAAATAAATAACATTTTCGTCCGAATGGATGAAAACGAAACAAAAATTTTAGTTTTGCACATGTCTAGTCCTAAGTACACATCTCTAAAATTTAGTTATACATCTCTAAAATCTACAGTTAGTCTTGAAAATTTGAATAATGCTGGGGCTTTTTCACAAAAAAGTGAGGTGAGTTGAATATTTCATCTAACCCATTTAACTATACATTTTGCAGGGACAAACCCGGTGAGTTTCCCTCACTAACAAAACTCGCCATTTTGCCCCTTTACAGTGTTTAGCTAAACTGGTGGAACTAAACTCACCTACAATTTACCATTCAGTGAATAACCACCACTATTTTGTATGTGTTGCACTTTTATTATTGTCAGAGGTATTGATCAGTAATCTCGAGACTGGTACATATGAATAAAGCAGAAGCAAAGTATAACAAGATGTATGCAAGCAGCCTCCATTTTGTGTCAGTTTTGGACATCCTTCTGTGTGTTAAAATCTTATTCTGTGTCCTTGAGGATAAAAAGAAAGTATTCCACATTCCTAACTCTGTTATCTGTAACCAAATATTTTACTGATAAGTTCATAGTATCACTGGAACAGATAAGGTGGCCAAGGTTTATTACTCTAAGCCACATCTCATTGTACTGATGCAGACACAGCTGTGTACATACTAGAGGAGAAGGGGGGCTTCTCTGCAACTTGCTAGCCCACCCAAACTGGCAGAAACTGACAGACACAGACACACTGAGATTATTTGGATTTTTAGATTTGTACAATCTAACAAGGGTTATTATAAATACACATAGTTGATTCTAATCGCTCATTAAAATATATAATATCACACCTTCACTAATAAATATTAAAAGTATAATTAATCCTACATATTAATTAGAATATTGTTTTTATTGTTTTATTAGTGTGATATACATTTTATAAGTTTTATTTAATGTGCAATGATAAGAATAAGAATGATGAATATTTACTCTAATTTGAAATTGTATTAACACTTTTAGATATTTAAACCTATATATTGTGTGATATTATTCTCACAATCCAGGTGTTGCTATAAACCATGACATCATCTCATTTAAATTAAACACACCCATCCATTGAATTGGCTAGAAGTTACAGAAACAGGGTGTGAGTCTGAGTTAAGGTTTGGTTGATAAGTTGGTACTGGAGGTGTAGAGAGGAGAGACCGGATATACCTGAAAAGACCTGGGGAGACTGATTTTGGGAGAGCTGCCACTAGTGGGGTGAGAGATGGGAATGTTTTAGAAAAGGGCTGAGTTCTCTCCTTCTGGGGGAGAACTCAGGAATATGAGGCTTTAAATAGCACATGTTCACTATAACAATAGAAATCTCCATACCCATAGTATTGAGCTAAGTCCCAGGAGTAACTCCCATCACTCAATTCTTCAATGGAAGGAGTATCAACTGCAAACCAACCTCTGCCGGTAATGTATAAATCTGGTAAATTGTTTCTAGCATAATCTCATTTTTTATGGATGTTATTAGCATATATATTTGGGTAAATTTAACTTAAATCCCACAATTTCTGGGACCTATGTGTTTTAGCCTGGTGTTTATCTGTCATCCTTTCTGCAGAAGGAAGCCAGAGGAATATCGTAGAGATATTAACAAAAGAACCATAAATTCTTATAGTCTAGCTATTTACCCAAATATGTCATATCTAATCTCCAGAGATTATCTAAGATTCTCATTCTTAAAGTCTAAGCTAGAATACATACATTATCATTTACCGAGCAGATTAAGAAATAGCCACCTTGAGTAGTTAAATGATTTAGTAATATTACCTTACCTAAGCAGAGTATATGTTGGTAATTTGTAGGTAATTATGGTGTACAATCATTAACCATTTTAAATACTAATCATAATCAATGTAGGTTGTATCTAAATAAAATGCATGGCCATCTTATGGTCAGAAACGTACTGCATAGTAAATTATTCTACATGCATGTTGATATAGGTACAGAGCTGCATAATTCATGTTTTGTCCTACTTACTTATGTTATAAGTCATACATGTGAATTATGATTAACATCTATTGATATTGTATTTTGTTGTTATGCTATTTTGCTTACCGTTTGATCTTTATTCTATATTCAATAAATTCATTATTATTTTATTAATAATTGTTGCATTGTATTTACTTTTGTAAAAACGTCATCCAAACTCTCACATACATAACGAATTCTTGATATGGGTATTTTTAGTCGGACCCATATATATGAATCATCAATTTTCATATTTTTTTATGATACATAATTAATTACACATATTCATATTTTTATGGTTATTAATAATCCTACATTTTATGGAGGCACTGCTGAGATGTATTAAAGATTTGATGCGTTTTTACAAATTGTAAATTAATTGTAATCCAAAGTACACTGGTTAACTTCATTCTATGGGCTCATAGTACTGAATCAGGTATTGGAACTACATTGCTATATATTGTTGTAATAGGATCAATAGGAGTAGCCATTTAGTAACTCCCTGGGAAATAATTCTGTAACAGAGAATCCCAGTAAAATATACAGTATCTTAAACATGCACAAAGACTTAAATCGTCAGTCAGATATCAAGAAATTGATTAAAGAAATCCACATGCAGACAGAAAACTTTAATGATGATACTCTGTTTAAAAGTTTTAAGACGTGGATGTGAGAGGAAAAAGATGTTAAAAGAAATGTTTTCATAAACGTGATATGCTTATTGACAACACAGCTAGAAGGGAAATGTAGTCACATAACTGTGTTACAGGCCAATGTGGCACCCTGTCCAAAATGTTTGTGTTAAGAGCAGACTGACTCTCAAAATCAGAATTTGAGTAAAGAGATAGAAGAGCTTTAAAAAGTACAGAGACCTGTACAGCTCTCTCCAAATGAAAAAAAAGACATGCCAAAAGCCCCAAAATAATGTGTCCCATGTTCAGGAAAAATCACTGACCTGGCACTGAAGTGGTTAAACCCACCAGAGTCACAGATAATCCCCTGCAAGAGAGCATTAATGCAAATGCAGGCAATAAAGAACTAAATAAATTAAATGCATTAATTTGTATTGGTTCAGAAAAACATAGGTGACCCAAACCCTCTTAAAGCTAATATATCCCAAGCTCATGCAGGCAAGCCCCAAAGGGTTAACATCAGGATATCTGATGAAGAAGCCATCAGCATGAGATCAGGAGATTCTGATAATGACAGTTTCTCTAATAGTGTACAAAATGAGGTCAGTGAGGACCTGTGGAAATAAGGTTGGCTAATTTAATAGCTTGGCTGCTCTTCTAAGAGCTGCTTTTCAAAGAGTATATTTAAGAGATATTCTGGAGATACTCGGGAGGTAGTCTGAGGTATACAAGAGGTGAGCAAAACTAAAAGATCTTTTTGATTTAAATTCTTAAAATGGCAGATTTGGTTTACTGTGATAATTGTTCTGCATTTGTTTCACATTCCATTTTTTGGAGGTTTGGAGGCTGTCTAATCTGTAGACAGTTCTCAAGATTGCAGCAGGAGATTGCATTTTTAAAGTCCGAGATTTGTAATTTATCTGTAAAACAAACTCGGGCTGAGACTGTTGCGAAGTCACTGCCACAGAGGCCATTGCCGCAGAGGCTTCCTAGGAATGGCAGGTGGATTACTGTTGGATCTGGTAGGCTTAGAGTTGTGGATAAAAGGCATGTCCCGCAGTCTGTGGCTGTCCAGAATTCATTTTCAGCACTTGCAGAGTGCAGTGGTGTTGTAGAGGCAGGCTCAGACGCAGAGTTTGAGGAACCACTATCCTATGTGGCTAAGGTGTGCAAGGAGAAGGTGAGGCCTGATAAAAAGAAGTTGTTGTTGGGCGATTCTATCATAAGAGGTGCGGAGTTGGACAGTATTGGCATAGTGAGATGTCTTCCTGGAGCTACTGCTCGCAGAGACAGGAGGCGTATTTCTAATATTGTTAAGCAAGCAAATCAGGAAGGAGAATTGGATGTACTGGTTCATCTAGGGACAAATGATTTGGCTTGCAATGAGGTTTCAGAGGTGAAGGAAGCTTTTCGTGTTCTTGCCAATGATATACGGCAGGTTGTGTCCACACTGTCCTATTCTGAAGTTATGCCTGTGCATAACATTCAGAATGATAGACGGATGCGTATTAGGGACTTCAACTTGTGGCTTGGAGAAAATGGTGTCGGGAGCAAGGATTTGGCTTTGTTTCTCATGGAAGTTCACTATGGGATAGAAAGGAACTGTACAAAAAAGATGGTTTGCATCTTTCTCAAAAGGGAACGAATGTTCTCAGTGAGCAGTTCAGAGGTTTTGCTAGGAGGTTTTTAAACTAAAAGAGGGGGGCAAAATGGCTATAAAACATCAATCCAATTGCCCCCCAAAAAAGGTACAGAAGTTACCTGTAGTCAGTGTGCTGAAAAATGATAAGCTTAGGGTCATGTCTACAAATGCTCGCAGTTTAGGGAATAAGATCCATGAACTTGTGACAATATTGGCAACTGAGAATGTAGATTTAGTGGCTGTTACTGAGACATGGTATAAAGAAAAACATGACTGGGACATTTCAATACCAGGGTACTCTTTATATAGAAAAGACAGAGAAGGTAAAAAAGGGGGAGGGGTGGCCCTGTATGTGAGCGATAGCTTAAAATGTAACGTAATACAAGTTAGTGAGGCGAACATAGAGTCAGTTTGGGTTACATTAGAATTTGGTAATCATATGGTAACTCGGGTAGGTGTGATTTATAGGCCCCCTGGACAAATAGAGGAGTTAGATAATCTACTAGTTGAGGAAATAGCTAAAATGACAATGAAGGGAGAAGTGATCATCATGGGTGACTTTAATCTTCCTGATGTGAACTGGAAATACAAAACAGCTACTTGCGCCAGGAGTACGCATATCCTAAACTCCCTACTGGGATTATCTACAAAACAAGTAGTGGAGGAGCCAACTCGAAAGCAGGCCATACTAGACTTAGTGTTCACAAATGGAGATTTGTTATCAGATATTACTGTAGGTGAAAGTTTAGGATCTAGTGATCACCAGACAGTGTGGTTTAATATAAGAACAGTGACGCAGTCACACCACACAAAAAAAAAAGTTTTAGATTTTAGAAAAACAGACTTTTCTAAAATTAGATTAGATGTGAAGGAGTCATTATCAGACTGGAGCAATTTAAATGGAGTCCAGGAGAAATGGGATTATCTAAAAGTTGCACTACTGAAGGCAACAGAAAATTGCATAAGGCTTGTCAGTAAGAGCAAAAAATTGAAGAAACCACTGTGGTACTCTGCAGAGGTGGCTAAAATAGTAAAAAAATAAAAAGCTAGCATTTAGTAATTATAAAAATACTCAGAGTGAGGAAGATAGAAAGATCTATAAGAGTAGGCAGAAAGAGGCAAAGCAAGCTATAAGAGCTTCCAAAGCATAGACAGAAGAGACTATAGCCCAGTCAGTGAAAAAGGAGGATACAACATTTTTTAGATACATAAATGAGAAAAGGAAAGTAAAACAAGGATTAGTTAGATTAAAAACAAAAGAAGGATGTTATGTAGAAGAGGATAAAGGCTTAGCAGACTGCCTTAATGAATATTTTTGTTCAGTTTTTACAAATGAAAATGAGGGTAAGGGACCTCATTTAGGGAAAAAGACTAATGAGTCTTTTGATGCATGTAAGTTTACAGAGGAAGAGGTTTTACTTCAGCTGTCTAAAGTAAAGACAAATAAGTCGATGGGACCTGATGGGATACATCCAAAGTTATTAAAAGAACTTAGTGGTGTACTAGCAAAACCGTTAACAGATTTATTTAACCAATCATTGTTAACGGGAGTAGTTCCAGAAGATTGGAAATTAGCTAATGTTGTGCCCATTCACAAGAAAGGTAGTAAGGAGGAGGCGGGCAACTATAGACCAGTAAGTCTTACTTCATTAGTGGGGAAAATAATGGAAACCTTGTTAAAGAATAGGATTGTTGAACATCTAAAGTCGCTTGGATTTCAAGATCAGAGACAGCATGGGTTTACTTCAGGGAGATCATGCCAAACTAATCTTATTGATTTTTTTGATTGGGTAACTAAAATAATAGATCAGGGTGGTGCAGTAGACATTGCTTACCTAGATTTCAGTAAGGCTTTTGACACTGTCGCACATAGAAGGCTTATCAATAAACTGAAATCTTTGAGTTTGGATTTCAATATTGTTGAATGGATTAGACAATGGCTGAGTGACAGGCAACAGAGGGTTGTAGTCAATGGGGTATATTCGATGCAAGGTCTTGTTACTAGTGGGGTACCTCAGGGATCTGTTCTTGGACCCATTCTCTTTAATATTTTTATTAGCGATATTGCAGAAGGTCTTGTTGGCAAAGTATGGCTTTTTGCTGATGATACAAAGATTTGCAGCAGGGTTGATATTCATGGAGGGATAAGCCAAATGGCAAATGATTTAGCTAAACTAGAAAAATGGTCAGAGCAGTGGCAACTGGCATTTAATGTGGACAAGTGCAAGATTATGCACCTTGGGCGTAAAAACCCAAAAGCAGAATATAGACTATTTGGTTCAGTCCTAACCTCAACATCTGAGGAAAGGGATTTAGGAGTAATAATTTCAGAGGACTTGAAGGTAGGTAGGCAATGCAATAGAGCAGCAGGAAATGCTAGCAGAATGCTTGGTTGCATAGGGAGAGGTATTAGCAGTAGGAAGAGGGAAGTGCTCATGCCATTGTACAGAGCACTGGTGAGACCTCACTTGGAGTATTGTACGCAGAACTGGAGACCGTATCTCCAGAAGGATATTGATACTTTGGAGAGAGTTCAGAGAAGGGCTACTAAACTGGTTCATGGGTTGAAGGATAAAACTTACCAGGAAAGGTTAAAGCATCTTAACATGTATAGCTTGGAGGAAAGACGTAACAGGGGGGATATGATAGAAACATTTAAATACATAAAGGGAATCAACACAGTAAAGGAAGAGAGTATATTTAAAAGAAGAAAAACTACCACAACTAGAGGACATAGTCTTAAATTAGAGGGGCAACGATTTAAAAGTAATATCAGGAAGTATTACTTTACTGAGAGGGTAGTGGATGTATGGAATAGCCTGCCAGCAGAAGTGGTAGAGGTAAACACAGTCAAGGATTTTAAGCATGCGTGGGATAGACACAAGGCTATCCTAGCTATAAGACCAGGAACGGGGGACTAATAAAGGTACTCAAAAAAAAAAAATTGGGCAGACTAGATGGACCGAATGGTTCTTATCTGCCGACACATTCTATGTTTCTAGGTACTACTTGCCCCAGAGGGCTAGCTTACCCCTGGCAGGTAGACATCCCTATAAGTGGCACTCCCAATACAGTGTATTCACCACAAGGAGTTGCAAGCAAATACCCACAGACAAGTCTAACACACAGGGTATTATTCTCTATTCCCAGGTTCCCAAATTTAACCTGGAAGGGTTAACTAATATAATTAACCATATTGAGTTGTAATCTCTGAATCTGTACTCAGACTCAGATAACATTAAATTACTAACATGGGTCTTTGATAGTAAGTACCACAATTTATTTAGATCTATGATAAATAGGAATTTTCAAAATTGCAATCAGGTAATCCAGGAGGTCACATTAGAATTTGGCCCACATAGGATTCGGCCTAAGAAGCTGATGGTGTAGAGCCCAATGTAGACCCCATCTGGGATTTTAACCCCAGAAAGTGAGCCATGCTCAAGAAGCCAAGTCTCCTAAGCTGGCAAGAAAGGAAAGAGATAAGACTCACCCCTGTTAAGTACCAGTATCCTAATCTTAAGGGCATCCTCAGATGTAGCAGCCAAAGGCCTATCATGCCTTGGCTGAATCAGGCCACTGAATCTAATAACTCCCATAAAGCTAAGCCCTATACCTACTATAAGGATAGAGAGGGGCCATAAGTCTGGTCTGCCTAGAGGGCACAGAGACACTGATCCTTATAATTCCCCACAGACTCAGCCACCCAAATCCCCATAAGGGTAATCACGGGAGGGGCCACAGATCTTATATGCCTAGGGGGGACAGAGATACTGACTCTTATAGCTCCCATCAAGCTCAGCCATCTACCTCCAATACTTGGAGGCATAGCCGTAAACCTAGAAATTAAATATATACACAGGTGAATACCCTGGATGATGATCTAATGGTACTCTTACAAAAGCAGGTAAGTAAACTAGCTCAAAGTGTGGCTGGATAAATAAATAACCCTGAAACACCCAGCATGACCCAATAAAACTCAGCAATAGAGGTTAAATTAAACACTAGGTAATCAAGTTGTTAAACTGCATCCTGTAATGTCTATTGTAACCAAAGTTTTATTTTACAGTGTTAAGACCATAAGCCTATTGCTAAAATGTTGTTAAATGTTTAAACTATAACTTCTTACTAGATGGTGAATTTGTGTATCTAACTTCTCATCTATTTTTCAGACTATCCAGGACTAAGATAGTTCACTTCCTAACGTGTGCGTTTACCTAGTGATTGAATCTTTAGGATTCAGCCTTGAAAGGGTTAGTCACAAATTGTCAGCAAGATGCTGCAATCAAGAAGCCCCTGAGAAGGGGGCCAGTAGTTAATGCCTGTCAGTTTCTTTCCAAAGGGTCACGAAGCTGCAGAAAGGTCAAAGAGTGAAAATGTACTCACATATAGTGAACTCATCTCCATAGAGATAGCATGATGATTGAAGAAGCTAACACACTTTAACTACCTACCTAAAGCAAGATCATTTAATTAAAAATATGTTTAATATAATTTAACATATTTTTATTTACTGGTTATTATAATAACATTGACCTGGAGTTGTTTTTGTTTTTCAACAACTTTGCGGGGCAGTGTTCTTTTTGTTTATCTTAATAGGTAATCTAACAGCTAATCATTTGTTCCTATGCTGGAAGGACCCCATCTTACAAGGGGGGATGCCCAGAAACAAAGTTTAAACACCACTGCGGGTACAGTAAAGAAACATCAAAACAAGATCAGATGAAGATCAGATTGGTATCGTATAAACAGGGGTTTATTAATCCACTTGTTTGACTCTCATCTGTTACTAACATTATGTTTTCTTGTACCCATATTATAACAAATATCAGAGATACTCTGCCTAGATGATCACTCCTATGTGTAATATATCCCCTAAGTGGAATAAATTCAGGATATAGTGAACCTAGTAGAGATAGGTCTCCCATGTTTTATATATTTTTCTTGCTAGAATAAGCTAGCATTTTCCATATCTAGTAATTGGCTAGTATATGACAGATCTCATCGGGCCTAAGTCAGGTATATATGTATTCTCAATTCTGGCACAAATGTACTTATACTATGTTGTTGATTCCTTAATTTTAGATTCATCTATCAAAGCCCAAATTCATGGGGATCGCATGAGGACTAAAGACAAGATGACATAAGTCGGGATCATCCTACTTCGGGGACAGGACTTTCTGGACAAAGCGAATCGTGATGCAAAGCTCATCATCCAAAAGCTCCAAAGAAATCCAAGGTCTATCCAGAAGGAAAAGGGGGATTCATCTCATCTCTAGATGTACCCAGCAGTCTGATCCAAAGACATCCCATCAAGAAAAGGTTCAAAATAACAGATATCAAGTCGCCAGAAGAGACCTGCCGCCGCGAGACATCGTTCTCAAGTTCCTGTAGCCAAGTGCCGGACAAGCAAGGAAACCTTGTCCCAAGTGTGCTGTCGACCAGCTAAAGGCCAAAGAAGCCACATTGCTACATGGCTATTAAAGTTTGATATTTTCAGTTGTTAGGTGACTGAAGTCACGAAGAAATAGTTTGCTTTGCAGATTAAAGCTAAAGATCCAGAGTTCATTATTTTAACCAGTCCCAAATACCTACTTCTTAATTTGAAACACAATCATTTTCTTGAGAATTATTGGTTCCAATTAGGGGGGGATTGTCAGAGGTATTGATCAGTAATCTCAAGACTGGTACATATGAATAAAGCAGAAGCAAAGTATAACAAGATGGATGCAAGCAGCCTCCATTTTGTGTCAGTTTTTGGACATCCTTCTCTGTGTTAAAATCTTATTCTGTGTCCCTGAGGATAAAAAGAAAGTCTTCCACATTCCTAACTCTGTTATCTGTAACCAAATATTGTACTGATAAGTTCATAGTATCACTGGAACAGATAAGGTGGCCATTGTTGTGCAAGGTTTATTACTCTAAGCCACATCTCATTGTACTGATGCAGACACAGCTGTGTACATACCAGAGGAGAAGGGGGGCTTCTCTGCAACTTGCTAGCCCACCCAAACTGGCAGAAACTGACAGACACAGACACACTGAGATTATTTGGATTTTTAGATTTGTACAATCTAACAAGGGTTATTATAAATACACATAGTTGATTCTAATCGCTCATTAAAATATATAATATCACACCTTCACTAATAAATATTAAAAGTATAATTAATCCTACATATTAATAAGAATATTTTTTTATTGTTTTATTAGTGTGATATACATTTTATTATAAGTTTTATTTAATGTGCAATGATAAGAATAAGAATGATGAATATTTACTCTAATTTGAAATTGTATTAACACTTTTATATATTTAAACCTATATATTGTCTGATATTATTCTCACAATCCAGGTGTTGCTATAAACCATGACATCATCTCATTTAAATTAAACACACCCATCCATTCAATTGGCTAGAAGTTACAGAAACAGGGTGTGAGTCTGAGATAAGGTTTGGTTGATAAGTTGGTACTGGAGATGTAGAGAGGAGAGACCGGATATACCTGAAAAGACCTGGGGAGACTGATTTTGGGAGAGCTGCCACTAGTGGGGTGAGAGATGGGAATGTTTTAGAAAAGGGCTGAGTTCTCTCCTTCTGGGGGAGAACTCAGGAATATGAGGCTTTAAATAGCACATGTTCACTATAACAATATAAATCTCCATACCCATAGTATTGAGCTAAGTCCCAGGAGTAACTCCCATCACTCAATTCTTCAATGGAAGGAGTCTCAACTGCAAACCAACCTCTGCCGGTAATGTATAAATCTGGTAAATTGTTTCTAGCATAATCTCATTTTTTATGGATGTCATTAGCATATATATTTGGGTAAATTTAACTTAAATCCCACAATTTCTGGGACCTATGTGTTTTAGCCTGGTGTTTATCTGTCATCCTTTCTGCAGAAGGAAGCCAGAGGAATATCGTAGAGATATTAACAAAAGAACCATAAATTCTTATAGTCTAGCTATTTACCCAAATATGTCATATCTAATCTCCAGAGATTATCTAAGATTCTCATTCTTAAAGTCTAAGCTAGAATACATACATTATCATTTACCGAGCAGATTAAGAAATAGCCACCTTGAGTAGTTAAATGATTTAGTAATATTACCTTACCTAAGCAGAGTATATGTTGGTAATTTGTAGGTAATTATGGTGTACTATCATTAACCATTTTAAATACTAATCATAATCAATGTAGGTTGTATCTAAATAAAATGCATGGCCATCTTATGGTCAGAAACGTACTGCATAGTAAATTATTCTACATGCATGTTGATATAGGTACAGAGCTGCATAATTCATGTTTTGTCCTACTTACTTATGTTATAAGTCATACATGTGAATTATGATTAACATCTATTGATATTAGACATGTGCATTCGTTTTCGGACGAATGCATTTTCGGACGAAAATAGCATTTTCGTCCATTCGTCCGAAAAACGAATAACGAAAATTTTAACTAACAAAATCCGAATGAACGAATGGTTAATAAACGAAAATCATTCGTTCATTCGTCCATTCGTCCATTCGTGCTATTGGCATTCTAAACCGAAATAGAGTCGGTTTACAATACCAATAGCATTGTACTACATTCCATAAACCGACATGAATGACTTTCGGTTTATGGAATGCATGTAATGCTATTAGCTTCCTATAAACCGAAATTGAGTTCCCATTCATACGAATAGGTCAATTGACCTATTCGTATGAATGGGGACTCTTTCGGTTTATAGAAAGCCAATAGCAGCATGTATTCTATAAGCCGAAAGTCTTTAAAACAAACGACGTTCGGTTTATAGAATACATGTAATGCTATTGCTGTTCTATAAGCCGAAAGACATTCGGCTTATAGAACAGCAATAGCATTACATGCATTCTATAAACCGAACGTCGTTCGTTTTAAAGACTTTCGGCTTATAGAATACTATTGGCATTCTATAAACCTAACTAGAGTCCCTCCTCATTCATAAGAATTTCTTATGAATGGGGACTCGACTCTAGTTCGGTTTATAGAAAGCCAATAGTATTCTATAAGCCGAAAGTCTTTAAAACGAACGACGTTCGGTTTATAGAATACATGTAATGCTATTGCTAAACTATAAACCGAACGACTTTCGGTTTATAGAATAGCCATAGGATTACATGTAGTACATAAGCCGAAAGTCTATAAACCGAAAGTCGTTCGGTTTATAGGCTGTCGGCATTTAACTATACAGAGACAGAGTCTCCATTCATAAAATTATGAATGGAGACTTTGTCTCGTGTAGTAAAATGCCGAAAGTCTATAAACCGAACGATCGGTTTATAGACTTTCGGCTTATGTAATACATGTAATCCTATGGCTATTCTATAAACCGAAAGTTCGGTTTATAGAATAGCAATAGGAATACATGTATTCCATAAGCCGACAGCCTATAAACCGAACGTTCGGTTTATAGGCTGTGGGCATTTTACTACACGGAGACAAAGTCTCCATTCATAATTTTATGAATGGAGACTCTGTCTCCGTATAGTTAAATGCCGGCTTTTAACTATACGGAGACAAAGTCTCCATTTATAATTTTATGAATGGAGACTCTGTCTCCGTATAGTTAAATGCCCACAGCCTATAAACCGAACGTTCGGTTTATAGGCTGTGGGCATTTAACTATACGGAGACAAAGTCTCCATTCATAATTTTATGAATGGAGACTCTGTCTCCGTATAGTTAAATGCTATTGTATTCTATAAACCGACTCTATTTCGGCTTATAGAATGCAATAGTACTACGAATGGACGAATGAACGAATGATTTTCCTTTATTAACCATTCGTTCATTCGGCTTTAGTTAGCTTAGCATTTTCGTTCTTCGTTTTTCGGGCGAATGGACGAAAATGCAATTTTCGGACGAAAATGCATTCGTCCGAAAACGAATGCACATGTCTAGTATATATTCACATGTAAATTGCTTTTTAAATAAAAAATTATGATATAAAAAAATCTTGTTTTTATTTCCTTTTATGTGACAATGCTGCCTCTCTCTTTCCCTTGCCCCCAGATTTGTCGCTCTCCCCCCCTTAGTGTTGTCTCTCTCTCACCCTCCCTTTGGCTCCCCCCTCGCTCCCCTTGTGTCTGTCTCTTCCCCCCTTCCCTCCCCTTGTTTCTCTCTGCCCCCCCCCCCTTGTTATTCTGTCCCCCCCTCACCTGTTTCTTGCTCCCTGGTGGCTAGTGGGGGCAGCCGGGGGATGTATGCACTATACATAATAGACGGAAGTGTCGGGCAGCATGGAGGTTGTCTGCACGATTCGTGCAGACATCCCCCAGCTGCCCGATTCTCCCTGGTGGCTAGCGAGGGAGCGGGACCTCTCCTGCTGCCGCCCGGCATGACCGCCGGGACGTCTATGATGAAGCTGGGTACTTCCGGCTTCCTCATAAAAGTCCTGGCTGTCGTTCCGGGCGGCAGCAGGGGAGGTCTCGCTCATCGCGCAGACATCCACCGCTGCCTCGCTAGCCACCAGGGAGAATCGGGCAGCTGGGGGATGTCTGCACGAATCGTGCAGACAACCTCCATGCTGCCCGACACTTCCGTCTATTATGTATAGTGCATACATCCCCCGGCTGCCCCCACTAGCCACTAGAAGGGGGGAAGAGACAGACACAAGGGGAGCGAGGGGGGAGCCAAAGGGAGGGTGAGAGAGAGACAACACTAAGGGGGGGAGAGCGACAAATCTGGGGGCAAGGGAAAGAGAGAGGCAGCTTTGTCACATAAAAGGAAATAAAAACAAGATTTTTTTTATATCATAATTTTTTATTAAAAAAGCAATTTACATGTGAATATATACTAGACATGTGCATTCGTTTTCGGACGAATGCATTTTCGTCCGAAAATTGCATTTTCGTCCATTCGCCCGAAAAACGAAGAACGAAAATGCTAAGCTAACTAAAGCCGAATGAACGAATGGTTAATAAAGGAAAATCATTCGTTCATTCGTCCATTCGTAGTACTATTGCATTCTATAAGCCGAAATAGAGTCGGTTTATAGAATACAATAGCATTTAACTATACGGAGACAGAGTCTCCATTCATAAATTTATGAATGGAGACAAACGTATAGTTAAAAGCCGACAGCCTATAAACCGAACGTTCGGTTTATAGGCTGTGGGCATTTAACTATACGGAGACAGAGTCTCCATTCATAAAATTATAAATGGAGACTTTGTCTCCGTATAGTTAAAAGCCGGTGTTCTGACAAATTTCTGGAGCAAATTCTCCTGCGCAATCGCAGGAGAATTTGCTCACTGCGCATGCGCATAAAGTTACAGCTGATAACTCAGCTGTAACTTTGTGACCACCGTGCATGAGACAGCTGCGCAACCCACCTCCCGCCCCCCTCACACCCGCCGCACACCCCTTCTTACCAGATCATCGACCACAGCGATACACAGCGCATGCGCACGCCTATCCAGCCGTTTGGGAATGCGCGCGTCCGTTGTTGTGTTCTTAAGGTGGTAAGTAACACGGGGTGTTGGGACATAAGGGGGCAAGCATCCTGGTGAGGGCTGCCTCATCTTGATGGGATTTGTGATCCTCCTGCTGTATTATTGATGCAGCAGGAGGATCACAAATCCCATCAAGATGAGGCAGCCCTCACCAGGATGCTTGCCCCCTTATGTCCCGACGCCCCATGTTACTTACCACCTTAAGAACACAACAACGGACGCGCACATTCCCAAACGGCTGGATAGGCGTGCGCATGCGCTGTGTATCGCTGTGGTCGATGATCTGGTAAGAAGGGGTGTGCAGGGGGTGTGAGGGGGCGGGAGGTGGGTTGCGCAGCTGGCGCATGCGCGGTGGTCACAAAGTTACAGCTGAGTTATCAGTTGTAACTTTATGCGCATGCGCAGTGAGCAAATTCTCCTGCGATTGCGCAGGAGAATTTGCTCCAGAAATTTGTCAGAACACCGGCATTTAACTATACGGAGACAGAGTCTCCATTCATAAAATTATAAATGGAGACTTTGTCTCCGTATAGTTAAAAGCCGGCATTTAACTATACGGAGACAGAGTCTCCATTCATAAAATTATGAATGGAGACTTTGTCTCCGTGTAGTAAAATGCCCACAGCCTATAAACCGAACGTTCGGTTTATAGGCTGTCGGCTTATGGAATACATGTATTCCTATTGCTATTCTATAAACCGAACGTTCGGTTTATAGAATAGCCATAGGATTACATGTATTATATAAGCCGAAAGTCTATAAACGGATCGTTCGGTTTATAGGCTTTCGGCATTTTACTACACGGAGACAAAGTCTCCATTCATAATTTTATGAATGGAGACTCTGTCTCTGTATAGTTAAATGCCGACAGCCTATAAACCGAACGACTTTCGGTTTATAGACTTTCGGCTTATACAATACATGTAATGCTATGGCTATTCTATAAACCGAAAGTCGTTCGGTTTATAGAATAGCAATAGGAATACATGTATTCCATAAGCCGACAGCCTATAAACCGAACGTTCGGTTTATAGGCTGTCGGCATTTTACTACACGGAGACAGAGTCTCCATTCATAAAATTATGAATGGAGACTTTGTCTCCGTGTAGTAAAATGCCCACAGCCTATAAACCGAACGTTCGGTTTATAGGCTGTCGGCATTTTACTACACGGAGACAAAGTCTCCATTCATAATTTTATGAATGGAGACTCTGTCTCTTATTAGTTAAATGCCGACAGCCTATAAACCGAACGACTTTCGGTTTATAGACTTTCGGCTTATGTAATACATGTAAACCTATGGCTATTCTATAAACCGAAAGTCGTTCGGTTTATAGAATAGCAATAGGATTACATGTATTCCATAAGCCGAAAGTCTATAAACCGAAAGTCGTTCGGTTTATAGACTTTCGGCTTATAGAATACAATTAATACTATTGCCTTTCTATGAACCGAACGAGAGCCCCATTCATAAGAATTTCTTATGAATGGGGCTCTCGTTCGGTTTATAGAAAGCCAATAGTATTACATTGTATTCTATAAAACGAACGAAAAAAATTAACGAAACGAAAATAATGAACGAATTTCGTCTGAAACGAATGCACTAATGAACGAAATTCGTTTTAGACGAAATAACATTTACGTCCGAATGGACGAAAACGAAACGAAAATTTTAGTTTTGCACATGTCTAATTGATATTGTATTTTGTTGTTATGCTATTTTGCTTACCGTTTGATCTTTATTCTATATTCAATAAATTCATTATTATTTTATTAATAATTGTTGCATTGTATTTACTTTTGTAAAAACGTCATCCAAACTCTCACATACATAACGAATTCTTGATATGGGTATTTTTATATATATATATATATATATATATATATGAATCATCAATTTTCATATTTTTTTATGATACATAATTAATTACACATATTCATATTTTTATGGTTATTAATAATCCGACATTATTTTTTCCTAAATGCATCAATTGACATTTGTCAACATTGTATCTCATTTGCTACTTGACAGGACTACATTCAGGGAATATAACACTTAGTATTGGAAGGGTCCCAGCTGCAGGGCTGACTTGTGGCTCTGTTGAAAAAAAAAAGATTAGGTAGCCATATTGAAGACGAGTATGACCTGAGACGCAGGACGTGTGTCTGTCATAAGAGTGGTCTCCAGGAATGCCGAATGCTGAACGCTGATTGCCGACTGCTGAACCCCGCAAGAATGCTTTAATTTGAAGTACCCCACACCGATCGATAACGCTCTCACCAATTCCCCTGAAGGGAGTCTGAAGTCTGAAGCGTTTTGATCTTTTGCCTTCTCCCTGTGAGTTCCGCAGCTATAATATTGGAAGGTATTGGTCTGACCTGGTCGTTATACACTGGCCTGCTTAACTAAATCAAAACTAAACCCAGAGGCTAAAGCTTGGAAAACAAAACAACAGCCGAGGCTTGCAGTCTTCCATCGGTGGGTGGAGACTTGCAGCCTATGCGGCAATAATACCAACGGAGCCTCAGAAGGAAGTTTAAAATATAACCGGAGAAAGTGCCTGTTTCTGGAAACGACCAAGACCATTTGCGATCCTCTGGACTGATCAGACTGATTTCTTCTGTCCCCACACATTGCATTAAGAAACGGAACCTGCAGTATATGTGGATCGGAGGTCTCACCTTCAACCCATTATCAGCCGGTGTCAGTAGCTGAGAGGCTGAGCCCGATTTTCCTTTTGCTCCCATATATATTATTGAGAGACGGAACCTGCAGTATACGCGGACCGGAGGAGTCTCCCTGCACCCTTACTAACCGGAGTTTGCAACGCGTGGCGTTTTGTAACTGCAGAGAGACAGAATCCGACTATTTGTCTCTATCAACCTTACAAGTATATTGTTGCATGAGCAAAACCCTTTGGGAGAAGCCTATATTCTATAAAAGTGTACACTTTCCTCTATTTGGAACTTGCAAAGAACTGGGTAAGATCGCTCCAATTTTTTCTTTTTTTTTTCTTTTTTATCACTGGTAACAGCTGCTCACATCTCTCCTATACTAATAACTTTGAGTATATATGGCATTGTACCACAGTTCCAGAAACCCAGTGAACTTCCGAAATTTGAGATATTTTTTTATTGCTAACACCGTGAAGGATCAAGCTCCAGAAGCTTTATTTGAACTTTTGCATTAGAGACTATCATAGTGATGTGTTTTTATTAATCTGATCAAATGATACAGCTTAATGTTGGAAATGTTCTTAGGGTTTAAAATGGATACAAATTTTCAAGTTTACGTAACTATAGTTCTAGCTTAATAGTATCTAATTACTGTTTAGGTAACTTTATCACAGTTGGATCGGTTTGGCAATAAGCCATAGTCTAACTCTAAGCAGTGTTCGGGTTCAAAAGTAACGCATAGCCAACTATTAAGCCGCACCTTAAAATTTGTGATTAGATTAGTGTGGATCGTTGAGAAACGTCCCAACCAAAATTTTTCCATTGCTTATCCACCTAAAATGTTATATTTCGTTGGTTTATCAAAACTGCTAGCTACTACAACGTTAAATACTTACCAAACATTACCACTAGCTAGAGACGCTCTCATCCTGTGTGTTTTACCGATTGAAACAGTCACTATTTTGATAATATATATAAAAGCAGTATTTATACTCATCTGTTCCCCCAAATATAAAAACTCAATCTGCTATTTGGAACTTAAGGGGATAGATACCGTATTTGCTCGATTATAAGACGACCCTGATTATAAGACGACCCCCCAAATTTTGGATATTCCTTTAGGAAAAAAACTAAAAGCCTGAATATAAGACTACCCTATAGGAAAAAAGTTAAACTTGTATATATTCACATGTAAATTGCTTTTTTAATAAAAAATTATGATATCAAAAAATGTATTTCTAGTTTTTATTTCTTTTTATGTGCCAATGCTGCCTTTCTCTTTCCCTTGCCCCCATTTTTCTCTCTCTCCCCCCTCCCCTTGCCTGTCTCTTAACCCCCTCACTCCCCTTGTCTCTGTCTCTTAACCCCTTCCCTCCCCTTGTCTGTCTCTTAACCCCTTCCCTCCCCTTGTCTCTGTCTCTTAACCCCTTCCCTCCCCTTGTCTCTGTCTCTTAACCCCTTCCCTCCCCTTGTCTCTGTCTCTTAACCCCTTCCCTCCCCTTGTCTGTCTCTTAACCCCTTCCCTCCCCTTGTCTGTCTCTTAACCCCTTCCCTCCCCTTGTCTGTCTCTTAACCCCTTCCCTCCCCTTGTCTCTGTCTCTTAACCCCCTCCCTCCCCTTGACTCTGTCTCTGCCCCCCTCCCTCCCCCTGTCTCTCTGTCCCCCCTGTCTCTCTGCCCCCCTCCCTCCCTCCCCCTGTCTCTCTGCACCACCCTCCCTCCCTTCCCCTTACCTTGATCCCTGGTGGCTAGTGGGGGCAGCCGGGGGATGTCTGCACGATACTTGCAGACATCCTCCATGCTGCCCGACACGGCAGTCTATTATGACGGACAGCTGTCCGTCATAATAGACTGCCGTGTCGGGCAGCATGGAGGATATCTGCACGTATCGTGCAGACATCCCCCAGCTGCCCGATTCTCCCTGGTGCCTAGTGGGGCAGCAGAGGAAGTCTGCGCGATGAGCGCTGACCTCCCCTGCTGCCGCCCGGCACGCTCGCCGGGACTTCTGTGACGAAAGCGGAAGTATCCGGCTTCTTCACAGAAGCCCCGGCGGTCGTGCCGGGCGGAAGCAGGGGAGTCTGCGCTCGTTGCGCAGACTTCCCCTGCTGCTAGAGAGGGGGATCCAGGTCCCCTGCAGCTCTGCTGGGGACCTGGATCCATGTCTTATAATCTGACCTCAATTTGAGGTCAGATTATAAGAGACCTCGATTATAAGACATTTGCTCTGAAAAAAACCTTGTCTTATAATCGAGCAAATACGGTACTTACCGAACATTACCACTAGCTAGAGACGCTTTTATCCTGTCTGTTTTACCGATTGAAACGGTCATTCTTTTTTTTGATAATATATATGAAAGCAGTATTTATATCCTGTTAGCCCAAATATAAGAACTCAATCTGCTATCTGGAAACCTAGGGGGATAAAGGGGGATAAAAAAAAATGACCAGTGAGGAATAAAGAAGTGGGAAAAGGAAAAGAGAAAACAAGGGTAAGAGAGAGGGAGAAGAAGGAAAAATATATATATAAAAAAAAAAAATAAAGAGAGGGGAAGAAGGAGAAAAGAAAAAAAGAAAGAAAGGGAAAAGGAAACAAAGAATCAGAACGATGGCCCCCCCCAAAAATACTGCCCACAGATAAAAACAAATCAATCTTTTTCTCCCCAAAAGCTGATACTAACAAATCAGGTACTCATAAAAGATCCCTGTCACCCACAGCCCTAGGTACAGCCACCTCTATAGATAAAGATACAACCTCGACATTGGCTGAAACAGTAACGAACCTAAGTTTAACATCAGCAATGAATGATCTTTATGAAAAATTGAAAATGACTTCAAACAAAATATTTCAGACCTATCCAAGGAGATTACAATATTGTCATCTAAATTATCTAATCAGGACAAAACAATTAAAAAATATTAGTGGAGATGGCTAATTTACAAGCCCAAAATGCTATCCTGAAAGATCAAGTTAAACACTGTAACAATAAGATAACAGAATTCAAGGATAGATCGAGAAGGAACAATCTTAGAATTAAAGGAATACCTGAAGAAGTTAAAAATGTTAATCTTAATGAATTTCTGTATGAATTTGTCTCAACATATGTCGACCCATTGACTCTTGGTAAATCACCCTTTGAACGAAACACATAGAATATCTCGATCAGGTAACATAGCTGGCCCTTCCCCACGTGAAGTAATCGTGAGATTTTTAAATTGTTCTCTGAAGGATGAGTTTCTCCGACAGATGCACACAAACCCAGACAAAAATAAGGGGAAATTTGAGTCATTACTGGGATTCCCTGATCTGTCTTATGCCACCAGGATGATGCGCAATTCTTTCAAAGAGCTAATGCAACAACTAAGATCAAAAGAAATACACTACAGGTGGGGATTTCCTACTAAACTGTTGATTCCCTTTAAAGGCGAGACAATAGTGATTAACAATATTGACGAGGCCCAACTCAAACTCAGAGCATTGGGCTTACTGGATTAATGTAGTAAAATAACTCTCTACACCTTACATCTTTTAAAAGGTTGAACACATTTAATACACACATTTTTTGTTAATAGCCCTCAGTTATCTAGATATATTTTTCACTACTTCTTAGTAATAGTTAAAAGAATGCTATATTGTAGAAATACAATATAGGTGGAATCTTCCCAATATACCATTGATTCTTTTGAGGGAAGTTTTTAATGGTTTCTAAGTGGTGTAGGGTTGTCTAGATTTAATTATAGAACTTGTTTAACAAATCCTAGAAGTAGTCGATCAGTCTTTTACGATGTTGATTTATACTGCCTTAAGATCTGTACACTTAAAATTTGCACCTTACACTTATATAGTATTTAACTAATACTTAAAGAGACAGAAGATATTAACTTTTATTTAAGAATTGGATTAAAGCACTAAGATAACGCACTCACTATACTTATAATCCAATAATCACGTATAATATAAAAACAAAGATTGAACAAACTAACGGTATGTTTGGAGACAGTAAGAATCTCCATTTGTATGGAAATTTTTATTTTTTATTTTTTTATTTAGGGAATAAGTATCACAAGCAACTTTACTTGTTTTCACTTAAACTCATATAAAAGGATAGGTATTAAATAGATTTCTTCACAGACTAAATATTGATAAACCTAAACCACTAAAGGACTGCACTGAAATGTAATTAGTTTTATTAGACCTAGGGAGGCGATAGATAGGTCAATAGTCAAACAAGTGATCACTGTTTATAATTATCAATTAAATTATCTACCGTATAGGGAAATTGTGAAATTGTGAACTCTGAAATTATCTGCTGGTCATAAACTCTCTGGGTAGTTGAGAGACACCTAGAGACCTACCTTATAAATATTGTAACCTGAGAGAGAAATAGTATCGAAGGGTAGGAGGGGGAAAGGGAAGAAAAAGGAAGAGAGGAAAGGGGGGGGGGGAATAGAAGGGAAGAGCACATGTCTTGGATAAATATTAGCTTTTAGCTAGCATTCATGGTAAGACCACCAACGACTGTAGCCTGATAGTCAGGAATCACCTGGGTAGTTTCCTTATAGGTGAAGTATGTATTTGAGGATGTTAATGTATTGTAATTTGGTTTGTGTCATATTGTTTGTAAAGGTGTGCGGGGCTGGGAGGGGTGACTCGGGGCTTTCGGGGGAGGGGCGGGGAGGCACAGGGGTCTCCAGACTACCAAATGTCTTTAAAATTTACTTCAGTGAATGTCCGGGGTTTAAACTATCCAATGAAACGGGGTCTTCTATACAAAATGCTACTGGGGAAAAAATCGACATATGCTATGTCCAGGAAACACACTGGAAAGGCTCCACGGTAGGACTTTGGAGATTCTCTAAATTTCCTGTAGTCTTCTCCTCAAATTTATCCGATAACAAAAAAAGGGGGGTCGCAATAGTGATCACTAGTCGGATTAAATTTGAATTAATAGTGGAGGAAAGAGACAAAATGGGGAGATATATAATATTGATCTGCAAGCTAAATGATCGTTTATACACTCTGGTGAAATATATATGCCCCTAATATATTTACTCAATCATTCTACGAGAAACTCTTCAAAAGAGTCGATCAACTCAAAAAGGGCATACTAATTATGGGAGGAGACATGAATACTATACTAGATTAAAAACTGGATAGAAATGCTATAAAGAAAAAAAACATTTCATAAGTACGATCTGTATAACATCTTGCGTGTTTATCACCCGAGAGATAGAGGTTACTCTTTTTATTCCAATGTTCACCGAATGTATTCTCGAATTGTCTTTTTCCTAACTAATTCCTCTAATCTAAAGAATGTAATAAACACTGTGATCGGCCAGATCACCTGGTCTGATCACGCCCCTGTTAACCTCACTATTAAAAATAACTCAGAATATAACATAAAACATCAACGGAGGTTAGATGAAACACTTCTATTGAAGGAAGAAGATAAAAAGTATCTCAGAGACCTGATCATTGACTATATCATTCATAACGACAATGGTCAGGTCTCTGACCAGACGCTGTGGGCCTCGTTTAAATGTGTTATACGGGGATACCTAATACAATTAGACGCTAGCAAGAAAAGGGATAAAGGCGCCTCCTTATCAGACCTATATATTGAGTTAGCCCGGCTGGAATGTTGTAACAAATATTACCCTATGGATGGAATCTGTGTGAAAAAAGGGAATATAAGAGAGAAGATTAAGAAACGTTTAGAAGAACAGGTTAATAATATGATATTGCCTTCAAAACAGAGATGGTACAATAGTAATGATAAAACCAAAAGATAAAAAAGATTGTAGAAACAGATAAAATTCATCTATCTCCACAAGAAATCGGCGAAACATTCGCTAGATACTACGAATCATTGTATAATCTTAAAGAAAAAAACTTTACATCCTTTGAGTTGAACGCTTTTTAAAAAAAAATGAACCTACCCCAAATATCCAAAGATAAATTGTGAATTTGAACAAAAAGATTAGTGATGAAGAAATAAAAAAAGTAATTATTAACCTTGAAAATGGTAAAGCTCCGGGCCCTGATGGGTATACAGCTTTATTTTTTAAGACATTCAAACCAGAAATAACCCCCCTTCTTAGTTCAACATATGAAGCAGTAGGTAAAACCGGAAAAATTCTGCCAGAACTATTGAAAGCAACAATCTCCCCGATACCGAAATCGGACAAAGATCCAAACTTTGTTAGTAACTACCGTTCAATCTCTTTAATAAATATCGACATTAAAATTCTTTCTAAAATATTGGCCGACCGATTAAAAACAGTTATACCTGAGTTGATTCATCGAGATCAGTCAGGATTTATAATAGCAAGATATGGCGGGGATAACGTAAGGAAACTACTAAATTTAATTTCATCAGTGAATAATATTAGAACTCCATGTATCTTTGTCGCTGTCGATGCGGAAAAGGCATTTGACAGAGTCAGCTGGCGATATATGTCTGGAGTTTTGTCTGCTTTCGGTATAGAGGGGATATTTAAAGTATTGATTATGTCTATGTATTCAGAACCTATGCCTAAAATTCATGGAAATGGACTTAATTCAAGGTGATTTCCAATTAAAAATGGCACTAGGCAAGGCTGCCCAATAGCACCCCTCCTTTACAACCTTACAATGGAACCCTTTGCCTCATATATCAGACAAACAAAAACAATTCATGGGATAGAATGTGGAAAGTATCACCAAAAAATCCTGCTTTATGCGGATGATGTAATATTGACTCTTTCCCATCCAGAACACTCTGTGCCAGAATTATTACGATGTGTTGAAAGGCGGATGTCATTCCAATATTTAAAAAGGGATCAATATCTCTGCCAGGTAATTATAGGCCAGTGAGTTTGACATCTGTAGTGGGGAAACTATTTGAAGGATTGCTAAAGGTATACACTCAAGAATAAGTCTTGAACCAGAATATAATTAGTGAAAGTCAACATGGTTTTGTGAAAGACAGGTCTTGTCAAACAAACTTAATAACATTCTATGAAGAAGTCAGTAAAAATATAGATCTAGGTGTGGCAGTTGATGTGATCTATTTGGATTTTGCGAAAGCATTTGATACAGTTCCACACAAAAGGTTACTCTACAAATTGAGAGAAATAGGTTTGGGGGCAAATGTATGTATTTGGATTGAAAATTGGCTAAAAGATAGAACACAAAGGGTTGTTGTAAATGGAAAATCCTCAAATTGGACAAGGGTATTGAGCGGAGTACCTCAGGGGTCTGTTTTGGGCCCTCTTCTTTTTAATTTGTTTATTAATGATCTGCCACATTGTGCTGAGAGCCATGTCTCCGTGTTTGGGGACGACACTAAATTAGGTAAGGCAATAAAGACTAATCTTGATGTTTTTTCTTTGCAGGAAGATTTGGACATAGTGGGGGACTGGGCAGTAAAGTGGCAAATGAGGTTCAATATAGACAAATGTAAAGTTATGCATTATGGGAAAAATAATAACAAAGCAACATATACTTTAAATGGTTTTTCCCTGGGAAATGAAAAGGATTTAGGAATAATTGTAGATAACAAACTTGGCAACAGTGCCCAATGCCAGTCAGCAGCTGCAAGGGCCAATAAGATATTGGCATGTATAAAACGAGGTATAGATTCACGGGAGGAGGATATCATCTTGCCTATTTACAAATCAATGGTAAGACCTCACCTTGAATATACAGTACAGTTCTGGGCACCGGTCCTTAAAAAGGAAATTAAGGAACTAGAAAAAGTGCAAAGGAGAGCTACAAAATTAATAAGGGGATTGGAGGATCTTAGTTATGAAGAGAGACTTAACAAATTGCATTTATATACGTTAGAAAACAGGCGTCTCAGAGGGGATATGATAACATTATATAAATTTGTGCAGGGCCAATATAAAGAGCTCTCCAGTGACCTGTTCATTAACAGAAAGGTACAAAGAACAAGAGGTCACCCCCTCAGACTGGAAGAACAAAGAATTCATAGACAGCAAAGGAAGGGATTCTTTACGGTTAGGACAATAAAGTTATGGAACTCCCTGCCAAGAGAGGTAGTGCTATCAACCACAATAGATGCATTTAAAAATGGTTTGGATGTTTTTTTTAGGAAAGCAGAACATACAGGGCTATTAGTAATAGAATATGCATTAACAAAAGAGCTTATCGATTCAAGGAGAAATCTGATTGCCTCTTTGGAGTCAAGAAGGAATTTTTTCCCCCAGGAGGCAAAATTCGAAATAGCTTCCTTAGGGGTTTTTGCCTTCTTTTGGATAAAAAGCTGTAATGATAGGTAGAAGGGTTGAACTTGATGGACTTGTGTCTTTTTTCAACCTAAATTACTATGTTACTATGTTGAGGAATTTAGTTACTTCTCAAATTATAAGATTAACTTCTCAAAGACCCAGATTATTTATAAAAATCTTTCTCAGAATCAAGATATATTTCTTAAAAACACATATCACTTTAATTGGTCAAATGATATAATTAGATATTTGGGCATTGATATTAAATTTGATTTAAGAACTATAGTAGAATATAATTACCTTGGATTATATAAAGAGTTGGAGGCCAAGATTACATTTTGGAAGAAAATCAAAATTTCATGGATGGGAAAAATCAACCTGATCAGTGCATATTTGCTCCCTAGACTGGAATACTTTTTACGTACTATCCCCCTTAGAGTCACTAGGAAATATCTATCCGTGTTTCATAAGTTGTTTGTTACATATGTTTGGGCAGGCAAAAAACCTAAAATTCAATTCTGCATAATGTCAAAACCAATGGCCCAAGGTGGTTTGTCCTTCCCTAACATATATCACATACACAATTCAATAATGTTTTCCCATTATCTCTTATGGGGTAATGCAGAATCAAAGAATAAAAGCTGGTATCAATATGAAAGAAAATTATGTGGAGATATCGAGCCCTTCCTTCTTTTTTGGCTGGATAACCAAAACTTTGGCACCCTAAAAATCTCAAACCCGGTAATACAAAATGTGTTTTTTTCCATTGCCCCAATTAAATCTAAATTTTTTCGAGATTTACAGATAACCCCTCAGGCTTCAATAAATACCCTGAAATTCTTCTTAGTAGATCTAAACTTAGATAATTGGCATATATCGAGCTTAAAAAAGATTGGTGATTTATTCTGCAATTTAGACCTTCTCTCTTTCTCGATACTGCAACAAAAATATAACTTACCAGGGAATGAATTGTATACTTATATTAGAATAAAAAACTTTCTTAAAAGAATTCAACTCAAACTAGAGTCACCTTTAGTTAAAATTTTGTATGGTTCCCACAAAAAAATATCCTCCCAAATTTTTAAAGCACTGCAAGAAATAGAACATGTGGAGAATAAACTTGACACAATAATAAAATGGGAAAAGAATCTGAGTAAAACTTACCCAATACAATCTTGGAATAAAGCAGTCGATCTAGTAAAAAAATCAATTCACTGTATTGCCCTACAGGAGCTGTACATGAAACTATTACACAGATGGTATTGGGTGCCGTCAAGATTAGCAAAATACCAAATTGACACATCCCCACTTTGTTGGAGATGTAATAATGAAACTGGTAATATAAAATATATTTGGTGGGACTGTCTAAAACTCGATGGAGTCCGCTCTGCCTTATATAAAGTTTTGTTGGATTTGGGAAATGTAACCTCGGAAATTTTTTTGTTCCATCTTGACTTGCCTGAGCTAAATAATTTCTTAGCAGTACATGTTTTGATGGCAACCAAGATGTGTATCTCACGATACTGGAGTTTAACTGAGATTCCCTCTGAGTCAGAGATCCGATCCCAAATCCAGTATCAATGCAATATGGAAAAGTTTTTCTATTTGGAGAATATGTCTCTTCCCTCCTACTTTAAAATCTGGAACCCTGTCATCTCACTCAGCACAGTATCCTAATTATCCATAAACAAAAGGGGAGTTGCGCATCCCAGACAAGGGTGGAGACCTGAATGTTTTCCTTGTCCTCTCCCTAGGGGCCTAACTAATTTAGATGGCCTTTAAGCCCCTTGCCCCCTGTCACGAATGCACCCTACTCCAAGAGTGCATGTGACTGGGTTATGGTGGTGCAAGTGTTAAAATGAACTCTTTGTCTGCCCTAGACTAGAAATAATGGTAAAACCCCCTTTAACACCACCCACACTTAATTATACTGATATAACTAATGTCCTAACACTGCCACCACCAAGACAATTTATAAATGGGGTGCCTTGGTCCCCCAATCAAATAAGACTTAACCCACAAAATATGCTTTAACACAATATCTATGCGATTGGTCTAATCAGGTAACGTGAGTCTCTATACCAGACAAAGGCAGAACTTAATAAAGGAATATTTATTATGAACAAAAGAAGTCGCAGTGCATACAAAAAATAAAACAGATGACAAATTATTTACACCAAAACAGATAAAAATAAAAAGGAGAAATTAACAGAAAACCTAACTACTCACTTAGTACCAGTATTTTCTGTCCGAGGGACTGCGGCAAGGAAATGACGGCAACTTACACAAAATTAGATCTTGGCCCCTAGTAAGCAAGCCATTATTCCATCATTAGATTTATACCTTGTCAGGTCATCTCAGGTTTCCAAGCCGGCCCAGAGGTGGGAAGGTGTACCTAAAAGTGTCCTCCCCCATGTGTGGTGGAACTACCCCAGTCAAATTATGGAATCTTGTGGCTAATTTCCCTCCAGTGCATGTCACATACATAATTCTTGCCTCTATTAATTTGTTGCAATTTATGAAGTCCATAGATATGTCACACTTGCTACCCATGACTCTATACCACAGACTTCACAATAACTTCCAAATGGCTCAAGTTGCACCAGCCATATTTGTACTCATTTTGTAGAGTGTACTATTCCCTGTCTAAATATTCCCAAATGGAGGCATGATTAATAATCTGTGAGTTATTATTAATGCATGTTTAGGATATGACTTTTGCAGGACAAGACTTCTAACTGGTAAGGGCCACTTAGCATATACAAAGAACCTACTATCTATGAGGGGATACAGGTCTATGCAACATAGACTTACTGGCAACTAACTCAGTGTAACATTTCACACCTTGTACCATCAGTTCCAGCTTCAAAGGAAACACTCAAGTTGTAAAGCTTTTCAGATCACAAAGGTCATACCAGCTCTACCAGATAGTAGATGCAGGTATGCACTACCGCAACTGTTGTGACACCCCCCCCCCCCCCCACACACCCTGCACGCCTATGTGTTAATTTGTTTGTGAGGATGTATGTATATTCTGACAGACTGTATTTGCCAACATTGATAATACAATGACTTTTCAACTCTTGGAATTATATATAATCCAATATAATCTTGTCTCCATGCTGTGGAGAGAACCAGTTGAGCCTAATATGACCCAGATGACCAGTAGAGAAGAAAGGGAAACTGTATAGGCTCTTATTCAGTTAATTCCTAATGCCAACTATATTACCCACTGTAAACTGGGGAAAATACAGTGACCAATTTGAACACTTTATATTAATAATCCATATATATATATCTATTATTATTACTATTTCTATTCTTTTTTGCTATTAACATCAACTAATGTACACTGTGTAGATCTGAATATTATATTTATCCATTTTCCCATTATCTAATCACTGGGCCATAAGTACTCTGCTGGACTCGACCAACAATAGAGACAAACTATAGGTCTCCAAAGTAATTATATGCATAATCTCCTTTACACATTTGTCTGTCCATGAAAGCAACGGTATTGTAATTTGCGGTATAACATATGTTTATATTGTCTTTTGTATGAATTTTTTTGTATAATAAGAAAAACAGAATAAATATATATTTAACACAAAAAAAAAAAATGGCCGGCAGAAATGCTGGCTGTGGAAGTCAAAAGATCTCCCCTCACCAGCCTTCAGGGCAGGTGAGCAGGCATTTAAATGTCTGTGGCCTGCCCGGACACACAAACATCCTCAAGCTGCCTCAGATACTCCCCATGCAGTGTCTGAAGCAGAATGTCAGTGGCCACGTAACCTGCTGGTTCTCAGACTCCATAGACACACAGGGAGTGTGAGTGGATGTTTCTGTGCCTGGGAAGCCCACAGATACCTACCTGCCCACAATTAGACATCAGGGTGGATTTGGGAGCTGGCCGGGGTAAGTCCTCTGCATGCAACCTGGTTGCTGGTGCAAGTCCTGTGTGTGCAATCTGATGCTGGTAAATGTTCTGGGTGTGCAATCCAGGTGCTGGAGAATGTACTGGGTGTGTAATCTGGGTATTGGGGCATGTCCTGGGGTGTTATCTAGATCCCATGGCAAGACCTCTTGGTGTAATCTAGGTACTCTGGAAAGTCTGTGAGTGCAGGCTTGGTGCTCTGACAAGACCAGTGGGTGCAATGTTAGTGCTCTGGCAAGACCATTGGGTGCAAAGTGGGGGCTCTGGCTAGTCCTGTGGGTCACAATATAGGTGTTCTAGCAAGACCTGTGTGTGTAATCTAGGCTCTCTGACAAGATCTTTAAATACAATCTTGATGCTCTGTCAAGACCTATTGGTGCTGTGGCAAGATCTGTGGGTGCACGCTGTTTCAAGTGCTGTTGGAGCTGCAAAGTGCTACTATGGCAGGTTTAACGGGTGCAGTTAGGTACTGTGGGTGCAATGGCTAGGGATGTGGGTGCAATAACAAAAGAAGGGATGGGCAAAAGGAGTGGGGGCGCAGATCATTTGTTCTGTGAGGGAGCCCAATGTCTGATTGTAACCCTTCTACCCTGTCCTCCCATTTGTCACCCTGCAGTGAAGACACGTCAAGTTCAGATTATGCTACCCTATCTAATTTCATGTCATTGGCAAATACTAGGGTATATTACAAGACAGTGTTATCTCCAAGAAAAAGAATAAAAGTTTTTGTATCGCATGCTATTTAGTAGTGGAAAAGTTATCAAAGCATAACGATAATGCTAACAGCACAGCCTTATGTTAATAGTGTTAGGATTTTTTGTTATTAATTCGGAGGTGGCAGGTCTTTGTCCACAGGACATGTATGTAGCATGTCTGGGACAAAATATATTTCACTGTAGGGATACCCTTTGTCTGTGCACTATTTGTGTTCCCTACAGAGTTGAAAGCTGCAAACACTGGCTGAAGTACAGTTTAGTTATTTTGCAACTTTCTGCACTTTAGATTTTAGCCAATTTTCAATTCATGTAAAAACATTAACCCCAAAGCCTATCTCTGTCAATTTGTATGGTAATCTTGATCACCTATTCTATATGACAAATGCAAAACTACTTAAATTAAACAATCCTCAAATAAACATCAAGACCAAATCCAGTTATAACCTGACCCAGGTATATTCATATAAGTATCTTGGCATGTATAAAGGGATGCAGAGAAACGGCACTCCAGGAGCCAGTTTAGAAGGTGCAAAAAAAAGTTGTTTAATGTTGAATACAAAAGTAGTGGATTCCACATCAGTAGTGCAAGTGTCAGATACACAAAGCTTGATGCGTCTCGCGCTCCAGGCGTGTAATCATAAGCTGACTAACAAATGAAAACTGTGATCTTTAAATAGTATACTGTGTTACAAAAGTGAACCAATCAAATTCGTGCAACACCCTTTCACAGGTGCAGTAAGTTTAATTCATAAGTGAAAACAAGTTAGTGGGTGCGGCACGAAAGAGGCAAAGCAAAAAAAAAAGAAAAAAGTGATCTTTTTTAAGTAAAATGTTAGTTGTTACCTCTCTTTGGACTATCTTGGCATGTGGCTAGACCCAAACCTATCTTTTGGTCTCCATATTGATAAGCTCATGTCAAAGCTATATCCTAGGATTGGCTTTCTATATAGAAACAAATCAAACCTAGATTCCATGGTAAGGAAATGTATTGTGCAACGAATGTTAATGCCGATCTTAGATTATGGAGTTGTTGTGTATTATTCTGCCCTGCAGACCCATCTCGGTAAACTCGACACTCTGTACAATACATTGTGTTATTTTGCACTACAGTGTGATTATAACACACATCACTGTAAAATGTTAAAAGAGTTAAACTGGCTGACGCGTGCATAACCACTTCTCTGAAACGCTCCCCCCCTACCTAAATGACATGCTCACTCTTACAATCTCAGATCCTGCACCAACCCTTCAGTAGCGATCCCTCACTTAAAAAAAAAAGCAGGTTGAGGTGCGTTCTCTTTCAGAGCTCCTCATATGTGGAATAGCCTTCCTGTTTCTGCCGAATCATCATCTAGTCTAAAATCCCTAAAAATAAGTGTCTCCCAAATCCTCAAAACGGATTGTACCTGTTATTAGTTACAAACTCCTTTGTATTCTGTGCATGTTGTTCCTTTTTATATCAATAATGATTCACCCTGTATGTTCCCCCTCCAACTTGTTTAATATATGTATGTATGTGTTTATTTTTAATCTACTGTTAAATGTGTAACTCTGTGTAACTCCATTCTGGACTGGGTCCCCAGGACATACTTGAAAACAAGAGAAATCTCAATGTATTCTTCCTGGTAAAACACTTTCTAAATAAACAAATATATATATATATATATATATATATATATATATATATATACAAAACCTGTCTTTAACAAAAGATATTTACTTGACTATTCTCCCTTAGGAACCCTTCAGGTAATTTCAATCTCAAATTGGTCACTGCTTGATTTAATTGTGATCTCTTTGATCCCAGCCAACGATATTTTCTATATTTGCTATGGTGGTTGCATAAGCTTGCACAACCTAGGTTATTGTTTCTTCCTTAGTATAAACATATTTTTATAATATCTGATTTGTTTCGTACCAGTTTGGATAAAACTGGATCAACATATTCTGCCTTCAATTTAAATTTGGGGGGATTCGCTTCGCTCACCTTAGCAATCAGTTTTTAATTTTCCAATATATAAAATTGAATCATCTTTTTGCATAATTATTTTCATCTTTTATAAATACTCTTGCTTATTCTTCATTTTATAATGTTTCAGCGCCAATGTTTCAATGCTCTTTTTTATTTAATTATTTATCTTACTACTAACAAATACTGGTTTTAATTTGCTTCTTTGGTATTTGTACCCTACGGGCATACATTGATATGTCTACTTAACATCTGTTTTCATAAAACTATGAATCACAGTCAACAACTTCAAGCCTGCTAAAGTCGACCTTGCTAGAATTCAGCATTTTGGTGAAGTCCAAACCCAGGGCCGGCCCTATAATGGCGGCATCCTGGCAGAGGCGGCACTTTGCTCCTCCGTTCAGCTGTCTTTTTTTTTTTTCTGTGTTCCTTGATTGAAGGAGGTCTCAGCCAATCAGGTGAGACTTCTCATCTCTCCTAATTGTCTGAGAGTTCAGAAACCTCCTGTGATTAGCTGAGACCTCCTTCACACAGAACTCAAAGCAAAGAGAGATGCATACAGCAGGTACGTTTCAGTGAGAGTCTGTGTATGTCAGTGTGAGTGTGTGTATGGATGTCAGTGAGTGTGTGTGTATGGCAGTGTGAGTGAGTTTGTGTATGTCCGTTTGAGTGAGAGTGTGTGTATGTCAGTCTGAGTATTAGTGTGTGTATGTCAGTCTGAGTGAGTGAGTGTGTATGTCAGTGTGTGTGTATGTCAGTGTGAGAGTGTGTGTGTATGTCAGTGAGTGATTTTGTGTGTCAGTGAGTGATTTTGTGTGTGTATGTCAGTGTGAGTGAGTGTGTCTGTATGTCAGTGTGTGTATATGTCAGTGTGTGTGTGTGTATGTCAGTGTGAGTGAGAGTGTGTGTGTATGTCAGTGTGAGTGAGAGTGTGTGTATGTCAGTGTGAGTGAATGTGTGTGTGTGTGTGTGTGTGTGTATGTCAGTGTGAGTGAATGTGTATGTCAGTGTGAGTGAATGCGTGTGTGTGTATGTCAGTGTAAGTGAGAGCGTGTGTGTAAATTAGTGTAAGTGAGAGCGTGTGTGTAAATTAGTGTAAGTGAGAGCGTGTGTGCATGTCAGTGTGAGTGAGCATGTGTGTGTATATCAGTGTGAGTGTGAGTGAATGTGTATATCAGTGTGCGTGAATGTGTGTGTCAGTGTGACTGAATGTGTATGTCAGTGTGAGTGAATGTGTGTGTGTATGTTAGTGTAAGTGAGAGCGTGTGTATGTCAGTGTAAGTGAGAGCTTGTGTGTATTCAGTGTGAGTGAGAGTGTGTGTATGTCAGTGTGAGTGAGAGTGTGTGTGTATGTCAGTGTGAGTGAATGTGTATGTCAGTGTGAGTGAATGTGTATGCCAATGTAAGTGAGAGCGTGTGTGTATGTCAGTGTGAGTGAGCATGTGTGTGTATATCAGTGTGAGTGTGAGTGAATGTGTATGCCAGTGTGAGTAAATGTGTGTGTCAGTGTGAGTGAATGTGTATGTCAGTGAATGTGTGTGTGTATGTCAGTGTAAGTGAGAGCATGTGCGTATGTCAGTGTAAGTGAGGGCATGTGTGTATGTCAGTGTGAGTGAGAGCGTGTGTGTATGTCAGTGTGAGTGAGAGCGTGTGTATATCAGTGTGAGAGCATTTGTGTATGCCAGTGTAAGTGAGAGCGTGTGTATGTCAGTGTAAGTGAGAGCGTGTGTGTATGTCAGTGTAAGTGAGAGCATGTGTGTATGTCAGTGTAAGTGAGAGCGTGTGTATATCAGTGTAAGTGAGAGCATTTGTGTATGTCAGTGTAAGTGAGAGCGTGTGTGTATGCCAGTGTAAGTGAGAGCGTGTGTGTATGTCAGTGTAAGTGAGAGCGTGTGTGTATGTCAGTGTAAGTGAGAGCGTGTGTGTATGTCAGTGTGAGTGAACATATGTGTGTATGTCAGTGAATGTGTGTGTGTATGTCAGTGTAAGTGAGAGCATGTGCGTATGTCAGTGTAAGTGAGGGCGTGTGTGTATGTCAGTGTGAGTGAGAGCGTGTGTGTATGTCAGTGTGAGTGAGAGCGTGTGTATATCAGTGTGAGAGCATTTGTGTATGCCAGTGTAAGTGAGAGCGTGTGTATGTCAGTGTAAGTGAGAGCGTGTGTGTATGTCAGTGTAAGTGAGAGCATGTGTGTATGTCAGTGTAAGTGAGAGCGTGTGTATATCAGTGTAAGTGAGAGCATTTGTGTATGTCAGTGTAAGTGAGAGCGTGTGTGTATGCCAGTGTAAGTGAGAGCGTGTGTGTATGTCAGTGTAAGTGAGAGCGTGTGTGTATGTCAGTGTAAGTGAGAGCGTGTGTGTATGTCAGTGTGAGTGAACATATGTGTGTATGTCAGTGTGAGTGAGCATGTGTGTGTGTGTCAGTGTGAGTGAGTATGTGTGCGTGTGTCAGTGTGAGTGAGCATGTGTGTGTGTGTCACTGTGAGTGAGAGTGTGTGTGTATGTGTGAGTGAGAGTGTGTGTCAGTGTGGGTGACAGACTGTCTGTGTATGTGTGTGAATAAATGGGTTAACTCCTCTGACACTGCCTATATCCGTCTAGCCATCCGGGGTTAACATATCTGACACTGCCTACATATGTTAAGCAATCTTGGGGTAAACGCCTCTGACACTGACTATATCTATGTGGATTTTGGTATAGGTCACTGGTCACATTATGTTTTAGGGAATTGCACAGCCTATTATCATAATAATGTTAAACCATTACTCTCTTCATCTTATGGGTGAGCTCTTTAAAAAATATATTATTATGTATATATGAAGGGCTTTAGTGGGCATATACAAATTTTAAAAAAATGTTCTAGGAGCTCACCCATGAGGTGAAAAGAAAGAAATGGTAAAACAAACATTATTATGAAACTAGGCTGTGCAATTCCCCAATACATAATATGTGACCACTGACCTATAACATGACTCAAATATTGTACATTAATTGTAAATGCTCAAACATTTAGGGTACACATTTTAATCATGGCCAGCCAATAATCGCACCATATAATTTTGCATATAGAGGTGTTCTTGCATTAAATTATCACTTCCAGATAAGTTTAATTTTAGTTTTTTTTTTTTTTGGGGGGGGGGCAGCATTTAATTTTTCGCCCCAGACAGCACATTGTCTTGGGCCGGCCCTGTCCATACCAATTTTTTTTTTAAACTAATCTCAAATGACATCATGTTACTAAACTGGTTCATGGGTTGAAGGATACAACTTACCAGAAAATGTTAAAGCATCTGAACATGTATAGCTTGAAGGAAAGACATAACAGAGGGGATATGATAGAAACATTTAAATACATAAAGGGAATCAACACAGTAAAGGAAGAGAGTATATTTAAAAGAAGAACACCTACCACAACTAGAGGGTAGTGAATGTATGGAATATACTTCAAGTGGAGGTTTAAACATGTGTGCGATAGGCACAAGGCTATCCTAGATAAGAGATAGGGAACTGGGGCCTAATAAAAGTATTTTAAAAATTGGGCAGACGAGATGGAATGGTTCTTATCTGCCGACACATTCTATGTTTATATGTTATGGTCACTATTCCCTAAGTACTCATTTACTTGGATGTTACATAGTTACATAATAGTTTAGTTTGAAAAAATACTTGTGTCCATCAAGTACAACCCTTTTCCTATCCCATGTTTACCGCTGTTGATCCAAAATAAGGCACATTTCAGCAATTTGTTTGATGTTTAAGATAACGTTATCATTGACATTTATTAGGAGATCAAGACGAGCTTACATTTTAGTTGTGTCTCTATTAACCCCTTAACGACAGGTGACGTGCCAGGCACGTCACGGCAAATCGAGGACTTGCCGACAGCTGACGTGCCTGGCACGTCATGCACTAAATGGAGTAAAGAAAGCGACCAGTGGTTCGCTTTCTAAGCATCTCCGGTGTTGTTAAAGTGCCTCGCCAGCGAGGCACTTTACAACACCGTGCTGCTCCCCAGAGCCGATGGTGGTCGCTCTCCTGAGCGACCCCATCGGCTCAGTAGAAGGGAACGCTGCCTGTACAGGCAGCGTTTCCCTTCTAATGGCAAGAGCATCGGAAGTGAAAGTATTTCACTTCCGATGCTCTAGGGGGAGCCAATCGATGCCGGCACAGCAGATCTATGTGATCTGTGTGCAGGCATGTATGGTAAGTGCTCTGATGAGCACTTATCATACTGTCAAAGGCAATATTAGTAAATATTGCCTTTGACAAGTATTGATCTGCCTCCCTCACCTTACTACTTTTAGTAAGGGAGAGAGACAGATCAGATCAAGTAAAAAAATAAAATAAAATAATAAAAAAAATATTTAATAAAATTTTAAACACCAAGGGCTTTTATAAAAGCCATTTAACCCCTTCCCTGCCATTGATCGCTGTGTACGCAGTGATCATACACAGCAGCACATTTTTTGCTGTCTGTGCATTTTTTAGGGGTTATTTTTTTTTACTGTAATTCATTACAGTATAAAAAAAAGGCTCTTTTAAGAGAGATTAACCCCTTTCTTGCCGTAGATCACTGCCTAATCAGCGATCTGACGCAAATGCAGCAATCTTGCTGCAGAAGCATTTTTAATTTTTTTAAAACTTTTTTATTACACCAGTCACGTGTTAATTATACCCGCTAGGGGACTACGTTTAACGTAAAAAAATTTTTTTAGCTGTCTGAGCGAATGTATAGCGATCAGTAACAGCTGATAAGTGACAATGGCGGGTTGGCGTTTGCTCAGATGAGCATCACCATTCGTCTGGTTAGATCAATATGTGTAAATATTTGATCTGACCCGTGTAGATCTGCCTCCCTCTCACTTGAGTTTTAGTGAGGGCGACAGAGCTGTATAATGTAAGTTTTTAATTATAATATATTTAATAGAATTGAGACCCAAAGGCTTTTATAAAAGCTGTTTCCAGTATTTAACCCCTTCCCTGCAATTGATCGCTGTGTACGCAGTGATCTTACACAGCAGCACATTTTTTGCTGTCTGTGCATTTTTTTAGGGGTTATTTTTTTTTACTTTGATTTATTACAGTATATCAAAGGCTCTTTTAAGAGCTATTAACCCCTTCCTTGCCGTATATCACTTCCTAAGCAGCACATATGGTCACTGCCTAAGCAGTGCATATGGTCACTGCCTAAGCAGCGCATATGGAGCAATCTAGTCGCCGAAGGATTTTTTTTTGCTATCAGCATTTTTTTTGTCAGACTCACTAGGGGTTAATTATACCCACTAGGGGATTACGTGTATTCCTTTTGAAGCTGTCTGAACGCGTGTATAGCGATCAGTAACAGCCGATCAGTGGCAAAGGTGGTTTGGTGATTTCTCAGATGAGCATCACCATTAGTCTGGTTCGTAAATATTGTTCTGACCCATATGGATCTGCCTCCCTCTCCTCACTTGAGTTTTAGTGAGGGAAAGAGACAGATCTGTATAACATAATTTTTAAATTGTAATAAATTAAATAAAATGTTAATAAATTGTGAGTCCCAAGGGCTTTTATAAAAGCCATACCTTTTGTATAGTGTAGTGTATTAACTCCTTCCCTGCCACTGATCACTGCACAGCAGAAATTTTTTTCTTGTCTGTGCATTTTTAGGGGTTAATTTTTTTGTACAGTACTACAAAGGCTCTTAAAAGAGCTATTAACCCCTTCCTTGCTCTACATGTTCAAATTCCAAGTTTGAAAATCAAAAAGCGCACCTCTCAAATGTAGCCTTTCAACCCCTAACAAAGCTGACAAAGCTATGCATGGGTGGTATCCCTGTGCTCGGGAGATGTTGCTGAACATATATTGTGGTATTGTTTGTCAGTGACACATACCGAAATATGTGAATTTGTGTCTAAAGTGCAATGTATGTGGGAAAAAATACACAATAAAATGACTACCACAAACTTTGACAAAGGCTGGTGGCAGAATTGGTGCATGGAAAGTGTTAAAATAACACCATTTAAAATAGCCTAGGGTGTCTACTTTTACAAAATATATACTTTTCGGGGTAAAATACACTGTCCTACTTAAAAAAAAGTCCCAAATGAAAGATGGGCTCAGGCTGACTACACGTCAATATTCCAAGTTGAAAATGCGCACCTTCACAATGTGGCCCTTTAGCCCCCAAACAACCCAACAAACCTATGCATGGGTGGTATCCCTGTACTCAGGATATGTTGTTGAACACATATTGGGTTATTGTTTGGCACTGACACATACCAAAATCTGTGAATTTATGTCTAAAATACAATATTTGTGAAAAAAAACCACACAAAAATGACTACCACAAACTTTGACAAAGGCTGGTGGTAGAATTAGTGCATGGAAAGTGTTAAAATACCACCATTTGAAATAGCGTAGGGTGTCTACTTTTAAAAAATATATGGGTTGATGGGGTAAAATACACTGGCTGGTTTCAAATATGTGCCAAATGGGACATGGGTGCAGGCGGTCTGCATGTCAAAATTTTAATTTGGAAAACCAAAAACTGCACCTACCAAATTTGGCCTTTTACTCCCCAAACAACCCAACAAACCTATGCATGGGTGGTATCCCTGTACTCAAGAGATGTTGCTGAACACTTATTGGGGTGTTATTTGGCAGTGACACATACCAAAATCTGTGAATTCATGTCTGAAGTACAAGGTTTGTGAAAAAAAACCACAAAAAAATTACTACCACAAAGTTTGACAAAGGCTAGTGGTAGAATTAGTGCATGGAAAGTGTAAAAATACCACCATTTGAGATAGCCTAAGGTGTCTTCTTTTAAAAAATATATGGGTTGAGGGGGTAAAATAAACTGGCTGGTTTCAAATATGTCCCAAATGGGACATGAGTGCAGGCGGTCTGCATGTCAAAATTTTAATTTGGAAAACCAAAAACTGCACCTACCAAATTTGGCCTTTTACCCCCCAAACAACCCAACAAACCTATGCATGGGTGGTATCCCTGTACTCAAGAGATGTTGCTGAACACTTATTATGGTGTTATTTGGCAGTGACACATACCAAAATCTGTGAATTCATGTCTGAAGTACAAGGTTTGTGGAAAAAAAACACAAAAAAATTACTACCACAAAGTTTGACAAAGGCTGGTGGTAGAATTAGTGCATGGAAAGTGTAAAAATACCACCATTTGAGATAGCCTAAGGTGTCTTCTTTTAAAAAATATATGGGTTGATGGGGTAAAATACACTAGCTGGCTTCAAATATGTCCCAAATGGGACATGGGTGCAGGCTGTCTGCATGTAAAAATTTCAAGTTGGAAAACAAAAAACTGCACCTCACAAATTTGGCATTTTAGCCCCCAAACAACCCAACAAACCTATGCATGGGTGGTATCCCTGTACTCAGGAGAAATAGTAGAATCTATTTAGCATGTTTTTTCGTTCGCTATTGTCGATGAGGAGAAGTTGTTTCAAATAAAAACAAAGAAATTTGTGTATTTTTTTTTTTTTTACCATATTTTATTATTTTTTTTAATAATATGATAAGATATGATCAAAAAGATGGCATCCATAGAAAGCCCTTCTTGTCCCGATAAAAACAATATATAATATGTGTGGGTACAGCAAATGACAAAGAAGAAAATTACTGCTAAACACAAACAGCACAGAAATGTTAAAATAGGCATTGTCCAGAAAGGACAAAAATGTTTCAAAGGCTCTGTCCTTAAGGGGTTAATTGAGCAATACAATTGTCATTGGCACTTATTATTCTACTCGTAGCTCCATTCCAATCAATATTTGGATTCTTAAAATTTCTCATGATTAAAACTTCATCCAGATGTTAATTAACCTTCTCTGTGAGTCTGTTACTTTGAAGGAAAGCTATTTATCTAAAAGGAGCAGGCGAATACTGAGCCAGGCGAATTTGGATGACCAGCTTCTAAAGTGACCAAGCTTCTCAAGAGTTGGAGTTAGAATCAAATAAGGAGTTAAAAGGCAAGAAGAAGGGTAAAGTATGAATCCCTATTTATTCTATTTATATTCTATTTATATTGTGTGGTTTACATTAGAGAGCATGTTGGATAATGCCACTAAGTGCATGTCTTGCAGCATGTATGCTGTCTTGGAGCAAGTTCCCCAGGGCCCAAACTGCTGCTGCAGATGTGAGCAGGTTGCTGCTTTGGAGAACATAATATTAGATGCAAACAGGCAACTGGCAACACTGAGGTACATAAACAACATATAGCGGAGTTTACTACTCACAGAGCAGACATTAGCTGGGGCCAGTGTAGAGGAGGGTGATGATGGAGGAGAAGAGGTTTCTAGGGTAGATAGCTGGGTTAGCTGTGTAAGGGGAAGTAGGGGTTGGAGAGCTAGGGAGGCTTGATATGGGGTAGAGCACCCCAATGTGTTTGCCAGCTTGTGTGAGGATGCTGGGGAAATTATCTCAGAAGAGGCATTTCTGGGCAGGCTGACTCTCCTAGCAGCCAGGTGAGTAGCCTCCCCAGCACAGTTGGGAGCAAGGACACTAGGAAGGCTAGAAAGGTACTGGTGGTAGGGGACTCTATTATTAGGAAGGTAGATAGGGTAATTTTTTGCCAGGACCCTGAATGCTGAACTGTATGGTGCTCGGGTTTGACATGTTGCGGACAGGGTAGGCAGATTGTTGGGAGGGGCTGCGGATGATCCAGTGGTCTTAGTACACATTGGTACTAATGACAAAATTAATGGTAGGGGGGTCCTGAAAAATGATTTTAGGGAACTAGGAAATAAGCTGAAGGAAAGGACCTCCAAGGTATTATTCACTGAAATATTACCAGTACCACGCGCTACATCAGGGAGATAGCGGGAGGCACGGCTGCGAAGGTTGTGTAAGCAAAAAGGATTTGGATTCTTGGAGCACTGGGCAGACTTTGCAGTCGGCTACAGACTCTATGGACGGCATGGACTGCACATCAATGATGAGGGGGCTCCAGTGAGCTGGAGATACTGGTAAGTGCTGAACAGAATGATTTAATCAGAATCATAGAAACCTGGTGGGATGAGACCCACGACTGGTCAGTTAATTTACAAGTTTTTTTTTAGAAAGGACAGAGTAAATAGAAAAGGGGAGGGATTTTTCTACATGTAAATCCTGAATTGAAGCCCAGTATTAAAGAAGGTATGCATGATGAAACATGATGATGTGGAGACACTGTGGGTGGAGATTAGCATAGACACTAAAAAGAGTTGCACATTACTTGAAGATGTATGCTACAAGCCACCAAATGTTAGCATTGATGGAGAAGATTGGCTTTTATTACAAACAGAAAAGGCTGCAAATTTCAATGAAGTTTTAATCATGGGAGATTTTAATTACCAGATATAGACTGGAATTGTGGCACAAATAGTTCCGCTAAGGGCAGCAAGTTTCTGAACATGCTTAATAACACATTTATGGCACAATTAGAAGACACACCAACTAGAATGGATACCTGTCTGGATTTGCTAATAACAAACAATGAGGAGCTTATCTCAAACATCCAAGTAAGAGAACACTTGGGGAATAGTGACCATAACATGGTTTCGTTTGAGATTAATGCAAAAAAGCAAATTGGTAACTACGCCACCAAAACGCTTAACTTTAGAAGGGCCAACGTTGATGGACTAAGAGCAACGACTTAACATGTAGACTGTGAAGGAATGTTTTCTGGACTAAACACAGAAGACAAGTGGAATTCCTTTAAGCACACATTACAAAAGTACACATCCCAATATATACCGGGAAACAAATGCAAAAGACACAAATCAAAAACAATGTGGCTTACCGGTAACATGCCAACAAAGATGCCAAAAAAGCCTACAAAAAGGCAATTAAAATGGCTAAATCGAAAAATGAGAAAAGGATTGCTGAGGAGATTAAACCTAACCCCAACATTTTTTTAAAGTATATAAATGGAAAAAAGCTAAAGGCAGAAAATGTTGGGCCCTTGTTATCTCAAATGGGAAATTTGATTAGTGAGGACAGGGAGAAAGCAGGCATTTGAAATACTGTTTTTTCTTCTGTTTATACTAAGGAAGAACTGATGGATGAGCCCCTGCTATCGTAAGTTACAGAACAGTCACCTCAAACATGGGATTGGCTGACACAGGAAAACGTGCTTAAGCAATTAAACACTGTTAAGAAAGACAAGGCCCCATGGACAGATGGTATACACCCAAGGGTCCTTAGAGACTTAAGCATAATCCTGGTAAGACCACTATTTATGATCTTTAGGGATTCTTTCAGTTCAGATATAGTGCCAACAAACTGGTGAAAGGCGGATGTCATTCCAATATTTAAAATGGGATCAAAATCTCTGCCTAATAATTATAGAACAGTGAGCTCGACATCTGTAGTGGATTATTTGAAGGTATACACTCAAGAATACATCTTGAATCAGAATATAATTAGTAAAAGTCAACATAGTTTTGTGAAAGACAGGTCTTTTCAAACAAACTTAATAACATTCTATGAAAAAGTCAGTAAAAATATAGATCTAGATGTGGTAGATCTATTTAGACTTTGCTGAAGCATTTGATACAGGTCCACACAAAAGGTTACTCTACACATTGAGAGGAAAAGGTTTGGGGCAAATGTATGTATTTGGATTGAAAATTGGCTAAAAAATAGAATGCAGAGGGTTGTTGTAAATGGGAAATCCTCAAATTGGTATTGAGCGGAGTACCTCAGGGGTCTTTTTTAGGCCCTCTTCTTTTTAATTTATTTATTAATGATCTCCCAAGTTGAGAAACATGTTTCAGTGTTTGCTGATGACACAACATTAGGTAAGGTAATACAAACTAACCTTGATGCTTGCTTTTTACAGGAAGATTTGGACAGAGGGGGGGACTGGGCAATTAAGTGGCAAATGAGCTTCAATATAGACAAATTTAAAGTTATGCATTATGGGAGAAATAATAACAAAGCAACATATACTTTAAATGGTAGTTCCCTGGGAAAAACTAGTAAGGAAAAGGGTTTAGGAATAATTATAGATAAAAGACTTAGCTACAGTGCACAATGCCAGTCATCAGGTGCAAGGGCCAATAATATATTGGCATGTATAAAACAAGGTATAGATACACGGGAGGAGGATGTCATCTTTCCTCTTTACAAGTCAATGGTAAGACCTCACCTTGAATATGCAGTACAATTCTGGGCACCAGTCCTTAAAAAGCATATTATGGAACTAGAAAAAGTGCAAATGAGGGCTACAAAATTAATAAGGGGGTTGGAGGATCTTTGTTATGAAGAGAGACTTAACAAAATTGCATTTATATACGTTAGAAAAAAGGCGTCAGAGGGGATATGATAACATATGTTCTGGATTTTGTTTTAGAAACGCAGAACATACAGGGCTATTAATAATAGAATAAGCACTAATAATAGAGCTTATTGATCCAAGGAGAAATCTGATTGCCCTTTGGAGTCAAGAAGGATTTTTTTCCCATAGGAAGCAAAATTCAAAATAGCTTCCTTAGGGGTGGTTGCCTTCTTTTGGATCAAAAGCATTCTAAATGATAGGTAGAAGGGTTGAACTTGATGGACTTGTGTCTTTTTTTTCCACCTAAATTACTATGTTACTATGATGTGCAGCTTTTTTTAATTTGTACTAAAAACTATTCTTCCCCATCATTGGAGGTTTGTAGCATATAGAAACAAGTAGAGACCACAGTGGACATGATTGTGTAGTATGTCAATTATAATCATAATTTAGAATTGGGATGGTTCTGATGTTTAGTGTAATATTTGTTTATTTCTCTTGTAGATAAAATAAATGTTATTGCCACAAATGTTTTTTACAATTAAACCAACATGCTAAAGCATTTATGTACTATTTTATTCTTGTTTTGATAAAATTACAATTGATTCTTTTGATGCCACAGGGCTGCATTTTCAGCATATTGCTGACCAACCTTGTCGGAAAATGCAATCCTTTTAAAGAAATCTGTTCCATTGTAAATTGCAATCATTTAACATTACATTTTAATTTCACAGAAAACTGCTGAGTATGTACAGTCTGTGTTGCCACCTGTTGCTCAATGAAATGAGATTTCTTCCATTATGCCAGAATCTTGCAAAACCACTTATTGATTTTGATCTCTGTGGGTGACTGTACTGTTTTTCCCTTGCAAACTGTTTTGGAAAGATAATCTGAATTAATCTATGTTCCATTTTAAGAGAATTGTTTGTAAATTGCCCTTATTGTGCAATTTTACCATGAGACATTATTAGCAATAATAATAGTAGTAATAATAATTATAAAAAGGATACAATTTAATCCACTGAGAGTAAACCAAATTCCATTGCACTTACTTTGTACGTATTCTCTGATAGCTGTAAAAACTGATTACCTTAAAGTGTAGTAAATTCTATGTCAATTATGTTAAGGATTTAAATACAGATAAAACATTCTTACCTGTAACATTGTGTTAAACAACAAAATATCTCCCTGTAAGTCAATAACAGTTGATTATCAGATCAAGATGGCTTAACTCAGAAAGCTGTCAGACAAGGACAACTTACAACTGCCTATGGACAAGCCAAAAATAGATGGCTACATACATTTCCATCCCCCTCTCTTAAACATGCCTCATATGATGTTGCATTTTCAGTTAACTAGTTTGGGGATAATTTAGAAAAAATAATGTGGAATGTTACAAGCAAGAATAGTAGAGGAAGCACATGATACATAATTTCCAAATGTTATATTGCACAGAAACTCCAGAATATCAGTGTACCCTATCTAACAAACTGTGGTACATGTAAAGATACCTTATCATGCACATGGTCCAAAAATGTAGAGTTAGTCAAGCTGTAAGCAGTGTTACCTTATTCTTCTATTCTATTTAAACACAATTTTCTCTAATCAGAAGGACATGATATCTGCATTTTCCATAAAAGTAATGCTACACCTTCTTTTTTGATTTACTCACTGATGCTCAAGCATGTGTCTAATGATTTGTGTGGCCTCCTAACTAGGGAGTGGAGTGATCAGGTAGGCTCTGATTGAACTGATTTTATCTGTTAGATATAGTACTGATTTACTGCTGAGAACATTATTCAATACCCTGTGCTTTTCTTCCTTTTTTTCAAATCTGGCAACTATGTTTTGTAATTATTTTGTTTTAGCCTCATTAATGCTTGAGGAAGCAACTTGGTCTTGAAAGCTTGCAAACAAACTTCATTCTACTTGTTTCCTGCTTTTTCCATGGCTAACACAATACTTTTTTTATTTTTATTTTTTAGAGATACATATAAAGTTCATTATAAATCATAGAGTACACAATATCCAAAAACATATATGCATCAAGAGGTGAGGAACAGATAGTAATTATCCGATTTGAGGATCCTTCATACCGAAGGTTTAGTTCTTCTGCAGTTTTAATAAATAATTCCATGTATCTCATATTATTTATCTCTATTTTCTCAGTATATCTATAACGAGTCTCTCACTTATATCATGCTAGTATTTCAAATAATACTAATACCAATACTGTTTTTTGTTTTTGTTTTTTTGCATCATTCATACACCATTCATAACCAACACTCATACATCACCCCTGGGCTTCACTAGATTGGTTGTTTCTGTCTAGCCACAATGACCAGTTTTTGATAGTTTTCCATTCTTTCTGCGTTATTTATATAGTATCCTTTTTTCATCATTAATTGATAGTCAAGCTGCTCTGTTAACTTCAAGGGGTCTAGCTTTCCAAATGTTTTCCAGTCTCTAGCAACTACTAATTTAGCCGCTAGTAATACATGCAATATAAATGATCTTTTAAATGGCTCCCATTTTTCTGCTCCTATCTGGAATAACATCAGGGTAGGATCACACACGATTTCTATTCCCAGGATTGATGCAATTTACTGGGAGACGTCCTTCCAAAAATCACTTACATACTGACACTCCCACAATATGTGGGATGATGTTCTCTTTGTTTTAAGGCATCTCCAGCAATATTCGTTGTAATTAGCGTACATCTTTTTCAATCTTACGGGTGTCAAATACCACCTACATATTATTTTATAATACACTTCAATGTTTAAAGAGTGTGTGGAGGCTTTTGTCGATCTTATGGCATTATACCAATCTCTTTCTAGCCATGAGGTTTTTAAATCATCCTCCCCTTTTTTGATATTAGTTAGATTGACAAAGTTCTCCACCTCATCCAGAGCTGAATATGCTCTCTTACCTCACTTTTTTTTTCCATGTTGCTTTAAAGAAATCGTCCATATCTAGATTTTCCCTGTGTGTATATGATGTTATTTCTTTTTCAACAAAATGTTTTAATCTTAAGTAAGTATAGATTTCTCTTGATTGTAATTCATATTTATTTGTTAGTTCGGGAAAGGACATAATCCTCCCATCTACCGAGACTTGGTCTATTGAGTTAATCCCAATATTTTTCCAAATTTTTAGGTTTAAATCCTGGATCCGATTTTCCAGAGCATCCATGTTCAGATATCTATTTACATTATAAACAGGGAAATATTTCCTTTTTGATTTTTTTCCACATGTAATCTAGATCTTTTACTATAGGATTATGAGTCTTCAAAAAATTTCTTTATAGGGGGAAAAGATTGTCTATAATGCTAGATCCTCTCTGCTCCATTAATATCCAGGTATGCTTATATGGATCCGAATGGGACCATTTAGCCAGAAGTGCAAGCATAGCTGCATCGTGGATCTTGATTATATCGCGCATTATGATTCTGCGTTCTTATAATTGTTTTGAAGGTAACCCTGGGATTCTTTGCTGACCATACAAAGTTGTTAAATCTCCTCTGAAATTGTCTCAACATAGTGAGATTAACTTTTAGTGGGATTGAGCAGAGAAGAAAGTGCAACCGGGGAAGAGCAAAACAATTCACTACATTAATTCTACCCAACCATGATGTGTATATATTTTTCCATTCGTTAAATTTGTTAGCTAAATCTTTCAAAATTGGTATGTCATTTTCTACAATTATTTTTTGGGGATCATTTGAGATTCTTATGCCTAAAGACTCTATATAATTTAATTTCCAGTGGAAGAAATATTTCGATCTTAAGACGTCTAGTTCTTCTTTATCCACATCACAAAACATTGCCTGACATTTACTAGTATTTGATTTATACCCAGAGATGGCTGCAAATCCCTCTATCTCTGTCATCAAGTTTTCGACTGATACTATGGGATTTTCCATTGTTAGTAGTATGTCGTCTGCGAATAACGATATCTTGTACTCCTCATTCTTATGTTTTACACCACTAATGTGGCTATTGTTCCTAATGCTATTTCCCAAGGGTTCTAGTGAAATAATATACAACAAGGGGCCAGTGGGTAGCCCTGGCGTGTACCATTAAAGATGTCAAACCAAGGAAAGGTTATTCCTGAGCCTGTAATTCTAGCACTAGGGTTTTCATATAATACCCATAGTGCGTCCAAGAAAGCACCCTCAAAACCGAAGGATTCCAGCACCTCTCTGAGGTAGGCCCAGATGACCCTGTCGAAGGCTTTCTCCGCATCTAACGACAGGGCCAGCATGGGTCCACCCCGAGCTCGCACCGAGAAAAGAACATCCAAGTTCCTTCTAATATTATCCGATGCTGATCGGGAAGGAATGAATCCCGATTGGTCCATATGTATCAGTATCAGGTATTATCTTTTTTAATCTATTTGCCAATACTGCAGAATATAGTTTAACATTTGTATTAATAAGAGAAATGGGACAATAGTTTTTTATTTCGGTCTTATCCTTACCTTCTTTTAATATTGGGCTAATATTGGCTTTAAGCATATCTTTTGGCATCTCTTTATTATTTTTTATTTCTTCAAAAAGTTTTAACAAATAGGGTAGGATATCATCTTCAAATTCTTTATAGAACAGATTAGAGTAACCGTCTGGGCCTGGGGCCTTATTTCTTTTTAAATTGCCTATAGCTTCTTTTATTTCTATTAGTGTAATGGGGGCATTCAAAAGGTCACGTTCTTCTATCATTAATTTTGGAAGATCTAATCTGCTAAGATATTGGCGTATTTTCATTTTTTCTGTCTCTTGGACCATTTGGATTTTATTTTTATTTAGAGGATATAATTCCTGGTAAAAATCTCCAAACGCAACCCCTATTTTATCCGGATCTAACAAGGTCTTATCCCAATATATGATTTTATTTATTATAGTTCTCAGTTTCTGTTTTTTAACCCCTTAACGCATATGGACGTATATATACGTCCTGAAAAGCATGGTCCTTAAGGACCATGAGGACGTATATATACGTCCTCCGTTTTCATGTAGTGTTGCGCTCCTTAGCGCAACACTACATGTCTGTAGCTACTCTCAGAGGCTGCTTTTTACCATTTGTAATTGTGTAAAAAAAAAAAAATCAGGTCAAAGTTGGAAAAAGTGTTTTTTAGGGAATATTTTCATCATATTTAATATTTTTTTAATAGTAAATGATATCATATGATGAAAATAATAGTATCAAATGAAAGCCCTATCCGTCCTTTAAAAAATGATATATAATTTGTGTGGGTGGACTGAGCACAAAGAAAGAAATTCACAGTTCAGTAAACGTATGACAAAAATAATGGAATTCTGGTCTTCAAGGCACGTCAAATGCAACATAGCACTCGGTCACTAAGGGGTTAAGTAAGTCTGAGAGAAGTTTGTCCGCTTTATTCCCCCTGAGGTACCATTTTTGTTTCAAGAAGAGTACGTTTTTGTTTGTCCTATCGATTGATTTTTCTTTTATTTGTAATTTTATTTCTTTTATACTATTTAGGATGTCTCCCTGCAATGTATGTTTATGTTGTCCTTCTAATTTGTATAATTCTGCATGTAATTGTTGGAATGTTAACCCACGTTTTTTTTTTTTTTTCTAGTGAGCCTATTTTAATCAAACTTCCACGATTTACAGCTTTTAAGGTACACCAGAGTGTTATACTCGAGATTGAGTGTCTATCATTCTCTTCAAAGAAATATTTGATATCTCTTTGTAGTTGTGTTTTGATTTCTTCTTGTATTAGTAGAGATTCGTTTAATTTCCAACTATTAGGTTTCCTCATAGTTCCTTTTTTAATTGTCATTTTTACAGGAGCATGATCAGACCATCTTACATTTTAAGTTGTCTCTGAAGGTTTTATTATAGTCATAACTCCTCTACTTTTTTTTTATTGTGGTAATTAGAAGTGAATATGTGTGGAAATGTTCTATTATATAACATTGTTTTTGTTGATTTCACCCAATGTGTCTCCTGTACCATGGCTATATCTATTTTTTCATGTTTCAACATTTCCATTAGTGTTTTCCTCTTATAAGGGAAATTATCAGGGATAATACTGTCAATCAAATTATACTAAGTTCCTAACGAGCCATTGTTCGCTAAGAGGCAAAGATGAATGAGGTACTTCATTCTATTAATCTTACAACTTCAACTAATTTTGTGACCGCTGGTCTTAATCATATTTTTTTCAAATTCTACCACCACCATTTTGTATCAGTGATCCATGCCACCTCATCCCGCCCCCTCAGGAGAGGTGGTCAGGGAAGAAGGGGGGGAGCCCCCACCACAAAACATCACCACCGCCCAAAGAATACATGTATAGTAAACGTGGTCCTTGTAGTCTCGGACACAATAATCCCCTCCCCCCCCCCCACCCCTTTCCCCCAATCTTTTCTATTTTGCCAGAGAAGTGGAGAAAGAAAATGCCCCCTCCCCCTTGTGTATGGCGAGATGTCCAACATGATTCGTAGGTCCCTAAACCTCTCTGACAATGCTTCTTTTTTATTCCTAGCTCTCCACATTCTTTCTTTATATATATATATATAGTTGTGAAAGCGAATCAGTACATCTCTTGGATATTGACTATTCATATTGTTCTGCGTTCTGTAGGTCCTGTGTTTCAATTAGAATTTCCTTATGGCCGATGTCTCCAGCCAGTTCATAAAAGAACTCATATGCATATGCGTGGAGATTTTCTTGTGTAATATTTTCAGGAATACCACGAATCCTCATATTTTTTCGTCTTGTTCTGTTTTCGATGTCTGCCATTTTATTCTGTAGTTCTTCCATCTTTTTTGTTAAATCATCATTAATGTCCTTCTGTTTCTCTACCTCAAATCTTACATTTTCGACCTTTTCGATATTCTCTTGTAGTTTTTCATTTATGTTGAGTATCTCTGTTGTCAGCTCACTAATATTTTTTTGTAAATCTTCTCTTATTTGTGGTCCTCTAATACTTTCAACATCATTGTTTGTATGTCTGATATGGAGTTGTCTGTTTTTTCTTTTATTTCTAGAGCTGCCTCCTGGATGTTTAATTCCTGGTCTGCGAGGCTTGATGTCTCCATTGAAAAATCTTTTTTCTCTATTGATTCTCTTGGGGTCCTGATTTGGTCTCCTCTCCCCATACTTCCCCTTCTATCACGATCAGTAGCAGATTTTGGGAGAGATTCTCTTTTATTCCTTTTTTTTTGTTCAGCCTCCGGTATTAAGAAAAAGGCTGACATCTTTTGCCTCTTTAATATTTTTACTTTTGTTTATTTCTGTATTTTTCCTTGTTGTCATATTTTTCATAGGTTGGAGAAATAGTCCGGATAATATTTAGATAATTTCTTTAGTAAGCAAACGTTTAGTAACGTAATTTACATCAATTTATTCGTACGTGTACTGATAAGTTTTAAAGAAATGCCGCAGGTAAGTTTACTATCAGCTCTAAGGGAGATAAATAGTAGTTATCAGCTTTGTTTCAAAGTTTCCATGCAAACAATTATACAGTGAGCAGCATTAATGTCAGTTATAGTGCAGCACTTTACTATAGTTGCCCCAGCAATAGTACGGGTATCCTTTAATTGGGTGCTGGAAGTTAAAGCTGTTTTGAATGAAATGTTATCAACTTAATCTCTTCTTTGAGATATACAAGTTTTATAACTTTAAATCAATTTAGTCCACAATTTCCATAAATCAATTTCTTATAAACAATAATCATGCAGCTTTCCAATATCTTATCTCTTTAATTCCAGTAATTGGTATTGGTAAGTTTGGTAGGTTTGTGCTGTTACGTTCAAAGGTCTAATGGACACATGTAGTATATTGATACAGCGTTTCTCTGCAGTACTTCGTATATTTATTTAGAATAACCAAGGTTAGATGCATAGGTTGAGCACTGCTACTGTGAGAAAGGTTCAAGACAGTGTCTGGGCCAGTCCAAGTCTTAGCAATAGAGCTCTGTAATTTTACCTCTATTAGTACGGAGTTATATACTGATATTAAGTAATGCAGTCATATGCAGTCATGTTCAGCAGCACAACTAATATCAACGTATTTTGAGGAGTGGATTTAATATATTCACGGGTAATTAGTCACTTCCAGATTCCGATATTCAGATAGATATTTCACAGAAATCAACAGTGTTGTTTTTTTTTCCTGTGTCCCAATTACACATACAGTGCATATATCCATAAAAAGATTACTCAGGTTATCACAGCTAAGACAGTTGATATAGCTTGTCTTAAGTTGGTGCAGCCTGTCATATAGTGAACAGTCAAATTTGCATTACCTGCATAAGGGACAAGCATAGGATGTACTTATCTTACGTTTTAGTTTTGCTGTCAAGATCCCGTCAAGATCCCATTCTTTCTTTAATAGCTCGATGCTTTTCCGTTTGTGGGTAGGTTCTCTGGTCCTCAGCCGATTTCTCCGCCAAGCATCCAGTCCTATTCGGAGATGGTCCGCCCAGCAGAAACCGCGGTTTACCAATACCTCCCGGGAATCTAGGCAGTCTGAGCAAGGGGTGATTCTAGCATGGTACCGTCATGGGTAAGTTAATTATCTGTGTTTTTTTCTGTATCGATAGCGGTCACCATGCACATCTACAGCACCTCGGTCCCAGCTACCTCCAGCAAACCACGCCATCACGTCATCACGTCATCACGTCATCACGTCATCACGTCTGCCCTGCATCTTCCGGCTAACACAATACTACAATCTAAACTATCTCACTAAGTAAGAAACGGTTTTCAGTTTGCATATTACCCAAAGTGTGGAAGGCATATTGATGTTTGTTCCAGGATCCGGCCTTTCTGTTTTTTCCTTCTTTCTTGGATTTGCTCTTTGGTCCAGTTCTGGTTTTCTTTTGTTTTCACTGCTCCTATATAAAGGTTACCAAACGGTTTGTTTCATTCCCCAGTCTGTCCAGGTCAAGGTATGTTTTTTGTCTTTTGTGTTTAGTTCAGTCTTAGTTATTAGGCAGGTTTTAGTGCTAGGAAATTGGTGATGTGAGGTACATTAACACCGGGGTCAAATTTACCATCTCACGGCCATTAGGTGTAACTGAATCCCCACCGTCACCATCTCAGTCCTAGGCTAGCTTGTCTGTATGTTCCTTTCTGTATTAATCCTTTGTCCTTTTGTTTGCCTCCCCGATTCCCTATTGTAGTCGTGTATTTTGTCTTAACCATGTGCACTGTATTTTTGTAGTCTATCTTCTGTTCTTTCCCTTTTTGCTCTACTTGGCCTTGCCTGTCTCAACTAGCCGAATCATGCACTACTCAATGCAACACTATCATTTATTCCTGCTCCAGGGTGTATCATCTGCTCCTGTTTCTTATTCTGGATTCCAGCCTCTGTTGCCTCAGGCCCCTGGTTTGTAACTGTACCAACATGGGGGGGGGGGGGGGTGAGTTGAAACACCTTGGGGAGGGCAGTTATCCTGTTACTCCAGACCTGAAATGTGACTCCTGAATACTAGGGTCATTTCAGGGTCCCCAGTCACCTGGAACCCATAATGATACAAGGTGTAGATACCAATAACAAACATGTTGACAAATCATACCTTTTTAAAAAATAAATACAAAAGTATAAAGGAAAGTTCCTTTCCAGAACTAAAACTGTAGAAGGTTCACTAAAACAGTGGGCATGTTTCATAGAAGTTCATGGTAATGAGTGATCTTTGTTGGACAACATTTCCTTCCATTTGTCAACAGTTGCCTCTATTCATTCGCTTCATGTTCACATCATTGAAATTACTGTGAATCTGAAAGGTAATGAAGGTGGATGGAAAAATAGACACACATTGTATTTTGCAGGTGAACCGCAGTAGAATGATCACCAAATGACAGAACATAGAATACTAACATCAAAAAAGAGTCATACCCCTTTTTCCAAATATCAGACAGGTTAAATTATTTAACCCCTTCATGACGTTAGGTGCTTGCGTCCCAAACGACGCAAGGACCAAAACGTCACAAATTGTTCCTGGCCACCGATCACCTTGTGATCGGTAGCCAGGAACACTCTGACAGAGACCCGATCAGGGTCTTAATAGACCCTGTGGGTCCCTGCCAAAATATCGCGAGTACTCCGGACGTCACGTGTGACGTCACGGAGGCGGGCCCGAACCCGGAAGTTCGGGCACGGTGCAATTTAGAGAAATGTAGCCGGTGCTCGCTTTGAAAAAAAAAATAAACCTACTGATCCAAGCACAGCACACCAAGACCACTAAAAGATCAAAACTCAAGCGCATGGATATTATTCTCCAACCAGCAAATTTAGACGAAGGATGCTGCCTGTAATCTGTTAACAAATTTGCAAAATTAAGATTTATTTTTTTATAAAGCTGGCTGCATATTTTGGGGAGGTCAGGAATGGTGGAAATGGAGTTGGCTTAAGTCAGGCAGAAGGGGACAAGAGTTCATTCAAGATGGTGAATAAAATTAAATTAAATACAACAACTGAATAAGGGAAATGGTGGCTTAACAAGTGTTATGATTACATGATTGGCACAGCTGTAAAAATAAGAAAATTAGATATAATGTGGGGCTAACACATTATCAGGACCCCTATGAAATGATGATTAGTAACTCCCTTTCCATATTACATCTAATGAGACAAAACCTTGATCTAACCTGATCCAATGAATATGTGTTGAACTGCCTTTTTCATTTAAAAAAGTTAATAAAATCAATATTTTTGTTGAGGTCAGGTGATTATGGGTTAGCCCCTCAAATAAACTCTTAATACTAAATTTTTTATAAATGATCTAACAAAAAAAACTGTTCATTTATACTGAGTTAACACAGATCTAACACACTAGATGATTTAATGTTAAAAACATTTATTTGGAGACTAACCCATTGGACAAAGATTTATTACATACTTTCATCAAAGAATCTTAAAAAAAGTTCTCCAGAGCAGACACATCAGCTAGGAGGACACAAGTAGAATTACCATAAGACAATAACCTGTGTTCCTGTGTGGAGAAGCTTATGTAACAAGTGGATACTGATGTCACTATGAGGAGACATGAAGTGTGGACACATTTTCTTTATTTATTTTCTTCCCCCCCCCCCCCCCGCGTCTCAGTGACCACGTTGAACTCAGGGTCACTGTTAAGGGTTCAAGACAGATTTCTGCTTTGTTATTTGATTTTTTTCAACTGACTAAAATACTTTAATCATTTCTCATTTCAGTCAATCACTTCATTTTATTGCATGCTTGTTGCATATAGTTGTTTACCTAAAATTCCTCCCAAGGCTTGTTTATATTGTGTTCTAAGCACTTTCAAATTTTGGGCTATTACCGTATTTGCTAGAATATAAGACAATCCTGATTATAAGACGACCCCTCAAACTAAGTCCCCCGGGAAACAAGCAAGGCTAGGTGGGAGGGGGCCCTGTATGAGGGAGGGGAGTGACTGGAATGGCTGACGTGGTGAGGGAGGGGAGGGGCTGTGACCAGGGTATAAAGGCAGCCCTCCCCCCCTCTCTGTGTCGGCCATTTTAGAAAACGGACACAGCAGGATTATTTTCTGCTCGTGTCTGAGTATCCCAAAACGGCCTGGGGCAATGGATGTTGAAAACATCCTGGCTGCCCTCAGAGAAGAAGCGCTGCTGGATGGTGGGGCTCACCTCCAGCAGCAGATGGCGCGACTGATGGCGGCTCCGGCCGGAGCCCCCACTCCAGCGGTGGATCGCGGGTCGGTCAGGCGTGCCTCGCGCCCCACCGCCCGCCTGAGCCCTGAAGACATGCGGAGGAAAGCACACCGGAGCAGGAGTCCTGGGGACCGCAGCAGTCGTCGGCGCTCGTCGCACGCGAGCCCGGTGAGTACCTCTGTTGCTGTGCCCCCTGCCCCCCTTCCCCGCAGCGCGCGCTCGCGTCCCGCGAGGCCTGCGGTCTTGCCATGCGGAGCACTGTCTGCTCCGGTTCCCCTGCTGCCACGTGGTGGGCCGTCGCTGGTTGCGAGGCCTACACGTGGCCCGTTAGGCCGCATGGCGCCTCCCTCTCGTGATAGGCCGTCGCGGGCCGCGAGGCCTACACGGAGGGCACAGGGTGGCCTGCTGAGGCTGTCCCCAGCTCCACTCACCTCCACTCCGGCCAGGGCACTGAGATCTGGCTCCATTAGTGCCTCCAGGGATGCTGCGCAGCTGGCAGCATCCCCCCTTACTCCCCCCCTTTCTGGGTCTGGTCTAGTGGCATCTGGTGTGGTTAGTGGGTCCCGGGCGCCCAGGCTGGCGCGTGGCAGGCGGGTTGCAAATCGGAGGGCTGTACGCTTGCCTCCAGTCCCTGTCGGCCTTGAGCCCCTCTCTGAGGGCTCCATATCGGGCCTTTCTGATGAGGGTGAGGCGCTGGATCGCCTTTCCCCAGCCCCCCGCTCCACGGTTGCTGTTTCTGCCCCTGTCTGTCCTGGTGCTGAGCCTGCTGGTTCCCGGCGGGGAGGGAGGACTAATAATGACGCTGTCTCTTCCCTGCAGGCTGTTCCTCCCTGCAATGACCCCAGGTGTTGCGCAGCACTTGCTGTTTGCAGGCTCACAAGGTAGTGCTGCTTTTTCCTCATCTACCCCGACTGCAGGGTCTTTACCGGTGGACTCCTCGGCATCTGGGTTGCCGCATCAGCATGGTGAGTGCGGGGACACGGGGGGTCTGGGTGGAGGGTCTGTTGTAGTGGGTAATAACTTGGCGCCAGCGTTGGAGGGGTTAATGCGGGGTTTACAGGGGGTCCTGCTTCAGTTGGGGTCCCCGGGGGGTTCAATGCCTTCGGTGGCACAGCAGATGGATACCCATTTGCGGGGGGTATGGGAAGCGGCGGGCCTGCCAAGCGGGGGCTTGGGCGGCTCGCCAGTTGCGGGGTGTTCGTCCACCCCTCAAGTGCCAGCTCCAGCTCCAATTACCCCGGCTCCGCCCGGGGGATTGGTTTCGGAAGGGCTGGACTCAGCTGAGCTTACAGTAGAGGCCCCTGCGAGGACGGTTGCGCCCATGGCTCATGGGGCGTCTTACATGTGCTGGTCGGGTCCTCTGGGGTTGCACCTTACCCGGGAGGTTCGGGATAAAATCTGGAAGGGGGAGTATTTGGAGATCCTCTCCCTTATTCCCCTGGAAGATGTCCCACCTCCTGAGAAGGATTTGAAGGACTCTGAGAAGGAGAAAGAGAAGTATCGGTTCCGGAAGATCCCTAAGACCTTCGGGAATTGGATACGGGTGTTCTCGGTCTTTGCAAGTGTGATGGGGGAAAAATTCCCGGAGCGGTGTTCGGCTTTGTTCTGCTATCAGGACCAAATCTGGACCGCGTGCCGGGTATACGGGGGGCTCAGCTGGTGGCGTTACGACGAACAGTTTCGCCAGCGGTTGGCAGTCCGCCCTTCACTGACATGGGACCAGATGGATATTGGTTTGTGGTTGTCAATCATGACCCGACCTGCATCTGCCCAAGGGGGGATGTCTTCCTTTCTTGGGGGGGCTGGCGGGATGGGCTGCTTCCCCCCCGTCAGCCTCCTCGTCTACACCAAAACGCCCCGGTTCGTGCTGGCAGTTTAACGACGGCCAGTGCAAATGGGGGGCTACCTGCCGCTTCAAGCACGAGTGTTCGGGGTGTGGTGGAAATCACCCCTCCACCCGTTGCTTTAAGCGTGGCAAATCAGGGGACAAGGCAGACGTGGGCGCAAAGGGGGAGGACGCCAGTGGACGTCGCCGCGATGCGCCCGTGGCTAAGCCGTTATAGAAACCGTCGGGCGGCGGATATTCTGGAGTCGGGTTTTGAAGAGGGTTTTTGGATTCCCTTTCGGTTTTATCCTTGCGGAACTTGCGGTCGGTGGCAGGTAATCCAGAGGTTGTGAGGGAGAAGTTGGGGAAGGAGATCGCATTAGGGAGGATGGCGGGCCCATTTCGGGAACCCCCCCTCGCGAATCTGCGGGTTTCTCCCCTGGGAGTGGTTCCTAAAAAGGAACCCGGGAAGTTCCGTCTCATTCATCATCTGTCTTACCCCTTTGGGGGTTCGGTGAATGATGACATTGACGCGGAATTATGCCGCGTGCTATCCGTGTCGTTTGACGCGGCGGTCCGTATGGTTAGGGATGCAGGGGTAGGGGCCCTTATGGCTAAAACGGATATTGAAGCTGCATTTCGGTTGTTGCCGGTTCATCCGGAGTGTCATCACCTGTTGGGGTGTTTCTTTGAAGGGGAATACTACGTGGATCTGAGCCTCCCTATGGGTTGCTCGATTTCATGCTTCTATTTCGAATGCTTCGTGACTAGGGCGCATCATTTTATTCGGCTCACACGGCCGCTGCGGGATGACCTGGTGGTCTGGGATTGTTTTTTGGCTAACTTTAATGGTAGGGCGTTGTGGCAGTCCCCGGAGGTTTCCAATCAGGATCTCCACCTGTACACGGACGCGGCAGGGTCAGTGGGTTTCGGGGCCATCTTGGGTTCTCAATGGAGTTCGAGTGTGTGGCCATCCGATTGGCGGGTCGCGGGGTTGACCAAAAATCTGGCATTTTTGGAACTGTTTCCTATTCTAGTGTCTCTGGAGCTGTGGGGCCCGGCTCTGAGGGACCGCAGAGTGGTCTTTCATTGCGACAATTTGGGGGTTGTGCAGGCCATTAACAATCTGACTGCGTCTTCCCCTCCCGTCATACGGCTGTTGCGGCGTTTGGTTTTGCGCTGCCTCTGCTTGAATATTACTTGTAGAGCCGTGCATATCCCTGTGGTTCTTAATGTTACCGCTGATGCCCTTTCTCGTTCGCAGTTGCCGGAGTTCAGGGCGGCTGCACCATGGGCGGACGAGGAAGGGTACCCCTGCCCTCAGGACCTCTGGGACCTTGGGCGGGTCGAGTAACTCAGTGGGTTCGGGGGTCGGTTTGTCAGGCGACGTGGGATAGATACGGTAAGGCCTGGGCTGAGTGGGAGGAGTTGGAGCAGGCTCGTGGGGGTTTCCATGGGGTCGAGGATCGATTACAGGGTTTGCTCTGGCTATTGTGGCACTGGGAAGCTTCGGGTCTGTCCCAAGGTGTGGTGTCCGGTAAGCTGTCTGGCCTGGCTTTTGGTTTGAAGCTACTCAGGATCCCGGACATCACTAAGGAATTTGTGGTTCGCCAGGCGATGAAAGGCTGGCGTAGGACTCGGGTGTCTAGGGATTCGCCTAGGCCGGTTTCAGGGGCTCTTCTCCTGGGGCTGTTCCACACTCTTCCGTCGGTTTGTTCGTCGGCAGGGGAGGTGTTGTTGTTTCAGGCGGCGTTTGCGCTCGCATTTTTTGGGGCGTTGAGGGTGGGTGAGCTGGTTAGCCTCTCGAAGGTGAGACAAGGGGGGCTCCAGTCGCAGGACGTGTTGCGGGAGCCTGGGTCCGTTCGCTTTAAGATCAGGCGGTCTAAGACCGATATGGAGGGTAGGGGGGCTTGGGTCACTTTACGGGAGGTTGTGGGGTCTAGTGTTTGTCCCGTGGCCTGTCTGGATCGTTATTTGGACGTCCGGCCTTCTGCTCCGGGGTCACTGCTGTTACACTTGGATGGCACCCCCCTTTCCCGTTTCCAATTTATCCGGGTGTTTAAGCGGGCCTTGGAGGTTATGGGGATTCCGGGGGGTGAATTTGGGGGTCATTCCTTCCGGATCGGGGCGGCTACTGAGGCATCCCGGGTTGGTTTTTCTGACCGAGAGGTTCGGCGGATCGGGCGGTGGGAATCGCGCCGGTTTCAGTCTTACGTGCGCCCAGGCGGGCTAATCTCATTTGTTCCTTTTGTATCCTCATAGGTCGTCCTACATGTAGGATTTGGCTGAGCGGCCATTCTTACATTTATTGGGCTCGGCAGCGTGCGGCAGTTCGCCCGGGTGGGGAGCGTATGGGTCTTTCCCCTCTGCAGGCCGAGGTGCAGTGGTTTGGGACGAGGGGCATGAGATGGGTTCGGTTCCTCCCGGAGGTAGTGCAGCTCTCGCGGCTCCTGGGTCCCCCGGATATCTTGGTCATACATCTGGGGGGTAATCATTTGCGCACGTTCCCAGTGTTGGGCCTGGGTGACGCGATCAAGCAGGATTTGGCGAGGCTGCGGGTTCTTTTTCCTGAGGTGGTCATTATATGGTCTGAGGTTATTCCCAGGAATTTTTGGCGCTGTGCTCAAAATCAGAGGGCACTTGAGAGGTCTCGGATTAAATTAAACAAACGGGTTTCTAAATTTGTTTTGGGTATTGGGGGTTTTACAATTCGGCACCGGGTTTTTGAGAGAAATGCGGCGAATTTCTTTCGGAGTGACGGGGTCCATTTGAACGAGGTGGGTCTGGACCTGTTTAATTTAGCACTACAGGAGACAATTGAGCAGGCCATGGCTGGGGGTGGTGGGGATCACCGTTGATTTAAGGTGGTTAAACAAAGGTGCTTATGGCGGGGTGTCCTTGCCAATTTAATAGTTAAGGACGGAAGGGATGAAGTCCTAAGGATGGTAAAGTGTCCCCTCTCCTAACCTCGGATAAAATGTAGGTGATACTAACGGTCGTGCCCACCGAGCTAATAGTCGGCTGGTGGTTAGCATTAGGTTGGCAAAGAAGAAATGAGGTGATGTGGACGAGGGGGGAGGGGGGCTAACTTTGTGTAGGGACCTTAGTTTTAAAAGGTCGGGATTGTTATGTGTTAGGGACTATTTGGCAAGGACTAGTTATAACTGTATGATGTCTTTAATATTTTAATGTTATATATTTGTGATCTATTTATATATTTCAGAAGGTTATAAGTGAAATAATAAATGGAGGATAGTTGGTGGCTCATGCAGTTATTTGTTATGTTAATAAAGCTGTGGCCTAATTTAACTCCAATTTAAGTCTGGCGTCTTTTATTTGGGGGGGTTTGTGGGTAAAGGTTGGGTTTTATACATGTAAGGAACATCTTCCGCTGTACTACATACAAGTCCCCCGGGAAACAAGCAAGGCTAGGTGGGAGGGGGCCCAGTATGAGGGAGGGGAGTGACTGGAATGGCTGACGTGGTGAGGGAGGGGAGGGGCTGTGACCAGGGTATAAAGGCAGCCCTCCCCCCTCTCTGTGTCGGCCATTTTAGAAAACGGACACAGCAGGATTATTTTCCCGCCCACCCGTCCCCTTTATTGGTGTTCAATTGGTTGTTATACGTGTGTTTAATGTTTTTCTCCTTTGTCGCAGCAGGCGGGGTGTCCTTGCCAATTTAATAGTTAAGGACGGAAGGGATGAAGTCCTAAGGATGGTAAAGTGTCCCCTCCCCTAACCTCGGATAAAATGTAGGTGATACTAACGGCCGTGCCCACCGAGCTAATAGTCGGCTGGTGGTTAGCATTAGGTTGGCAAAGAAGAAATGAGGTGATGTGGACGAGGGGGGAGGGGGGCTAACTTTGTGTAGGGACCTTAGTTTTAAAAGGTCGGGATTGTTATGTGTTAGGGACTATTTGGCAAGGACTATTTATAACTGTATGATGTCTTTAATATTTTAATGTTATATATTTGTGATCTATTTATATATTTCAGAAGGTTATAAGTGAAATAATAAATGGAGGATAGTTGGTGGCTCATGCAGTTATTTGTTATGTTAATAAAGCTGTGGCCTAATTTAACTCCAATTTAAGTCTGGCGTCTTTTATTTGGGGGGGTTTGTGGGTAAAGGTTGGGTTTTATACATGTAAGGAACATCTTCCCCTGTACTACATACATGGCTATTCCTTTAGGAAAAAAAAATAAAAGCCTGAATATAAGACTAACCTACAGGAAAAAAGTGTAACTTGTATATATTCACATGTAAATTGCTTTTTCATATAATTCTTGTTTTTATTTGAAGGCCATTTAACTGAAAGGAGCAGGCAAATAGTGAGCCAGACGAATACAAGTGAGCAGCTTCTAAAGCGAAAAAGCTTCTTAAGTGTGGGAGTTAGAAGCAAAGAAGGAAAGTATATTTTGATTTTTACTGCAAGGGGAGCACTGTTTATTTTGTGTGCATTTTTGATAAAGATTGGTTGAAAAAAAAAAAATTAACCTTCTCTGGGAGTCTGTTTACTTTGAAGGCCATTTAACTAAAAGGAGCAGGCGAATAGTGAGCCAGGCGAATACAAGTGAGCAGCTTCTAAAGTGAAAAAGCTTCTTAAGTGTGGGAGTTAGAAGCAAAGAAGGAGTTAAAAGGAAAGGAGGGTAAAGTATACATCTTTTTTATTTTATTTTATTCTATTTTTAATTTTGTGGTTTACACTAGAGAGCATGTACGACAATGCCACTAAGTGCATGTCTTGCAGCATGTATGCTGTCTTGGAGCAAGTTCCCCAGGGTCCATACCACTGCTCCAGATGTGAGCAGGTTGCTGCTTTGGAAAATATAATATTAGATCTAAAGAGGCAACTGGCAACACTTAGGGACATAAGCAACATGGAGTGGAGTTTACTGCTCACGGAGCAGGCATTGGCCGGGGCCAGTGTAGAGGAGGGTGATGATGGGGGAGAAGAGGTTTCTAGGGCAGAGAGCTGGGTTAGTTGTGTAAGGGGCAGTAGGGGTCGGAGAGCTAGGGAGGCTTGTTCTGAGCTGGTTCATCCCAACATGTTTGCCAGCTTGTGTGAGGATGCTGGAGGGATTAGCTCAGAAGAGGCATTTCTGGGGCAGGCGGACTCTCCTAGCAGCCAGGTGAGTAGCCTCTCCAGCACAGTTGGGAGCCAGGACACTAGGAAGGCTAGACAGGTTGTGGTGGTAGGGTATTCTATTATTAGGAAGGTAGATAGGGTAATCTGTCGCCAGGACCCCTAATGCCGAACTGTATGTTTTCTCCCGGGTGCTCGGATTCGGCATGTTGCGGAATAGGTAGGCAGATTATTGGGAGGGGCTGGGCATGATCCAGTGGTCATAGTACACATTGGTACAAATGACAAAGTAAATAGTAGGTGGGGGGTCCTTAAAAATGATTTTAGGGAACTAGGAAAGAAGCTAAAGGAAAGGACCTCCAAGGTAATATTCTCGGAAATATTACCAGTACCACGCGCTACGTCAGGGAGACAGCGGGAGCTTAGGGAGATTAATGCGTGGTTGCGAAGGTGGTGCAAGCAAGAGGGATTTGGGTTCTTGGAGCACTGGGCATACTTTGCAGTCGGCTACAGACTCTTTGGACGGGATGGGCTGCACCTCAATGATAAGGGGGCTGCAGTATTAGGGGCGAGGATGGCTAGAGGATTAGATGAGCTTTTAAACTAAGCTCTGGGGGGGGGGGGGGATCAAAATGAAGCAATGGTAGCTAGGGTAGATTGGAAGGTGGGCCTAGCTATGGGAGAGGAGGAGGAAAGCAGTGGTGGGGTTAACATAGACAAAAGGGAGGTCCATATAATTAAACCTGCACACTTTAAGTGTTTGTCATCTAAACAGAAAATGGGTAGTAATCTTAAATGTCTTTTAGCAAATGCAAGAAGCTTGACAAACAAAATGGGTGAGCTGGAGATACTGGTAAGTGCTGAACAGTATGATTTAATCGGAATCACAGAAACGTGGTGGGATGAGACCCACGACTGGTCAGTTAATTTACAAGGCTACTCACTTTTTAGAAAGGACAAAGTAAATAGAAAAGGGGGAGGGATTTGTCTGAATGTAAATCCTAAATTAAAGCCCAGTATTAAAGAAGGTGTACATGATGTAACTGGAATTGATGTGGAGACACTGTGGGTGGAGATTAGCTTAGACGCTAAAAAGAATCGCACATTACTTGTAGGTGTATGCTACAAGCCACAAAATATTAGCATTGATGGAGAAGATCAGCTTTTATTACAAATTGAAAAGGCTGCAAATATGAATTAAGTTCTAATCATGGGAGATTTTAATTACCCAGATATAGATTGGAAGTGTGGTACAACTAGTTCAGCTAGGGGCAGCACGTTTCTGAACCTGCTTAATAACAAATTTATGGCACAATTAGTAGACACCCCAACTAGAATGGATGCCTGTCTGGATTTGGTAATAACAAACAATGAGGAGCTTATCTCAAACATCCAAATAAGAGAACACTTGGGGAATAGTGACCATAATATGGTCTCATTTGAGATTAATGCAAAAAAGCAAATTGGTAACTAAGCCACCAAAACACTTAATTTTATAAAGGGTAACTTTGATGGACTAAGGGCATCGATTGAACATTTAGACTGGGAACGATTGTTTTCTGGACTAAACACAGAAGACAAGTGGAATTCCTTTAAGCACACATTACAAAAGTACACATCCCAATATATACCTTTGCGAAACAAATGCAAAAGACACAAATCAAAACCAATGTGGCTTACCGGTAACGTGAAACAGGAAATACAAAACAAGAAAATGGCATTCAAACATTATAAAAACACGGGATCAGCATTATCATTTATAGAGTACAAAGAGGCCAACAAAGCCTGCAAAAAGGCAATTAAAATGGCTAAATTGGAAAATGAGAAAAGGGTTGCCAAGGAGAGTAAAACTAACCCCAAAATGTTTTATAAATATATAAATGGAAAAAAGCTAAAGAGGGAAACTGTTGGGCCCTTGTTATCTTGAAATTTGGTAAGTGAGGACAGAGAGAAAGCAGAAATTTTAAATACTTTTTTTTCTTCTGTTTATACTAAGGAAGAGCAGATGGACGAGCCCCTGCTACAGGAAGTTATGGGACATTCGCCGCAAACATGGGATTGGCTGACACAGGAAAAAGTGCTTAAGCAATTAAACTCTGTTAAGATAGACAAGGCCCCAGGGCCAGATGGTATACACCCAAGGGTACTTAGAGAGTTAAGCATAATTCTGGCCAGACCACTATTTATGATCTTTAGGGATTCATTCAGTTCAGGTACAGTGCCAACAGACTGGCGAAAGGCGGATGTCATTCCAATATTTAAAAAGGGATCAAAATCTCTGCCTGGTAATTATAGGCCAGTGAGCTTGACATCTGTAGTGGGGAAACTATTTGAAGGATTGCTAAAGGTATACACTCAAGAATACATCTTGAACCAGAATATAATTAGTAAAAGTCAACATGGTTTTGTGAAAGACAGGTCTTGTCAAACAAACTTAATAACATTCTATGAAGAAGTCAGTAAAAATATAGATCTAGGTGTGGCAGTTGATGTGATCTATTTGGATTTTTTTTAGAAAGCATTTGATACAGTTCCACACAAAAGGTTACTCTACAAATTGAGAGAAATAGGTTTGGGGGCAAATGGGTGTATTTGGATTGAAAATTGGCTAAAAGATAGAACACAAAGGGTTGTTGTAAATGGAAAATCCTCAAATTGGACAAGGGTATTGAGCGGAGTACCTCAGGAATCTGATTTGGGCCCTCTTCTTTTTAATTTGTTTATTAATGATCTGCCACATTGTGCTGAGAGCCATGTCTCCGTGTTTGCGGACGACACTAAATTAGGTAAGGCAATAAAGACTAATCTTGATGTTTTTTCTTTACAGGAAGATTTGGACAGAGTGGGGGACTGGGCAGTAAAGTGGCAAATGAGGTTCAATGTAGACAAATGTAAGGTTATGCATTTTGGGAAAAATAATAACAAAGCAACATATACGTTAAATGGTTTTTCCCTGGGAAAAACTACTAATGAAAAGGATTTAGGAATAATTATAGACAACAAACTGGGCAACAGTGCCCAATGCCAGTCAGCAGCTGCAAGGGCCAATAAGATATTTTCATGTATAAAACGAGGTATAGATTCACGGGAGGAGGATATCATCTTGCCTCTTTACAAATCAATGGTAAGACCTCACCTTGAATATGCAGTACAGTTCTGGGCACCAGTCCTTAAAAAGGATATTAAGGAACTAGAAAAAGTGCAAAGGAGAGCTACAAAATTAATAAGGGGTTTGGAGGATCTTAGTTATGAAGAGAGACTTAAAAAATTGTATTTATATACGTTAGAAAACAGGCGTCTCAGAGGGGATATGATAACATTATATACATTTGTGCAGGGCCAATATAAAGAGCTCTCCAGTGACCTGTTCATTAACAGAAAGATACAAAGAACAAGAGGTCACCCCCTCAGACTGGAAGAGCAAAGATTTCATAGACAGCAAAGGAAGGGATTCTTTACGGTTAGGACAATAAAGTTATGGAACTCCCTGCCAAGAGAGGTAGTGCAATCAACCACAATAGATGCATTTAAAAATGGTTTGGATGTTTTTTTTAGGAAAGCAGAACATACAGGGCTATTCATAATAGAATATGCATTAATAAAAGAGCTTATTGATCCAAGGAGAAATCTGGAGTCAAGAAGGAATTTTTTCCCCCAGGAGGCAAAATTCGAAATAGCTTCCTTCAGGGTTTTTGCCTTCTTTTGGATCAAAAGCTGTAATGATAGGTAGAAGGGTTGAACTTGATGGACTTGTGTCTTACAATGTTACTATGTATTTACCTTTTATGTGCCAATGCTGCCCCTACCCCCCAGACTTACCCAATGCTCCCCCCAGCGTTGTCTGTCTCTCTCTCTCCCACACTCCCCCCAGCGTTGTCTGTCTCTCTCTCCCCCAGCCTCCCCCAATATTGTCTGTCTCTCCATCCCCCCTCCCCCAGCGTTGTCTCTCTCTCTCCCCCACCCTCCCCCCAATGTTGTCTGTGTCTCTCTCCCACCCTCCCCCCAATGTTGTCTGTCTTCCCCCTCCCTCCCCCAACGTAGCCTCCCTGGTGTGTAGTGGGGGCAGCCGGAGAATGTCTGCACTATACGTAATATATTACTATATGTAATATATACATAATAGACGGACGTGGGTCCAGTCTCCAGTAGGTTTGATATGCCTTGTTGGGTTCTTATTTTTTCACAATCATCTTATTCAAGTTATGGTCCTTGTCTGGATTCTGGTAGGACCTTCAGGACCCTGCATTCATTTAAGGATGTTACACTGTAAATGCAACGGCTGCACATACTGGTTGGTTGTCTCTTCAAACAGTACTAAATTAAATTAATATACCTATTATTATCTCCACAGATACATGCATGGTTCTATTAGAGGTTCTCTAGTCCATAGAGAAACTGGTATATGAGACTTCCCATTGTAATTATTAATAATAAACATTACAAAGGTAAACAACTGCATTTGTGGAATCAACACTTCAATGGCAATTCATGTTCTTTAAAGGATATATATATATATATATATATATATATATATATATTTCCAGCTAAAGCAGGCCTAGACATAGCTGTATGTTCATTAGACATGTGCATTTGTTTTCTGACTAATGCATTTTCGTCCGAAAATAGCATTTTCGTCCATTCGTCCGAAAAACGAATTACAAAAATGCTAAGATAACGAAAGCCTAATGAACGAATGGTTAATAAACGAAAATCATTCGTTCATTCGTCCATTCGTAGTACTATTGCATTCTATAAGCCGAAATAGAGTCGGTTTATAGAATACAATAGCATTTCACTACACGGAGACAAAGTCTCCATTCATAAATTTATGAATGGAGACTCTGTCTCCGTGTAGTGAAATGCCGACAGCCTATAAACCGAACGTTCGGTTAATAGGCTGTCGGCTTATGTAATACATGTAATCCTATTGCTATTCTATAAACCGAACGTTAGGTTTATAGGCTGTAGGCATTTCACTATACGGAGACAAAGTCTCCATTCATAATGAATGGAGACTCTGTCTCTGTATAGTTAAATGCCGACAGCCTATAAACCGAACGTTCGGTTTATAGGCTGTCGGCATTTTACCACATGGAGACAAAGTCTCCATTCATAATTTTATGTCTCTGTCTCCGTGTAGTGAAATGCCGACAGCCTATAAACAGAACTTTCGGTTTATAGGCTGTCGGCATTTAACTATACGGAGACAAAGTCTCCATTCATTATGAATGGAGACTGTCTCCGTATAGTTAAATGCCGACAGCCTATAAACCGAACGTTCGGTTTATAGGCTGTCGGCATTTAACTATTCAGAGATTCGGCATTTAACTATACAGAGACAGAGTCTCCATTCATGAAAGTCTCCATAATGAATGGAGACTCTGTGTCCGTATAGTTAAATGCCGACAGCCTATAAACCGAACGCGCGGTTTATAGAATAACAATAGGATTACATGTATTACATAAACCGACAGCCTATAAACCGAACGTTCGGTTTATAGGCTGTCGGCATTTTACTACACGGAGACAAAGTCTCCATTCATAAATTTATGAATGGAGACTCTGTCTCCGTGTAGTGAAATGCCGACAGACTATAAACCGAACTTCGGTTTATAGGCTGTCGGCTTATCTAATACATGTAATCCTATTGCTATTCTATAAACCGAACGTTCGGTTTATAGAATAGCAATAGGATTACATGTATTCCATAAGCCCAAAGTCTATAAACCGAACGTTCAGTTTATAGACTTTCGGCTTATAGAAAACATGTAGTACTATTGCCATTCTATGAACCAAACAAGAGCCCCATTCATAAGAATTTCTTATGAATGGGGATCTCGTTCGTTTTATAGAAAGCCAATAGTATTACACGTATTCTATAAAACGAACGAATAAACTTAAACGAAACGAAAATAATGAACGAATTTCGTCTGAAACGAATGCAGTAATGAACGAAATTCGTTTTAGACTAAATAAATAACATTTTCGTCCGAATGGACGAAAATGAAACGAAAATTTTAGTTTTGCCCATGTCAAATGTTCATTCAGATTTGATGGAAATTTGCCAACATTTCCTTTCAAAATGGGCAAATGAGAGGTTCATAAAGGATTCACGCATTATTGAAACAAGCCCAGTAAATGATGTTTACTTGAACAGCCATCAAAGTTTAAAAACCGTGGCCAAAATAAATAGGGGGCACGTATAAATGTGGTGCATGTGCAGATAGCACCAAATAATGGCACTTTTAGCGTGTGTGCCTATGTATAAAGCATGACAGAAGTAGCTATTTCTATTACTTAAAATGGCTGCTTAACTTCCAGTTCCCTAACTTTTAGAACTTTCCCAACTCCTCCCACTAACTCCTCTAATAGGATGGACATGTCCCCTCAGCACCCTGTCATGGATGCTCCTCCCCGACCTTGTCTGGGGGCTACAGACTTCTGGCTAATTTTGTGAGACTGTGCAACATATGCAACTTACTGAACTTTTGGTTGTGCCGGCACAGCCAGAGTATAAAAAATCAGGCTCTGAAAAGCTCCTGATTAGTGTCGGGTAAACACTGTTTGGTGGAGGTCCCTCTGCCACACTGAAAAGTATCAGGATGCATAAAAAGGCTCAATCGCTTTGATGCTTAACATAGTAACATAGTAATTTAGGTTGAAAAAAGACACAAGTCCATCAAGTTAAACCCTTCTACCTATCATTTGAGCTTTTGATCCAAAAGAAGGCAACAACCCTTAAGGAAGCTATTTTGAATTTTGCTTCCTATGGGAAAAAACTTCTTCTTGACTCCAAAGGGCAATCAGATTTCTCGTTGGATCAAAAAGTTCTATTATTAATGCTTATTCTATTATTAATACCCCTGTATGTTCTGCTTTTCTAAAAAAAACATCCAGACTATTTTTAAATGCATCTATTGTGGTTGATAGCACTACCTCTCTTGGCAGTGAGTTCCATAATTTTATTGTCCTTACCGTAATGAATCCCTTCCTTTGCTGCCTATGAAATCTTTGCTCTTCCAGTCTCAGGGGGTGACCTCTTGTTCTTTGTACATTTCTGTTAATGAACAGGTCACTGGAGAGCTCCTTATATTGGCCCTGCACATATTTATATAATGTTATCATATCCCCTCTAAGACGCCTTTTTTCTAAAGTAAATAAATGCAATTTTTTAAGTCTCTCTTCATGACTAAGAACCTCCAATCCCCTTATTAATTTTGTAGCTCTCCTTTGCACTTTTTATAGTTCCTTAATATCCTTTTTAAGGACTGGTGCCCACAATTGTACTGCATATTCAAGGTGAGGTCTTACCATTGATTTGTAAAGAGGCAAGATGATGTCCTCCTCCCGTGAATCTATACCTCGTTTTATACATGCCAATATCTTATTGGCCCTTGCAGCTGCTGACTGGCATTGGGCACTGTTGCCAAGTTTGTTATCTACAATGATTCCTAAATCCTTTTCGTTAGTAGTTTTTCCCAGGGAAATACCATTTAAAGTATACGTTGCTTTGGTATTATTTTTCCCATAATGCATAACTTTACATTTGTCTATATTGAACCTCATTTGCCACTTTCTTGCCCAGTTCCCCACTCTGTCCAAATCTTCCTGTAAAGAAAAAACATCAAGATTAGTCTTTATTACCTTACCTAATTTTGTGTCATCAGCAAACACTGAGACATGGCTCTCAGCACAACGTGGGAGATCATTAATGAACATTTTAAAAAGAAGTGGTCCCAAAACAAACCCCTGAGGTACTCCGCTCACTACCCTGGTCCAATTTGAAGCTTTACCATTTACAACAACCCTCTGTGTTCTATCTTTTAGCCAATTTTCAATCCAAATACATACATTTGCCCCCAATCCCAGTTATCTCAATTTGTAGAGTAACCTTTTGTGTGGAACTGTATCAAATGCTTTAGCAAAATCCAAATAGATCACATCAACTGCCACACCTAGATCAATATTTTTACTGACCTCTTCATAGAATGTTATTAAGTTTGTTTGACAAGACCTGTCTTTCACAAAACCATGTTGACTTTTACTAATTATATTCTGATTCAAGATGTGTTCTTGAGTGTACACCTTTTGCAATCCTTCAAATTATTTCCCCACTACAGATGTCAAGCTCACTGGCCTATAATTACCAGGCAGAGATTTTGATCCCTTTTTAAATATTGGAATGACATCCGCCTTTCGCCAGTCTGTTGGCACTATACCTGAACTGAACGAATCCCTAAAGATCATAAATATTGGTCTGGCCAGAATTATGCTTAACTCTCTAAGGACCCTTGGGTGTATACCATCTGGCCCTGGGGCCTTGTCTATCTTAACAGAGTTTAATTGCATAAACACTTTTTCCTGTGTCAGCCAATCCCATGTTTGCGGTGACTGTTCCGTAACTTCCGGTAGCATGGGCTCATCCATCTGTTCTTCCTTCGTATAAACAGAAGAAAAAAAAAGTATTTAAAATGTCTGCTTTTTCTCTGTCCTCACTTACCAAATTTCCCATTTAAGATAACAAGGGCCCAACATTTTCCCTCTTTAGCTTTTTTCCTTTTATATACTTATAAAAAAAAATTGGGGTTAATTTTACTCTCCTTAGCAATCCTTTTCTCGTTTTCTAATTTAGCCATTTTAATTGCCTTTTTGCAGGCTTTGTTGGCATCTTTGTATTTTATAAATGATAATGTTGATCCCTTGCTTTTATAATGTTTGAATGCCATTTTCTTGTTTTGAATTTCCTGTTTCATGGTACCGGTAAGCCACATTGGTTTTGATTTGTGTCTTTTGTATTTGTTTCCCAAAGGTATATATTGGGATGTGTACTTTTGTAATGTGTGCTTAAAGGCATTCCACTTGTCTTCTGTGTTTAGTCCATAAAACAATCGTTCCCAGTCTAAATGTTCAATTGATGCCATTAGTCCATCAAAGTTGGCCCTTCTAAAATTAAGTGTTTTGGTGGCATAGTTACCAATTTGCTTTTTTGCATTAATCTCAAACGAAACCATGTTATGGTCACTATTGCCCAAGTGTTCACTTACTTTGATGTTTGAGATAAGCTGCTCATTGTTTGTTATTACTAAATCCAGACAGGCATCCATTCTAGTTGGGGTGTCTACTAATTGTGCCATAAATGTGTTATTAAGCAGGTTCAGAAACTTGCTGCCCTTAGCGGAACTAGTTGTGCCACAATTCCAATCTATATCTGGGTAATTAAAATCTCGGCTGTGGTTCCCAATATATAGGACAAACTAAAAGACCATTTTGGAACATCTGGGGTTGATGAACAAAGAATGTGACAGATTCAAATACAGCTTACCGAATCATTGCCACAGTTGCCCTAAAGGCAACCCAGATAACATAAAATTTATGGGAATCGAATCAATCCCCAACACTTGGAAAAGGGGCAATAGATCCAAGAGACTACTCCAAAGAGAGGCTTTTTGGATATATACCATGCAAACCCTGAATCCCAAGGGCATCAATGTAGATTTTGAGCTAAAAGCATTTCTATAAGAGCTTCATAGTGGAAATAGTGTTTGTCCAGTTATATATATTTTTTCACATATATATACACTTGTTTTTTTATATACACATTTTTTTTATATATACATACATATTATACATTCAGTCCTTTTTTAAATTATTTATTTTTTAAATTTATACTTATAGATGGTTTAGAATAAAGAATATATTTTTTATTGTCATTTGTACTTAATTATTTATAAAGATACCTGTATAACAGTGTTAATGTTGATACGAAGTGTATAGAGTTAATACTAAGTTCATTTCTAATTCTCCATTCGGTTTATAGAATGGTATTGAACTCATTTGAACCCTCCATTCGGTTTATAGAATGGGGCTCGAGTTATCTCATTCATAACTTGCTCGGTTTATATTTTTTATCCGAGTATAGTGCTCGCATCTCCTAAACCGAACCACATAAACCAAAGACTCGCACTTTTGTTCTGATAACACATGCGCAATGCATGTGTTATCCGAACAAAAGTGCGAGTCTTCGATTTATGTGGTTCGGTTTAGGAGATGCGAGCACTGTACTCGGATAAACTTTAATACAAATCACTTCTGCGCATGCGCAGTTAGCGCAGATACAATACGAGCTTCAGATTTGTTTCGTGTTTTCAATACAAGAATCTGTTCTTTAATGCATGTTAGTTAAGCCAAATGATTCGGTTTTTGAACACTTTGGATCAATTTTAAACAAACGATCTGTAAGAGGACATTAAGCTGACGGACATATATAAGGAGAACTTTTTCCTGGACTTGTTATACCCCTGAGGAAGTCCAAAGGACGAAACGCGTTGGGTGACTTTTTGTTCCTGTGAAGCCACCGTATTCACCGTGTGTGCCTTGCTTCAAACCCGGAAGTCCTATCCAGCCCCGAGGTGCAAGGAGTGCTGGAGTTAAAGACAGGGTGTCCATCGTTTTTATTGGATTTTAACAACTTTTCAATATATTTTTTACTTTGTATTTTGGAATAAAAATCTTGCTACTCTGCATCCCATTTGGAGTTTGAATTTGCTTTACCTGCACTCTGAAAAATTGGAGGAGAGAATCCCTAAAGGGGGCAAGTATACCACTACATTTAATATTGTGCCTGATTCTATGCTCCTAGGTTATTAGGAGCTTTAATTGTGAGTGATTTTCTTGCTGCAATTGATTTCTTCGATTCTGTGTGATATACTGCACCATTGTGTTTTTTTTATCATTTTTTTCAGGCACATCATGATCCAGTGAACCTAAGGGTTCTAAGTATTAATACCATTTTTTCTTTTTTGCACATATTGCACATTGAATAATTCTTGTGTTTGTGTGGTTTAAGTATAATTTTTTCTTTTTTGCACATATTGCACACTGATTTATATTTATGTTTGTGTGTTTTCTAAGTATATTACACACGGACTAATTTCTATGTGTGTTTCAAAGCAAATTATATGCACATTTTGCACATATAGCACGGTTATTGTGTTTTTTTAAGTCATTTATCTGCAGATTTCATTGTGAATTTACTTATTTTGGCATTTTTATGTGCTATATTTTTATGCACATTTTGTATATTGCACGATCATTGTGTGTTTTTGCACGTTGTTTATCTGCACAAAATCTTTTTACTATCACATTTGTGTTGACTTATTGTCTAGGGTTTTATTATTTTTTATTTTATTTTTTGTATTCAAGTGTCCATGCACTGAGCGCCTGATTTTTCTCTTGTTCGCTGCACTATTTACCTACAGTTTCGAAGCTGTCTGTTTTTTTAGGTCAGGCTGCTGGTTCTCAGTGGACACCCATTTTATACATACACATAGTTATCATATACCTTGTTGGCACTATTTTTGCTGGTCCTTTCCCTTTTTTCTACATAATTAAAATCTCCCATGATTAGAACTTAATTCATATTTGCAGCCTTTTCAATTTGTAATAAAAGCTGATCTTCTCCATCAATGCTAATATTTGGTGGTTTGTCGCATACACCTACAAGTAATGTGCGATTCTTTTTAGCGTCTAAACTAATCTCCACCCACAGTGTCTCCACATCAGTTCCAGTTACGTCATGCACACCTTCCTTAATACTGGGCTTTAGTTTAGGATTTACATATAGACATATCCCTCCCCCTTTTCTATTTACTCTGTCCTTTCTAAAAAGTGAGTAGCCTTGTAAATTAACAGACCAGTCGTGGGTCTCATCCCACCACGTTTCTGTGATTCCGATTAAATCATACTGTTCAGCACGTACCAGTATCTCCAGCTCACCCATTTTGTTTGTCAAGCTTCTTGCATTTGCTAAAAGACATTTGAGATTACTACCCATTTTCTGTTTATTTGACAAACACGTAATGCCCTCAGGTTTAATTGTATGTACCTCCCTATGATCTATGTTAACCCCACCAGCGCTTTCCTCCTCCTTTGTCATAGCTGTACCCACCTTCCAATCTACTCTAGCTGCCATTGCTTCATTTTGATTATGATCTTGACCCTTCCCCCCCGAGCTTAGTTAAAAGCTCATCTAACCCTCTAGCCATCCTCTCCCCTAATACTACAGCCCATCCCGTCCAAAGAGTCTGTAGCCGACTGCAAAGTCTGCCCAGTGCTCCAAGAACCCAAATCCCTCTTGCTTGCACCACCTTCGCAACCACGCAGTAAACAAACAGTGATTGCTCCTTTTTATACCTTTGCAGTGCAGGAGTTTTTATACACGAATAGCTGTCAATTCATCATAGAGGGGCATGTAGTAAAAAAACGCAAATACATTTTATGTGCAAAACTATTTTTGCGCTTTGCTCCTACTGCAGTGCACTAAAAATGTAACTCTCAAATAGTACGTACAAGCAAATTGTGAATAAAAACTGCATAAATGCGAATAAAAACAGGCAATTTAGCGAATAAGCTAAACTCTTGAGCATGCGCAAATCTAATAGCAATTTATTAGCGCAACCGGAAAAATGCATGCTAAATAAAAATAAGCAGAAGAGGCGCAAATAAGGGGGAAAAAAATGCAAAATGTTACAAATAGTCGCAAATTGCTCCTTACTCACATTTTACATACTTTTTTTTACATACTTTTTTTTCGCACTGCACTTGTTTAATACATGACCCCCATAGTTCTTTGCTGAAATTATTCTTAGGAGCAATATTAATAATATGTTCTAATGCAATGTTTTTGGTACACAGTTAACATTTTATAGTTTTAGTAGTATGTTATTCTGAACAAAACAGCCAGGCAACTGATGTAACTGCTGCAAGAAGTATAGCAACTCTATGATGTGTTTCTTGTCGCAAGTTTTAACTTGTTGAATATGCCTAGACAGCTCATTTTGTTTCATATCCATAATTATATACATGCTTAGTTCCCAAGAACAAAGGTGATTGCACTGCCAGGATGGATCGTTTAATCTCCTTTTGATAATAAGAATCAGGTGGTCTCTTTAAACTCCACTCAAAGAGATTTTCGGCTTTCTTACTAAATAGTTAATCCTTCAAACACTGAAAGTTGAAATAGGGCCGGAGAAATAAATTAGCTTTGCTCAAAGTCTTGGCCATAACTTCAGTTTTTTGTGTCTGGGTGTCTTTAATCTGTTTACAATAGGTTTGTTTTTCTTTCATCTGTGGCTATTCAAAGATTAAGCTAAATCATTAACCACTTAGTGACATTACTTTTTTCACTTGTCCGACGCTTGGTGACATGGGCTGTTTTAACATTTCTGAGGTGTTTGTGTTTTGCTGTAATTTATTTCTGTCTCATTTAGTGTACCCGCACAAACTATATATTATTTTCATTGTTATAAGAAGGGCTTTCTTTTGATACCATTATTTTAATAATGGCATATAATTTGATGTAAAAAAAATAATAAAATATGGCAAAACATTTAAAATAATTTTTTTTTAAGACTTTTATTTGAAAAATCGTATACTCATGTACAAGAGACAACAAAAAAACACTGCTAAACAGTTTCTAATATATGTCCTGAATTCAGAAATAGCCTATGTTTTATGTTTTTGTGCTTTTTTATTCATGTTACAGGGCCAGAACTATAAGTAGTGCAAAGCTATTTTAAAATCCTTTTTTTCAAAATTAGCGATAGTGACATTGTAACACTGATTTCTGTACTAAATCCATGAATGACCCCCACCATGTACATATTTTTGAAAACTAGACAACTCAGGGCATTTAACTTGGGGTATTTTGACACATTTCATGTAGTCATTTTACCACCAATCTTTGCCAAAGTTTGCAGCAAAAAATCTTTTTTTTTTAATTTTTCACATAGATTGCAATTTAGGTAAACATTACCTTAAAATGTGAAGGGGTATTTCCAAATAACACCTCAATATGTGTTCAGCAGCATCTCCTGAGTACAGGGATACCACCCATGCATAGGTTTGTTGGTTTGTTTTGGGGCTAAAAGGCCACATTTAGGGAGTGTGCATTTTGGTTTTCCAACTTGGAATTCTGACATGCAGAAAATTTGCGCCCATGTCCCATTTGGGACATTTTTGAAGCCAGAAAGTGTATTCTACCCCACAAAGCCATATATTTTTTAAAACTAGACAACCTAGGGTATTTCAAATGGTAGTATTTTAACACTTTCCATGCACTAATTATACTACCAGCCTATGTCAATATTTTGGGTAGTAATTTATTTTCACATACATTGTACTTTGGGCATAAATTCACAGATCCTGTTATATGTCAGTGCCAAACAACACCTCAATATGTGTTCAGCAACATCTCCTGAGTACAGGGATACCACCCATGTATAGGTTGGTTAGGTTATTTGGGGGTTAAAAGGCCACATTTGAGAGGTGTGCTTTTTGGTTTTCCAACTTGGAATTCTGACGTGCAGAAAACCTGCGCCCATGTCCCACATTTTTGAAGCCAACAAGTGTATTCTACCCCACAAAACCATACATTTTAGCAAACTAGACACCCTAGGGTATTTCAAATGATAGTATTTTAACACTTTCCATGCACTAATTCTACCACCAGCCTTTGTCAAATTTTAGGTTAGTAATTTTTTTATGTTTTGTTTCCACATACATTGTACTTCAAGCATGAATTCACAGATCCTGTTATGTGTCAGTGCAAAACAACACCCCAATATGTGTTCATCAACATCTCCTGAGTACAGGGATACCACCCATGCATAGGTTTGTTGGGTTGTTTGGGGGCTAAAAGGCCACGTTTAGGAGGGGGTGCATTTCCAACTTGGAATTTTGACATGTAGTCAGCCTGCGCCCATGTTCCATTTGGGACACTTTTGAAGCCTGTCAAAGTATTTTACCCCATCAAACCATATATTTTGGAAAACTAGACATCCTAGGGTATTTAAAATTGTGGTATTTTAACACTTTCCAAGTGCTAATTCTACCACCAACCTATGTCAAAGGGTTGGGATGTCATTTTTTCCCCACACACATTGTAGTTCAGGCAGGAATTTTCAGATTCTGGTATTTGCCACAGCCAACCAACACCTCAATATGTGTTCAGCAACATCTCCTGAGTACAGGGATACCCCCCATGCATAGGTTTGTTGGTTAGTTTTGGGGCTAAAAAGCCACATTTAGGGGGTGCGCAATTCCAACCTAGAATTTTGACATGTAGTCAGCCTGCGCCCATGTTCCATTTGGCAATAAATGCAGTGTGCACCCATACAACATATAATCTTAATAATTTTAAACATTTTTAATAATTTTTAAATATTTTTAAAAGCACCTAGCTTAGATGAAAAAATATTGGAGATTTAGTCACAATATATGGCCATATTTTGCTTAGCCCACCACTACGCCAAAGTACTCCAAACTTGGTGAGTCCTATCTCTAGCTACTTACTTGGAATGAATCTTTCTGACAATCTGTCTTGAACTAGAATTTATACAAATCTCACTGGACACCATATACAGAGCACCTGTGAGTGGGTGGAGTGCACGCCCAAAAGCTGGTCAGGCTTCTTAAATATGCAAAAACAATGGTTTGGACAGCACCCCAGAACCGGCGTATGTTGCACAGAGCACCACTAAGCGCCTAGCTTAGATGAAAAAATATTGGAGATTTAGTCACAATATATGGCCATATTTTGCTTAGCCCACCACTACGCCAAAGTACTCCAAACTTGGTGAGTCCTTTCCCTAGCTACTTACTTGGAATATTTTTTCATCTAAGCTAGGTGCTTTTAAAAATATTTAAAAATTATTAAAAATGTTTAAAATTATTAAGATTATATGTTGTATGGGTGCACACTGCATTTATTGCCTTTATTGTAAAAATTGTGGTCGCCTTAGTGGTGCTCTGTGCAACATACGCCGGTTCTGGGGTGCTGTCCAAACCATTGTTTTTGCATGTTCCATTTGGAACATTTTTGAAGCCGTCCAATGAATGTTACCCCATCAAACCATATATTTTTGGAAAATAGACATCCTAGGGTATTTCAAATGGTGGTATTTTAATACTGTATATGTACTAATTCTACCACCAGCCTTTGTAAAAGTTTGTGGTAGTTCTTTTTTGGGAGTTTTTTTTCCACATGCATTGTACTTCAGGCATGAATTCACAGATTCTGGTATATGTCACTGCCAAACAACAACCCAATATGTGTTCAGAAACATCTCCCGAGTACAGGGATAGCACCCATGCATAGGTTTGTTGGTTTGTTTTTTGGCTAGAAGGCAACATTTGTGAGATGCGCGTCTCAAAATTCCAACTTGGAATTTGACATGTAGTCAACCTGCGTCCGTGTCCTATATGGGATATATCTTTGAAGCCAGCCAATGTAATTTACCCCCACCAAACCATATATTTTTTAACGGTAGACACCCATCACTCCTTGTGGCAAGGGCTCAGCAGCCACCGATACATCACTAGTTGATGTATCAGAAAGCTGACCAGGGTCAAAATCGAACCCTGAGTCCGGGGCCTCAGAATCAGTGCGTAAGCAGTGATCTCGAGCAAAGAAGGGGTTATTAGCTCTTAGAAGAGCCTATCTAGTACTGTAATACATTACAGTACAAAGTAATTAATCCATAAAACAGTGCAGACAGCAAAACATACTGTTGCTGTGCAAGATTACTGCTTATACAGTGATGAATGGCAGGGAAGGGGTTAATACACAGTGAAAGACTTTCATAATCTCTGCCAATTTTATAAAATGTTATTTTATATCACTAATACTGATCTGTCTCTTTCCGTCACAAAAATGTAAGTGAGGAGAGGGAGGCAGATCAATATTTGTGAATATTGATCCGACCAATTTTGATCTGACCAGGGCGAATGGTGAGCTTAATTGAGGTATCACCAAACCGCCTTTGCCACTAATTCGCTGTGACTGATCGCTATGCGCTCAGACAGCTTTAAAAAAAAAATCTCAAATACTTTTACTTTACATGTAATCCCCTAGCGGGTATATGTAAAAATAAAAATAAAAAAAAATATGCAGACAGATAAAAATTGCTTTGGCGTCAATATCATTGCGTAAGCAGTGATCAACGGCAAAGAAGGGGTTAATAACTCTTAGAAGAGCCTTTGTAGTACTGTAATGAATTACAGTACAAAAAAATTAACCCCTAAAAAATGCCCAAACAGCAAAAATAAATGCGCTGATGTGCACGATCACTGCTTATGCAAGATCAGTGGCAGGGAAGGGGTTAAACGCAGGGAATTGCTTTAATACATTTTTTTTATTGTTTTATTATTCGTGTGTTGTGTATTTATTGTTTTTTGTACTTTTACTTACTTTTCTTACTTTGATCTGTCTCTCTCCCTCACTAAAAAAAATGTGAGGAGAGGGAGGCAGATCATAACTGGTCAGATCAATATAGGGTTAATATTTATCTGACCAGTCAGTGGGGATGCTCAGCAGAGCATCCCCACTGCTTGTCAGTGTTCCTGGCAGTCACTGATTGAAGAGGCAATCGTGTGACAGCCAGAGAGCACAGGAAGCAGGTACTTCCTGCCTCCTGTGCTCTTGCCCTTAGAAGGGCAGCGCCATCTTGGTCACACAGTGACCAAGATCGTGCAATTTGTTTTTGTGTTCCTGATTGCCTCGACTTGCAAGGCAATCAGAAACACTTTCTGAGCATAGGAAGCGAAAGATTCGCTTCCTATGCTCGTTTTTGAAATGCACGTCTTTTAAAGGCGCTGTGCCTTTAAAACCAGCATTTCAATCGCTCTCCGGAGCGATCGAAATGCCGACGGGCATTTTTTTTAGTATTGTACGATGCTTCCACACGGAAGCATCGTTACAATACCATTAGAGCACTGAAAGCGGAAAAACTCCGCTTTCAGTGCTCATTTTGACACAGGACGGACTAGGTCCGTCCTGTGTCACTAACGCCTCGGCACACAGGACGGACCTAGTCCGTCCTGTGTCGCCACGGGGTTAAATGATTTCATTAGATGTCAGAACAGCCGTGTCAGGGTTATTTTTTTTAATGAAGTACTGTCAATCAAATCAATATCTGCTCATTTCTCTAAAACAAATAATTAGAAATCCTCTTACTGTATGCATAACAGAGAGAAATTGAAATGAGAGAAGATGCCAACTAAAGATTGTAAGTGACTGCAAAACAATTGAAGGCGCCCATGTGAAAATTAGCAAATATGAATAGGACTTATCTTGATTCCTATCAGGATGCTGTAGGTCTTTGCTGGGGCTATATATAGGGAGGGAGACATAGAAAAACACTCTATAATATGGTAGTTATAAGCTCTAGTCAGGTATAGACATTTCTCCTCAATGGAAATGAACTCACAAAGTGCAACTCTATGCAACCAGCTCATGTATAGCACAATATTAGCTAGAAATGTCCTCATTCAGTCTGCTGTTGTATGTGATATATTTCACCCGTCTGGCCCGCCCTTGTATCCTATTACCGTACCTCTTTTTCTCTGCCTCTCAGATCTCACTCCTGAGGACTGTAGTTAAGCGGCGCGCATGATCTGCGAGATCTGAGAGGCGCGCATGTGTGAGATCTGAGAGGCAGAGAAGGAGGTAATAGGATACAAGGGTGGGCCAGACGGGTGAAAGAGGCGTGTTTTTCTGGGCACAGCGCCACTCTCTTTTTTCCATACCCCGGATGCCTGCAGCTTGCTCCGCCCTCTGATAGTCTTGCAGTGGTTGGCTGATTGATTGGCTGGTTGATTGATTGGCTGGATGATTGATTGGCTGGTTGGTGGATTGGCTGGTTGATTGGATGGTTGTATACTGGGTACCACATACAGTACAGCACCAGTATCTGTACCTGTTCATACAGTATAGCACCAGTACAGCACCAGTATCTGTACCTGTTCGTACAGTATAGCACCAGTACATCACCAGTATCTGTACCTGTTCATACAGTATAGCACCAGTACAGCACCAGTATCTGTACCTGTTCATACAGTATAGCACCAGTACAATACCAGTATCTGTACCTGTTCATACAGTATAGCACCAGTACAGCACCAGTATCTGTACCTGTTCATACAGTATAGCACCAGTACAGCACCACTATATGTACCTGTGCATACAGTACAGTATTCAAATGTCCAACAGTCAAAACCCCATCATGGATCCACCAGCAAGAAGAAAGAAATATGAAGCCAGTTTCAAACTTAAAGTTGTAAACTTTGCTATGGAACATAACTGCGCTGCTGCAAGACAATATGGAGTAACAGAAAAGATAGTTCGGGACTGGAATGCAAATGAAAAAGCATTAAAGAGTATGCCAATTGGTAAATGTGCATTAAGAAGAGACACCCCACATTAGCCAGAACTCGAAAAACATGTAGTAGACATGGTGAATAAGCATCGCCAAAACGGTTATGTAGTGACACTAAATAAAATACGTTTGTTTGCACTTCAGTGGGCCAAATCTAACCCAGATCACAGCAACAGATTTAAGGCCACTGTATCCTAGTGTACTAGATTCATGGGAAGGCATAATATGGTACTGAGGCAAAAGACGAAAATTGCCCAAAAATGACCTGCAGATCTTGATAGCAAAGTAAATAGTTTCCATCGATACGTAATACAACAGCGCACTAAACATGGCTATGTGTTAAGTAGTATTGGAAATTTGGATGAAACTCCAATGAATTTTGATATGGTTGGAAATAAAACTGTCCATCAAAAAGGTGAAAAAACAATTTTAAAACAACAGGACATGAAAAGTCCAGTTTTACAGTGGTACTAGGATGCACAGCTGATGGCGCCAAACTGAGACCAATGATTATTTTTAAAAGAAAAACAATGCCCACACTCAAGTTCCCTGTTGGTTGTTTTGTACATGTGAATGAAAAAGGCTGGATGGATGAAGAAGGGGTAAAGCTATGGCTTGATAATGTATGGAGCAGGCGACCAGGTGAACTTATTCAAAAACGTAGTCTATTGGTGTGGGATATGTTCAGGGCTCATTTAACTCCCAGCACCAAGCAAAGGCTTGCAAGACTAAACACAGATGCAGCAGTTATTCATGCAGGATTGACATCGTTGGTACAGCCACTGGATGTGTGCCTAAACAAGCCATTTAAAGATCGCATTTGAGAACAGTGGAATGAATGGATGGTTAGCGGCAAAAAGTCATTCACAAAAGGAGGAAACATGCGTGCATCACAGTTGGATGTTTTGTGCAAGTTTGTCAAAAAAGCCTGGAATGATATTGATGCAGAAACAGTAATCAAGTCTTTCAAGAAGTGTGGCATATCAAATTCATTAGATGGTATGGAGGACGACTGTTATGACAATATGAGACAAAATGGACACATGCTTGTCATACAGCTAAAATGGTGCTTAGACGCTAGAGACATTTCCTCTGCAAGCTGCAACCCCCCTTCTTTCCCCTTCTTGCTTGTGCAGCTTTACTAAGATACGTGTATATTTGCATAAGCATGCCTATTGTTGTACATATAACCAATTAACTAAGTAACACAATATGTCCCATCTCCTGTAGTGTATATCAAGCTATATCACACCCTATAAAGTAGAGATTTGCTTTGACCCCACAGCGTGTGTCAGTGTCTTTTCTCTCCGTGCACGTATCATATCTAACTAATTTGGACCAACACATCAACATAACTGACCCTTGATCAGATCCGAAACAGTTGGCGCCTAATGTGGGGCACACGAGAGACCTCCTGGCAGGACACCCCCCCAAACCATCGGACAGAGGCGAGGCACATCAACGGACACCGGGACTGAAGCCCGTGATTGAGGTGAGGAAGTTTATCATCTTACCTACAAGTGTCACTTAGTGTAATCTTCGTATATCTGTCCGAGGGAGGGTGTGACACCAGCCAGAGGCATCGTGTGGGCATGACAGTAAGAATCCCATATGTTGAAAATATCTTGATGTGTTGTATATAGTGGCGAGAACTTTGAGTGACTAACCTATATCTACGTAAAAGAATAAGTCTACCTCAAAATTCCTGCAAATTCCTAAATTTGCATTCTACCACATTTATATACAGTAAATGGACACACGTGCAAACATAAAATGTTAATTTGTTGCATTCTAATTTTTGTTATTATTAAGGCACAGTACCCCATGTGATACATGGTGAGAGAAAATTAAGATGTTGTTTAAAGTTTTAGATGCAAGACAAGTTTTTAATGTAATGTTTTTAGTGTCATGTTATAAACAGACAAGTTGTGTTGTTGGAGTTGTAGGAGTTAATGGTGAAGTTGAGAGAAAGCTTCCCCAGAAGCCCCCCTTCTCTCTGACAGTCTATTTGCAGATAAGAGAATTGTAGCAGCAGCTGCAAAATTATTATTATTTTTTTCTTTTTGTGAAGTGAGGGGGAGAATGGGCCAGAATTCCAGTTACTGTTAGTTGTTGAGAAGTTTTGTGTGTTATGGTTATATAGTCTAATCATGATAGTATATGTCCTAATGGTAAAGAGATACATGATTATTATGTATGAGAACATATTCTCACATTATCAATGGATTAAACTATGATTATAAAAAGAGTAATAATATTTCAAGAACAAAAGAATGGTTCAGCTTGACAAGTTGTTATAATTATATTGCAACACAGACTAGCAGTAATACCGTATTTGCTCGAAAATAAGACTACGTTTTTTATAAGACATGGATCCAGGTCCCCCGCAGAGCTGCAGGGGACCTGGATTCCCCTCTCTAACAGCCGGGTCCTTCCATCTTCATCATAAAGGTCCTGGAGGTCATGCCGGGCGGCAGCAGGGGAGGTCTGCGCTCATCGTGCAGACATCCTTCGTTGCCTCCACTAGGCACCAGGGAGAATCGGGCAGCCGGGGGATGTCTGCACAATAGTGCAGACATCCTTCATGCGGCCCGACACTTCCGTCTATTATGACGGACCAGCTGTCCGTCATAATAGACGAAGTGTCGGGCAGCATGGAGGATGTCTGCACGTATCGTGCAGACATCCCCCGACTGCCCCACTAGCCACCAGGGAAAGAAACAAGGTGGGGGGGAGACACAGACAGACAAGGGGAGGGAGGGAGGGGGGGAGACACAGACAAGGGGAGGGAGGGAGGGGGAAGAGAGAAAAGGGGAGGGGTGATAGAGAGAGACAAGGGGGGGTAGAGAGAGACAAGGGGAGGGGGGAAGAGACAAGGGAGGTGGCGAGAGAGAGAGAAGTTTGGGAGGGAGGGAGAGAGAGACAACGCTGGGGGGGGAGAGAGACAGCTGCGGAGGGGGAGAGAGGCCGCATTTGCACATAAAAGGAAATAAAAACAAGAAATGCATTTGTATAATATCAATTTTTTATTAAATATTAAAAAGCAATTTACATATATACAAGTTACACTTTTTTTCCTATAGGGTAGTATTTTATTCAGGATTTTAGTTTTTTTCCTAAAGGAATATACAAAGTTTGGGGGGTAGTCTTATAATCAGGGTCGTCTTATAATTGGGCAAATACGGTACTATGTTTTAATTATATTTTAATGTGGAGATTAATAAGATTAGAGACAACAAAATAAATGTAAGTCACAAATCAAATTATTGAAGATGTTTAGTGAAATATTGCATGCTACTAACTGGAATTGTTTCAAGTTTTATTTTGATATAGATCAAAGCTGTACAGCCAACAAAAGACAAGTTCAAAGTGCACCAAATAATTCAATGGTGATCATAATTATTTCTAAAGAAAAAGTTTATTTTTAAAAGAAGAAAACTTTTCCAATTCATGTAACAGGATTCTCACAAAGTTTATCGGAATATTGTTGTGAACGTTGTTCAAATCAACTCCTCCTGGATCCACGTTATTTATGTAAAGCACATTCCTGTACTGACAAACAGGCCAACAAAGGAGCAGCAAGTTAGTGTTTTGATGGGCATAATAAACCCTGACCACTAGCCAACATAAGCCAAGATTTTACCTTAATGGGTAACTCGTAAACAAATCACCCAGGAGTCTGCAACAGACACAACAGTCTAATACAGATCATCATTCTTGGGAAGTATATTTTCATTGAGTATATATGTATAACATTGTTATTGATGATTTGTAATTTTTGTGGTAAAGATTTGTTTGATTGTTTTATTATGGGTATGTTTGGAGTATAGTGAATTTTTTAAATGTAACAATCAGATTGACTCTAATAAACACTATTTAGTCGACCCATAAATAAATTGTATTTTGATAGTATTTTGTGCGGAATTTTATATAGAGAATGTTAAGGACGTTTTTCAGGTATTTTGAAATAAGTTCGTTTTTTGTAAAAAAGTTTAATCAAAAAGGATTATGGATTTAAGTAGTAGGTTAAAAAGTGTTCACAGGTAGTCCGTGAGATTCCCTGAGACTATGAAATTGGCTAGGATCACTTGGAGCGAAACTTGTAAGTGGTTTGGCATGTGTGATATCAGTGTTGCTAATTGTCTGTGTTTATGTTGTTTATTTCAAGGGTCTCATCCTCAAGTGCATCCTGACCACTGACATCATGCCCCTACGTGAAGACTGGAAGATACTGCTCAAATATTCCCCATTATAGAAGCTTACAGTGCAATTAAGCTTTATGACCTACCAATGTGTGAAGTCGAGGAAGTGTGCCTTATCACCTTGGATCCAATGATTTTATTTTTTTTTTTATATTTAAATCTTTATTCAATTTTCCATATGAAAACAGAAAAAAAAGAAATAAAAAACAAAAAAATAGTACATAAGACCAAAACACATACAATACATAATACAGATTGATTTGTATGTCAATAAACATCTAAATTCTAAATTTCCAAATCATGGAAACATACTATTATAAAAGACATCATTACACCATTGCAAAAACGTATCAGTGTGTTTCATAAACGTCCGAACAAGAGAAAAAAAGAAAAGAAAGAGAGAAAAAGAAAAGAAAGAAGGAGAGGGAGAAAAAAAGAAAGAAGATTATATACATCGTCCACCTTTCGCTCTCTTTCATACTGACTACATACCTCATTCATACCAGTGTCTTTTTGATAGGCGGGGAAAGGGCAGGGGCCAGAGAGGGTCGCGGGCCAGGGCCTACCGGGGGCAGCGCCATACGTCAGCCTTCCTGTCTCATTACCAACCTCAAGGGATCCAATCTCTCTGTCCATATAATTCAGTCTGAGACAAAGGCCCAGTCCACCCAGACTTTGTCATATACAGATCTATCAACCCTGGTGTAGCCAAGGAAGTGTTTTTCCGAGGAGGCATGGAACTCAATTTAATATCTTTTTTCATTCCAAGTCGGGATATCAGTTTTCCTCCAGTATCTAGAGAGACAAATCCTGAAGGTGGAAAGCACGTTGATACATAGCATTTTCTTATATTTATCTCTAGTTGGTAAGTCCATATGGAATAAAAATGTATGGGGTTTCAAGTCGATCTTACAGGCATACAGAGTATCAAATATTGTTTCCAATTTATCTTTGTGCATACGTAAAAGATCGCAACCCCACCAGATGTGAAGTTGAAAACCCTGTGCCTTAAAACATCTCCAACATAGGTCATCACCCTCTATCGAAAATTTAGCCAAACGTGTAGGTACCATGTACCACCTGTGGATTAATTTATAGTATTGTTCCTGAATATTAACACAATGCACTGCCTTCCTCATTTCGTTCCATGCGCCACACCATGTTAGATAAGGGAATGAAGTTCTAAGTTAGTTCTCCCACTGAACTATTGCTGGGGGTTTTCTTTCCGGAGCATATGTTTCTAGGAACTTTAATGTCCCAGAGAGCATGTTTCTTTTTACTGGTTGGGAAAGAAATGTCTCCCATTCTGTGTGGTCAGTGGGAGAATTTACATTAAGAAAATGTTTAATTCTAAGGTAGTTGAAAATTTGATTTGTAGAGATAGAAAATTTCTGTGTCAAAATCGGAAATGGGATCAAGGAATTTTCCAAATATAACTCACCAATTGTCATAATTCCTTTCTCTACCCATGTCGTCAAATTCATGTCAGGGAAACATAATGTTAGAACCTGAAGTGGAGCCGATTTAGAGATACCATTAACGATTGCTACTGTTCTTTTAAATCTAAAGAGTGTTGACAATCTCTAACTATTGTAGCAGTAATATTTAGATTTTTCAAGGCCCTTTTTGTTAACCAGCATAATAAGGATAGATCATCTATATTAAATTGTGTACTTTCTGTGTTTATCCACAGGGGGGAATTATTGTCTTTGTGGTTCCAAGCTTTTATATGAGCAATTTGGCAACTTTCATAGATATTACGAATATCCGGGTATCCCAGGCCTCCTTTGCTCAAGGGGGATTTTAAAGTCTGGCTAGGTATTCTAGGTTATTTGCTGACCAAACAAATTTAGTAAAAAGGAGTTCAAATTCCCATATTCTCACTGTCGATATTTTATAGGGAATAGTTCTAAATAGGTAGATCAGTTTCAGGAGAATATAAGCTTTGAGAATATGTATCCTTCCCAGCCAGGAGAGTTCTATCCTAACCCACTGTGAGATATCTTTTTGTAGAGCCGTAAATAAAGTAGAGTAGTTAGATTCAACCATTCCGTTCAACTTAGGGGTTAACTTCACTCCCAGATATTCTATAGTATCTGAGCAGCTGGTTTTTTTGCCCAATTTCTGAAGAAGATTGAGTTGGGATGGTTTCAGAAAAAATTATATAAGCTGTGTTTCAGAGATGTTTATACTATAATTAGATAATAAGCTATAACGGTCTACTTATTCCAGTAGAACAGGAATCGATGAGTCTGGATCTGATATTGTTAAGAGCACATTGTCCACATAGAGTATTATGGAGTTCATCTGTTTCCCAATCTGGATCCCCTTTATCTGTTGGGATTGACGTATATATTCAGCTAAAGGTTCAATGGTCAGGGCATACAAAAGTGGAGCTAATGGGCATCCCTGACGGGTTCCATTATTTATAGGGAATAGATCAGAAGCCAGGGAAGGACCCACTATCGTTGTGTGCGGGTGTGAGTATAAGGCCATTATCATATCATAAAAGGTCCCCTCAATACCAAACGTCCGGAGGGTCATGGACAGGAATCTCCAGTCCACCCTATCAAAAGCTTTTTCTGCATCTAGTGCTATTATGAGCGCTGGAGATTTCCTTTGGTGTATTACTTCCATTATACCCAAGACCCTGCGGATGTTGTCTGCACCCGATCTGCCCGGGACAAACCCGGACTGGTCTGGATGTATAAGATCTGTAATTATCATCTTCAATCTGTTGGCTAATATTTTAGAATAAATCTTGATATCTAAATTAATCAGAGAGATTGGTCTGTAGTTGGTCACCATACTTGGGTCCATCCCTGGTTTCGGGGATATAGAAGCCTCCAACATTTCAGGTGGAAACCCTTTACTCGGGTTTATTGAGTTAAAAAGTCTGGTCAGAACCGGGGAGATAACGGGATTTAAAATTTGATAAAAAATGGTTGGATACCCGTCAGATCCAGGTGCCTTCCCTTTTTTTAAATCTTTAATGGTATTATTTACTTTCATAATTGTTGTTGGTCGATTCAGGATGGCCACTTTGTCTCTAGTAAGTCTTGGGAGTCTTAATGCCTCAAGAAAATCAGAGATATCTGCAGTAGAAGAGCTGGATTGTGGTAAGTTGTATAGGGATTCAAAGTATCTTTTAAAGGAATCTGCTATCTGTGTTGGCGAAAGGCAGGTTTGACCTTCATAGATTATTTTTTTTATCCTATTACTTGCATTCATCCTCTTAATTTTCTTGGTCAACTCTTTCCCTACTTTATTATTACTATAGTACCACTTGCTTTTCAATCGTGACAGCATATAATCAGTATTGCTTTTTAATCTCTGTACTATCTGTTTTTTGTACCTCATTGATTTCCTTGGTTATTTCACAGGTAGGGTTAGATTTATGTTCGCTTTCTAATAGTGCTAAAATAGCATAAAGCTCCGCCAGGTCTTTACCCCTCTGTTTCTTGAGCCACACTCCCTTTTTGATTAAGTACCCTCTCAAAACACATTTCAGAGCACACCATAGCGTATGCTCAGATATGTCTTGAGTGTCATTTTCTTCTAGGTAAGTTTTAGCCTGATCCAGCAGTTCCTGTCTACTTTCTGGAGTGTTTAAAATCTGCTCATTTAACCTCCATTTGTTACGTACTCTGTATGCCTGGTCCGACCTAATTACCAAAAGGACCGGTACGTGATCTGACCATGTGATGTGTCCGATGCTGGAGGAAATACATCTATCCAGCATGGGGCCCATCACAAGGAAATAGTCTATTCTTGAGTAGGGTAGATGGACTTTTGAAAAGAATGTATAATCTTTCTGGGTTAGATGTTGTGTTCTCCACACATCGTACAGGTTTTGTTTGAGTAAACTAGAGGAAAATTTCTCTGCTCTAGCTTTCATGCGAGAGGCGCATTTACCCATTTTTGTAGATTTCCTATCTAGTTCCAGGTCAGCTACTGAGTTAAAATCCCCTCCGATTATTACCATTCCTCTTGCAAATTTCTCAATAGATGTTACTGTCGAGTTTATAAGTTCAATTGGATTATCTGATGGAGCAGAACAGGTTCACCAATGTAAGTAAAACTTTGTTGATCTTACATACCAGTATTACTCTTCTACCCTCCCGATCCGTATCGTGATATAAATATTAAAATTTATTTCGGCCGCTATAATTATTGTTACTCCTCTTTTTTTTTTATTAGGCAAGGAGGAAGAGTATACAGCCGGATATCTGTGATATCTCCATAAGTTTCCCTGATCCTGTCTCCAGTGTGTTTCCTGTATGACGGCTACATCCACCCGCTCTTTTTCCGTCATCCCATATAAGCAGGATCTTTTATATGGAGAGTTTAGACCCTTAGAGTTGATTTACATTAATTTAAGTGGCATAGTTAGTCTAATAGCTGTTTACTCAGCCAGCTCCCGGCCTTGGCTTGTTGAGCATCATGGCAGATGTGGATTGATTCTGTCCTGGTAAATAATTCTAGTGGGGAAGCTGCAAGATTATTTTAATCCATGTTCTCGGAGACATATGGTTGTGTCCGAAAATGTTTTCCTCAGCGTCCTAGTGTGTGTCGACAGGTCTGGGAACAGACTAAGGGGCGAAAAATTTGGAAGACCTTGATGGATTTTTCCGAAATTCTTTCATCAGTTCATCCCTCAGCCTGGAGCTTCCCAGACAGGCAATAGTGTCTCTGGGACCAGCCGATTGCGACATATTAGAGGGTTTTGGTAATCTGTGAATCCTCTCCACTGCATACGGATGAATCAGTTTAGAGTCGACATAAGTGTTGAGAACTTCTCCCATACAGGATTCCAGGTCTACAACATCTTCTGCAATCTTAAGCTCCAGTTCAGAGAAAGACTTTTTTGATATTTCACACTGGGATTGCATTACTTCAAGCTTTGTGTGTAGCACTGCTATTTCACTGGTCTGGAGCTTTAAGGATTCCCTTAATTGCAGAATTTCCTCTCTAAATTCAGCTAGATTTGTATCCAGGTCTGTTTTAATTCTCCAATACAAAGCTGCCACTAGGTTTACTTGTGTTATAAATCCTGGTGTTTCTTGTAGGGATAATTCCATCGTACAGTCCAAGGAGCTTTTTTCCATTACAAGTGAAGCATTAGGCCCTTTGGTTGAGTAGTAAGAATCGATATGTAGGGCTTTATTATTTTTATGAGAACTTTTCAATTTCTCAGTCTTTTCCTGTTTTCTCAATTCTTGGCGGCATGTTTCCTTTAGCATTAAGTGTATTTCAGCTCACACGATTATTCCTAAACTATGTACATAAATTTTGTTGTATTGTTGCGTTATTTACAAATTCATAGTTTTTACATTTTCCATATGCTGGACTTAAAGCGATAGTTAGCAGGTGTTCTAACTCTGCCCCTGCAGAATATCTGTGCCAAACCACAGTTATGTGAAAAAGGACACTGTACTTCCACTGAGTCTGGCTGTGGGGACCCACCAGCTCCCAGTAGTGCCCCACCGATTCAACAGCAGTAAGTCCTTTGTAGACCTTTATGGACTCTATAGCTGGTTAAGTTTCACTTTCCTTTGCGAATGTCCACAGCTACAGAGAGGTGGTTTTGTGCCGCTTCCAGTAAATACATTGTTATTTTAACATTTTGACAATTGTGGCACGTGTGAGGAGGGAGGGGGTAGTAAGGCCACCGTCCGCACTGACAGAAAGGCAGTATGAAGAGGAGAGAGACCACTTAACAGGCAAAATTGCTTTAGGTGTTCCAAACGTTGTATTAATATACACCAAGTTTTAATTCGTACTTGCCCGATCCTGAGAGAGACGAGTCATAGGAACAGTCCGATAGACCTTGTCCCAGCCTCTTCCTCAATCTCTCGGTCAGTAGGCAGCGGAGGAACAGATAATTCTCCTCCTCTTCTCTGCTGAATTATTTCTGCCTTGGCCCACCTCCTACTCAGCTGTCCTTGTCAGACAGGGAACTTTGAGGAAATCAGTTGCCCCAGATCGAGGTAGTATCAGCGCCTCTTCTCCAACATCCTCCGCCAGAAGCTCGGCACGCCCTCACGCACAACGTGTACTTATCACCCCATCACCCCATCATTGATTATGTTGACCAGGCAACTCCTGATGGTTATCCTTAAAAACAGACAATGTCAATTTCTAAGAATAAAAGGGGAGAAAAGTATGAATATTATATGGACTGTAGGGGCCTCTGGAGTTACGTAGTGGATGGGAGACCATATTGTTTTGTCCGCTGCCATTTTGTCTGACTGATGCTTTATGTCTGAATGCATGCCATTTTGTGTGTTCTGAATGCATGTTCAGCTCCAAGTCACTTTAAAGTATTTAGTCAACCACAGCCCCTGGAATGGCAAACTCCGGAATAATATGTTTTATTTTTTACATGTATCTATTGGTTTTAGACAACTGCTAACTAACAACCTTAGGGGTTTTATTAGGCAGGGTAAGAGGAGCAGTGAACAATAGATATTTAATTTGTTTTTTTCTAGCAAGAGCAATGAGAGGTGCATCTTATCTCAAGGCAAGGACATGGGCAGCAGATGTTCTCTATTATCAGTATATGCTCCAGAACCTTCCTGTACCAGCCTAAATAATGTAACCAAGTATGTAATGTTTGTTTTACACCTATATTTCTTAATACATCTTTGGTGCCTATATGTGCAAAATTATATAGTTTTGTGACCACATGTGTTTTTGGGTCATCAGGTTATGCTATTATGTAATGTCTGTACCATAGTTAGATAGTTATGGCAGGCCTTCAATATTTAAGAGAGAGATACTTTGAATTTTTTCCAATAGTCCAATATCTCTGCTGAGTGAAGCCAAGGTCTGCTCAGTCGCCAAAGGTCTAAACCTAATCAGTATTGTCCTGAGGCAGTCCGGTAAAACAGGACAGCCATAGTCAGTTATTATAAGCTTTATTATGGATGCAGTATGTTTGATTGAATATGTTGTCTTAATTTATCAGACCACTCTAATTTTATCCTACAGTAGTTAAATAATATAAGAAAAGTGGCCACATATCTCAAGTAGGCCACAGGTTTTGATTGGACATTTGGAATATGCTCATAGTTAGAAGATAGTTAAGTGTTTTGTTTTAATAATAGTAGTTATAGGTGCTTTATATATAATAATACAATGCGCTAAATGCACCATTGCTAAAGCTATGCAATCAAGCAAGAGAAAGCCTTCAGAAAATGTTCCTTCTCTATGATATATCAAAGACGGCAATAAAGTTATTCATAATAGCATATGGATAAAAGAGTGGAACTGGACGGTTAACCTGGGATTGCAAGGTTTAAACTAAAAAGTTTAAACTAAAAAACTAAAAAGAGCTGACTTCACATTTACACTGTTTAGCTTAATTTTATGTATTCATCTCTTATCTGAAGAGTTCTCAGCATTGAAATGGTACTAGGAGGGCCTGGAACTGTAAGTCCATAGTATCACTATTTTTATTATCACCCGAGCGCATTAGAACAGTGTTTAATGTTCTCCTCACTATTCAAGGCCAAGATGTAAGCAAATAATCCTTTTTCACTGTCAGCAGATTTCTTTCCAAATTCTGGAACTTTCCACTCTTTTAGATATGAATGTAACAGTTATTTAGCATAGCACCTTAGGGACAGCATCTGACTTCCCTATGTGCAAAGTCTGTAACAAGGGGGGTGATGGACAAGCCATCACTCGTCTAACGTGCAGCAAGAAAAGAGTTCCGAGGCACATTGGGACAGATGAGCTAGGGCCCGATAGGTGTTAGGGACAGTCTACAATCAAGTGATCCAAGGGGGGACTTTTATGGCAATATTAGACAAAATGGACACTTGCTTGTCATACAGCTAAAATGGTGCTTAGAAGCTAGAGACATTTCCTCTTCAAGCTGCAACCCCCCTTCTTTCCCCTTCTTGCTTGTGCAGCTTTACTAAGATCCGTGTATATTTGCATAAGCACGCCTATTGTTGTACATATAACCAATCAACTAAATAACACAATAGATGCCCCCTTCCTATCTCCTGAAGTGTATATCAAGCTGTATCACACCCAATAAAGTAGAGATTTGCTTTGACCCCACAGTGTGTGTCAGTGTCTTTTCTCTATGTGCACATATCATATCGAACTAATTTGGACCAACACATAAACATAACTGACCCTTGATCAGATCCGAAACACGACTACTTGTGGCAAGATGAAGAGGAAGCCGAAGCTGGGACCACACCATCTGATACGGAATTCGATCCATACGATGACTGCCTTACAAATGTATCACAAGATGTCATTGATGTACTTATGATATCAGATGCCGAACAGGAGGATTTTGAAGGCTTTTAAAGGGAAACTGTCACGCCAGCAAAACCTGTAAAAATACCGTAGCTTGCAGTTATGATGGGCGTTGCTAACTCGCCAGGGACTTGCCCGGCACTTGCTCTCTTTCTATTGTTTGTTATCTTTCTCGTATCATCATCATTTCCAGTTTGGTTGACAGCTTAGAAAACATACAGCATGGCAGCTCCCATGGGTTTATTGTCTTATCCTTCCTTTCAGCTTTAGAGTGAATTAGGAAAAGTTTTATGTTTACATGTTTGATGACAAACAGCCTTATGTTTATAAGTGACAGTTTTCCTGCTAAGTACCTGCATGTCATAAGCATGTGAATTAAAATTACCATATTGAAATAAAATGTAATGTTTTTTTTAATTTTTATTTGGTGTGGTTTGGAAGAGGGCTAGTCTTATACGGCGAGTATATCCCAAACTCTATATTTTAACTGGAAAAGTTGGGGGGTTGTCTTATACGCCCAGTCGTCTTCTACGCCGGAAAATACAGTAAAAGAAAATGTCTTATTTCATCGATTTCACTTTCTGTTTTCAGCAGGGAAAACAATTCTTTGATGACACGAAATAGCAATCAGATTGCCTCTTTAGGCAATGAATTCTATACCATTATGGTCCTTACTTACTTACTATTATACCTTTCGCTGTTATAGACTATATTTCCATTCCTCAAGTCTTAGTGGGTGGCGTCTTGTCCTTGGTACTGTTCTATCAATGAACAGGTCTTTAGGGAGCCCTTTATATTGGTCCTATACATATTTACATAACATTATCTTATTCCCTTTAAAACGTTGTTTCTCTAGAGTGTACAGATTTAGCTTTTTTAGCCTTTTTCATAACTAAGACTTTCCATTCCCCATATTAGTTTTGTAGCCCAGTGTTTTTTTTTTTTTTTTGACAAAGCACCCAGAATTGAACTGCATATTCAAGGTGGGGTCTTATCATAGACCGGTGCATAGGCAGAATAATATCTTCCTCCAGTGAGTCAATACCTCTTTTAATATATGCTAATATCTTATTGGCCTTTACAGCTGCCCGCTACTAACATATGGTGTTCATTGAAAGTGCCCATACATATCAATATCCTTATATATCAAAAAAGGTAATTGGATAGAATATACTAATGCAAAAATATAAGGTAAGCAAATATATATGTTTCCACGTACATATATAATTTTTTAAAATACAAAAATATTAAAAATATTTATATTTTATATATATGCTATTTAAGGTTACCTCTAGTGACTATTTGTAAAAAGGAGAATCTTTCACTAGGACAGCAATAAGTGGTAATCGGTGACCAAATCAGCCTGTATACTTCACAGTACAGCTTGAAAATAAAAAGGCATGTATCTCTAAGGGCAAATGGGTCATCCCCATTCTAGAATCACAAGACTAGTATGCAAGCACAAGTAAAACAGTGGTTATTTAACTTATGCAGCCAGTGTAAATACTAACAGAGGGGGCAGTAGGTGTTAGTAGAACAATAGGTGAGCATGTCTAGATGTTCAATTTAATATTGGAAAATGGAAGATAAATATGAGACTCACTAACAGTTAAAAGAAAATTCTTTAATTTTAGTGCAAAAAATATAATGATTAATACAACTCTCACAATGTATCAATGCTTTGTGGTTAATTAAGCGGCTTGCAGTTAATTAAGTGTTTGCAGTTTTAAGGCAGCCAGCAGTATCTTACAGATACATTAGTATCTTCCCATAAAGCTATGCTTTTATATACTATGAAATGGTTACTAGCTGGTAGATGACTCAGCTATTTCTCAGTGAAGCCACTTAACCCCTTAGTATATGAGTTTTTAACTTTGTCTTAGATATGCCTTTGATACCATTATTTTGATATCTTATCATTTTATGTTTAAAAATATGGTAAACAATTGAAAAAAAAATTCTAACTATCATTTGAAAAATCTTATGCTCATCTACAAATGGTAATAAAAAAACCTGATAAATAATTTCTAACATTTGTCCTGAGTTTAGAAATAGCCCATGTTTTATGGTTTTTTGCTATTTTTATTCAAGTTACAAGGCAATACGCACAAGTAGTGCAATACTATTTAAAACTTTAATATAAAAAAATGAGCAATAGTGACATTTTAACACTGATATCGGTCATGAATCCGTGAATCACCGCCCACATGTGCATATTTTTCGAAACTAGACAACCTAGGGTATTTACCTTGGGGTATTTTGACATTTCCATATAGCCATTTTATCACCAACCTTTGCCAAAGTGTGCAGAGATAAAAAAAAATGTTTGATGATTTTGTTTACATAGATGCAGTTCTGGCATAAACATACTGAAAATGTAAAAGCGTACTGCCAAAAAACACCTCAAGATGTGTTCAGCAGTATCTCCTGAGTTTGTATTTCCAAGTTAGGATTTTGACATGTAGTCAGCCTGCGCCCATGTTCCAAATGGGACATTTTTTAAGCTTGCCAATGTGTTTTACTCCATAAAACCATATCATTTTTGAAAACTACACACCTTAGAATATTTAAAATGGTGGTATTTTAACACTTTCCATGTACTAATTCTACCACCCGCCTTTGTTAAAATTTTGGGTTGTTTTTTTGTGTGTTTTGTTTCTCACACATTGTACTTCAGGCATGAATTTTTAGATACTGGTATGAGTCACTGCCAAACAACACACTAATGTAACGGTGCATAACTCAGTGTTCCAACTTGGAATTTTGACATGCAGTCAACCTGCACCCATGTCCTATTTGGGACATCTTTAAAAATGGCTAATGTTATTTACCAACACCAAACCATATATTTATGAAAAGTAGACACCCTAGGGCAGGGGTGTCCAAGTTTATTCTGCAAAGGGCCACTTAGCTAGAAATGTATGTGTGCATGGGCCACATTAATTTTTCATTCATTCAGATAATAACATATTTAATTATATACATCTATACATGTGTGTGTATACATACACATTTATACACACACACTCACAAACATACATACATACATACATACATACATACACTTACCCCCACACACAACCATTTATACACACTCACATACATACATTTACTCCCTGCACACATACATATTTATACATACATTTACCACACACACACATACACATTCATACACACTCACATACATACATACATACATACATACATACATACATACATTTACATATATATTTATACATATACACACTCACATACATACATACATATACCCCTCACACACATACACATTTATACACACACACACACTCACATACATACATACATTTACCCCACACACATACACATTTATACACACTTACATACATACATACATACACTTACCCCACACACACATGCACATTTATACACACACACTCACATGCATACATATATACATACATACACTTACCCCACACACACATACACATTTATACACACACACACGCACTCACATGCATACATACATACATTTACTACACACACACACATACGCATTTATGCACACACACTCACATACATACATACATACATACATTTACTCCCCACACCCATACACATTTATACACACACACACACACACACACACACATACTTACAAAACAGTTTTCTTTTTTAAACGGGGCTGTGGGCTCCTTGATCTGCAACTAGATCAATACCAAAGCTGTGATCTACAGCAATATCAAGTGTGTTGATATCTGAGGCCAAATCGACAGACTGAGGAAATTACATCCCCTTGGATCAGCAGTAATCCAACTTGTTGCAATCTAAGGAACTTAAGCATTCAGCTACTTCAAGAATTTAGAAAAGGAAAGTAATTAATTTAGATCAAAAGTTGACATCCAGGCGTCCTCGGAAAAGTATTTTTATAGATGCATTTCAAAGACCATACCCAAATACGAAAGAATATGGCAAGCGTGGTCCTTGATACAGGAGCAGTAAAAGATGTAAGATAACCATGGAGGAGATCAGGTAGAGCTTTGGGCAGCCCTGGATGAATTAATAGTTACATAACAGCGGGACTGGACAAAGCTAAAGGTTCGGCTACCTCTCTCCCCCCCCCCCCACTAACACCTGCACCCCCTAGTATGAATGGCCTGTGTGAATTGTATGAAGTTCAAGCACTTGAATAAATGAGTGGGAAGGGTAGATCTGTAGTATGCAGCTGAAACTAACCTTGAAATAAGCCGAATCCAGGCAAATATTGCAGCTGGGCTATTGGCAGAACTGTATATATTGGTTGACTACCCAGCTGTAGGTTTCTACAATATTTTTAATTAGCTGTAAGGGCTGTATAGGAAAATGTTATGCTCACTACCATTCCTAAGGACGTATGATTTTGTAAAGCACTGTTGACTTCTGTATATTTTGATATATGTATGTGCCTTATATTTTATATTATATGAAAATTTAAAAAAGAATAACATTAAAAAAAAGAAGAGTCTTTGTAGTACTGTAATGAATTACAGCACAAATAAATAAGTAAATTAACCCCTAAAAAATGCACAAGAAATGTGCTGCTGTGCAAGATAACTGCTTATGCAGTGATCAATAACAATGAAGAGATTAATACACAGAGAATGGCTTTTATAAATGCCCTTGGGTCTCACAATTAAATTATTAAATTTCATTTTAACACTGATCTGTCTCTCTCCCTCACAAAAACATAAGTGGGGAGAGGAGGCAGATCCAAATTATAGTAGTAGCTAACAGACCAGTATGTACATGTGCAAAATGAGAACCTTACATTACAATAGCTGAAGTGGAAAAGATAAGTCACAACTATCCTAGTCTACAGTTCCTATGATGTTCAAGCCAGTAATGGTTGGTGTGGTGGAACCAACCTCGCCACTATGTTCTGGAGAAGCCTGGTTGCTCGCCTGCTGCCTCTGGTCTATGGCCCCATGGTAAAAGCTTGTATTTTCCCCTGCAGAAAGGCTTGTTCGTGCCTTTCTGCCTGGGTGTTCGGTATATTGAATCTACTGAACCAACTCACGAATGAACGGACCACCTGGGTAAGGAATGTGCCATAACACTATACGTTAACCCCTTAGTGACATGACTTTTTTGGCTTGTCCGACGCTTGGTGACATGGGCTGTTTTAACATTTCTGAGGTGTTTGTGTTTTGCTGTAATTTATTTCTGTCTCATTTAGTGTACCCGCACAAACTATATATTGTTTTTATCGTTATAAGAAGGGCTTTCTTTTGATACCATTATTTTGATAATAGCATATAATTTGATGTAAAAAAAATAATAAAATATGGCAAACAAATGGAAAAAATAATTTTTTTATGACTTTTATTTGAAAAATCGTATACTCATGTACAAGAGACAACAAAAAAACACTGCTAAACAGTTTCTAATATATGTCCTGAGTTCAGAAATAGCCCATGTTTTTATGTTTTTGTGCTTTTTTATTCATGTTACAGGGCCAGAACTATAAGTGGAGCAAAGCTATTTTAAAATCCTTTCTTTCAAAATTAGCGATAATGACATTGTAACACTGATTTCTGTACTAAATCCATGAATGACCCCCAACATGTACATATTTTTGAAAACTAGACAACTCAGGGCATTTAACTTGGGGTATTTTGACACATTTCATGTAGCCATTTTACCACCAATCTATGCCAAAGTTTGCAGCAAAAAATCTTTTTTTTTAATTTTTCACATAGATTGCAATTTAGGTAAACATTACCTTAAAATGTGAAGGGGTATTTCCAAATAACACCTCAATATGTGTTCAGCAACATCTCCTGAGTACAGGGATACCACCCATGCATAGGTTTGTTGGTTTGTTTTGGGGCTAAAAGGCCACATTTGAGAGGTGCGCTTTTTGGTTTTCCAACTTGAAATTCTGACGTGCAGAAAACCTGCGCCCATGTCCCATTTGGGACATTTTTTAAGCCAAAAAGTGTATTCTATCCCACAAAACCATATATTTTTGAAAACTAGACACCCTAGGGTATTTCAAATGGTAGTATTTTAACACTTTCCATGCACTAATTTTACTACCAGCCTATGTCAATGTTATGGATAGTAATTTTTTTTTAACATACATAGTACTTTGGGCATGAATTCACAGATCCTGTTATATGTCAGTGCCAAACAACACCTTAATATGTGTTCAGCAACATCTCCTGAGTACAGGGATACCACCCATGTATTGGTTGGTTAGGTTATTTGTGGGTTAAAGGGCCACATTTGAGAGGTGCGCTTTTTGGTTTTCCAACTTGGAATTCTGACGTGCAGAAAACCTGCGCCCATGTCCCATTTGGGACATTTTTGAAGCCAAAAAGTGTATTCTACCCCACAAAACCATATATTTTTGAAAACTAGACACCCTAGGGTATTTCAAATGGTAGTATTTTAACACTTTTCATGCACTAATTCTACCACCAGCCTATGTCAATGTTATGGATAGTAATTTGTTTTTCATATTCATTGTACATCGGACATGAATTCACAGATCCTATTATGTGTCAGTGCCAAACAACACCTTAATATGTGTTCAGCAACATCTCCTGAGTACAGGGATACCACCCATGTGTAGGTTAGTTAGATTATTTGAGGGGCTAAAAGGCCACGTTTAGGGGGGGTGCATTTCCAACTTGGAATTTTGACATGTAGTCAGCCTGCGCCCATGTTCCATTTGGGACACTTTTGAAGCCTGTCAAAGTATTTTACCCCATCAAACCATATATTTTGGAAAACTAGACATCCTAGGGTATTTAAAATTGTGGTATTTTAACACTTTCCAAGTGCTAATTCTACCACCAACCTATGTCAAAGGGTTGGGATGTCATTTTTTCCCCACACACATTGTAGTTCAGGCAGGAATTTTCAGATTCTGGTATTTGCCACTGCCAATCAACACCTCAATATGTGTTCAGCAACATCTCCTGAGTACAGGGATACCCCCCATGCATAGGTTTGTTGGTTTGTATTGGGTCTAAAATTCCACATTTAGGGGGTGCGCAATTCCAACCTGGAATTTTGACATGTAGTCAGCCTGCGCCCATGTTCCATTTGGAACATTTTTGAAGCCGTCCAATGAATTTTACCCCATCAAACCATATATTTTTGGAAAATAGACATCCTAAGGTATTTCAAATGGTGGTATTTTAATACTGTATAGGTACTAATTCTACCACCAGCCTTTGTAAAAGTTTGTGGTAGTACTTTTTTGGGAGTTTTTTTTCCACATGCATTGTACTTCAGGCATGAATTCACAGATTCTGGTATATGTCACTGCTAAACAACAACCCAATATGTGTTCAGCAACATCTCCCGAGTACAGGGATAGCACCCATGCATAGGTTTGTTGGTTTGTTTTTGGCTAGAAGGCAACATTTGTGAGATGCGCATCTCAAAATTCCAACTTGGAATTTTGACATGTAGTCAACCTGCGTCCGTGTCCTTTATGGGATATATCTTTGAAGCCAGCCAATGTAATTTACCCCCACCAAACCATATATTTTTTTATCGGTAGACCCCCATCACTACTTGTGCAAGGGCTCAGCAGCCACCGATACATCGCTAGATGATGTATCAGAAAGCTGAATAGGGTCAAAATCGAACCCTGAGTCCGGGGCCTCAGAATCAGTGCCTAAGCAGTGATCTCGAGCAAAGAAGGGGTTACTAGCTCTTAGAAGAGCCTATCTAGTACTGTAATACATTACAGTACAAAGAAATGAATCCATAAAACAGTGCAGACAGCAAAACATACTGTTGCTGTGCAAGATTACTGCTTACACAGTGATGAATGGCAGGGAAGGGGTTAATACACAGTGAAAGACTTTCATAAAACCTGCCAATTTTATAAAATGTTATTTTATATCACTAATACTGATCTGTCTCTTTCCGTCACAAAAATGTAAGTGAGGAGAGGGAGGCAGATCAATATTTGTGAATATTGATCCGATTAATTTTGATCTGACCAGGGCGAATGGTGAGCTTAATTGAGAAATCACCAAACCGCCTTTGCCACTAATTCGCTGTTACTGATCGCTATGCGCTCAGGCAGCTGAAAAAAAAAAATCTCAAATATTTTTACTTTACATGTAATCCCCTAGCGGGTATGTGTAAAAAAAATAAATAAAATAAAAATATGCAGACAGATAAAAATTGCTTTGGCGTCAATATTATTGCGTAAGCAGTGATCGACGGCAAATAAGGGGTTAATAACTCTTAGAAGAGCCTTTTTTAGTACTGTAATAAATTACAGTACAAAAAAAATTAACCCCTAAAAAATGCACAAACAGCAAAAATAAATGCGCTGATGTGCACGATCACTGCTTATGCAAGATCAGTGGCAGGGAAGGGGTTAAACGCAGGGAATTGCTTTAATAAATTTTTTTTTATTGTTTTATTATTTGTGTGTTGTGTATTTATTGTTTTTTTTAACTTTTACTTACTTTTCTTACTTTGATCTGTCTCTCTCCCTCACTAAAAAAAATGTGAGGAGAGGGAGGCAGATCATAACTGGTCAGATCAATATAGAGTTAATATTGATCTGACCAGTCAGTGGGGATGTTCAGGAGAGCATCCCCACTGCCTGTCAGTGTGCCTGGCAGTCACTGATTGCCTCTGTGAAGAGGCAATCGTGTGACAGCCAGAGAGCACAGGAAGCAGGTACTTCCTGCCTCCTGTGCTCTTGCCCTTAGAAGGGCAGCGCCATCTTGGTCACTCAGTGACCAAGATCGTGCATTTTTTTTTTGTGTTTCTGATTGCCTCGACTTGCGAGGCAATCAGAAACACTTTCTGAGCATAGGAAGCGAAAGATTCGCTTCCTATGCTCATTTTTTTAATGCACGTGTTTTAAAGGCTCTGTGCCTTTAAAACCGGCATTTCGATCGCTCTCCGGAGCGATCGAAATGCCGACGGGCATTTTTTTTAGTATTGTACGATGCTTCCACACGGAAGCATCGTTACAATACCCTTTGAGCACTGAAAGAGGAAAAACTCCGCTTTCAGTGCTCGTTTTGAGACAGGACGGACTAGGTCCGTCCTGTGTCACTAACGCCTCGGCACACAGGACGGACCTAGTCCGTCCTGTGTCGCCAAGGGGTTAATATTGTTAGTTAGTTATAGTCTGTTAGTATATTGGTTATGTGTAATGTTTAATTCTGTGAGTAGACCACTCTGAAGGTTTATAATATGACAGTGACTCCAATAGTTTACTCCAACATCAATTGTTCTGTATTAACTGTTTTAACTGGTAAACTGATTATGTTGTGTACATTGCTGTGTGTATTGTAATTAGGTCTACTCACTCTATGTTAATTCCTATTTGGTTTGCAGTCTGAATGTCTAATGTTTTCCTAGCCGCAGTTAGTTGGAGAACTATGTTAGTTCCATCCCCCCCCCCCCCCCCATTGTATACTAATGTCTGTGATGTCATGTTTATGGTTTTTTATAAGTCTGTGTTGTTACACAAATAAAGGAGTTGTTCAATCTTGCTACTACGACTGGTAGATGGTCCGTTACAGTTTGCTTTATATCATGGGAGATGTATTCAACAACAAAAATGTTAGTGTTTAGTATAAGACACCACCACAACCACAGTCTATACCTACAACTCTCATGAAGTTTGATTAATAGTGTGACTGGTGAATATTATTGTAGATGCAAGGGTGAGTATTTTTGTGGGTGAGTATTTTTTTTGCTGACAGTTCAGCCCCGTAACTGGGTTATCTCTAAAACAAGTATTTGAGAACATATTAGATTTGTTGCTCACAAATGGAGATTATCTGGTCTCAGATATTACTGTAGTACTATCTGGTATTGCATTTTACTGGAGGTGAAAGTTTGGGATCTAATGATCATCAGTTGGTGTGGTTTAACTCCTTCCTGACACATGACGTGCCAGGCATATCACGCAAAATATACTGGCTGTGATAATCCCACATTAAGGCAGCAAAAACATGGTGACTGCCTATGCTTTGAGGTTGTAGCTATGATGCCTTGAAGTCGCAAACACACCATAAAAAAATGAAAGCATGCATATTTATAAGCTACGGAGATGGAGCTTTTTTTTACAATTAGTAATTTTATAAAAGATTTTTCAGGTCAATGTAACATGTAACAAGAAAAAAGTGTTTTTTTCCATTTGTTATCATATTTTATGATTTTAATTATAGTAAATTATATCATATGATTAAAATAACAGTAAAAAAATACTTTTCTAAAATTCAAATATGTGTAGTCATTATCAGACTGGGGCAACAGAGTAAATGAAGTCCAAGAGAAATGGGATTGTTTTTAAGTTGCACTATTGAATGCAAAAAAAATTGCATTAGGCTTGTCAGTAAGAGCAAAAAAATTAAGAAATTGTTGTGGTACTCATCAGAAGTGGCCAAAATACTTGACAAAAGGTATGGATAATTAACGCACCCTCCCCCAAGAAAATACAGGGACAACAAACTGGATATGAAGGTCACAGTATTTATTAAGCAGTACTGCAGCAAAGATTTTATATCTTATCAGTAAGTTAAAAACTTGAATGCATACTTAAAAACGTAAAACCATTCAACACATATAACATGTATACCCGTGGTAAAAGACACCAATCTAATTAAGTACAGGCAGGGCCGCCTTAAGTGTCCCAGCGCCCTGTGCGGGCTTCGCCCGTGGCGCCCCCCCCCCCCCCCATGTATGTGTCCCTTCCCTCTTCCTTGCCACGTCTGTCTCGCTCTAACTCCCCCATACCTGTTTTCTCTCTCTCCCTCTCCCCCCTCCCCCTTCCCCTGTTCTGTCTTTCCCCCCCAGACCCCCGTGTTCTGTCTCTCTCCCCCCTCCCCCTGTTCTGTCCCCCCCCCATTGTCTCTGCCCCCCAGACACCCGTGTTCTGTCTCTCCCCCCCCAGACACCCGTGTTCTCTGTCTCTCTCCCCCTGTTCTGTCTCTCTCTCTCCCCCTCCTCCTGATCTGTCTCTCTCTCCCCCTGTTCTGTCTGTCTCTCTCAACCCTCCTCCTGTTCTGTCTCTCTCTCCCCCTGTTCTGTCTCTCACTCCCCCATGTTCTGTCTCTCTCTCTCTCTCTCTCTCCCTCCCCTTGTTCTGTCTGACTCTCTCTCCTTGTTCCGTCTGTCTCTCTCTCTCCCCCTCCCCCTGTTCTGTCTGTCTCTCTCTCCCCCTCCCCCTGTTCTGTCTGTCTGTCTCTCTCCCCCTCCCCCTGTTCTGTCTGTCTCTCTCTCTCCCTCTCCCCCTGTTCTGTCTGTCTCTCTCTCCCCCTGTTCAGTCTGCCTCTTCCCCCCCCTTGCCTGCAAATGTTGATCAGGGAAGGGGGCGGAGCTAACCGGGTGAGCGGTGTAGCTCCGCCCCCACCCTGTGAAGCAGAGAAGCTCCTGCTTCACGGGGAGCTGTGGGCAGCAAAAGAAAGTGCTGCTCAGGCTCCCCATGCTTACTGCAGGCTCCATGCTTAATGCAGGCATGGGGAGCCGAGCAGCACTTTCTTTTGCTGCCTGCAGCTCCCCGTGAAGCAGGAGCTTCTCTGCTTCACAGGGTGGGGGCGGAGCTACACCGCTCAGCCGGTTAGCTCCGCCCCCTCACCGACACAGCAGAGCATGCCGAGCAGAGGGCTGGTGAGGGGGGATCTTTTGATCTCCCCCTAGCCAGTGCCTCTACCTGCTTTTTTTCTTTTAAAACTTTTTTTTTTTTTTAACTGGCGGGCGGCGCCCCCTGGGGTGGTGCGCCCTGTGCGCTCGCACAGGTCGCACACCCCTAAGGCCGGCCCTGAGTACAGGCATGTATATGCCACTAAGTGGTAGCATATCTAGGACTGGGTACTCGAGGATCAGACATAGGCGTCACCAAAATATCTGGTTACCGGTGTCGATGCCCCTGCACGGTATCCACCTGATATTCACTCCCCAGGGCCCAGCCCATGGGGAGCCCATGCAGATAGCTACCAGAGCTACTGCCTCCCGGGTTGGCCATACTCAAGACAGCCAACCCCTCTGCACTAACGTCAGACCTCGGGTACCCCCTGCCAATGCCTCTGAGTGTGAACCCTTCCACTCTATTGGCTCCTCCATACCACTACTGCTTTTAGATTTTGGACTGTTTTGCCAAATTCCAGAGATCCAAGCCAACATCTGTTAGCTGGATGCCGTCACTTCGATACAGGGACGCATTGGAACTGTCCAGCACAGAATGATGCACCACTAGGCCACCATTGTAAATCATGAAGCGTGAGATGGCACTGTTCAGCTTTTTCCTGGTCCACTCCACACCTGACCGGGGACCCCACCAATGTAGTCTATAAACACACTAGGACCACACTAGGACCAGATCAGAAACTGCAGCCACAGCCGAAGTATGTCCGCCTTCATGTTAGCTCCCTCAGTGGTGTGTAACACAAGTCGTTACCTCCGAGGTGTAGGACATGGGGTGACCCAAGGTGTGCAACAGACTGTGCCATGTGCCCAGGCAGGGCACTCCATCGCATGCCCCGACAGCCCGTCCACTGCAGATTGACCTAGTCCTGACATAGCCCCAAGGAAGCACCGTTGTGCCGAACTGTAGCCTGCCTGGCTGCCCAGTAGACAAACGAGTGTCCCACTAGCCATGTGCTGCAACATGCTGAGTCTGAAATAAGAGCACAGCAATCCCCCCTGAGCTGGTGGGAAGCCCCCAAACAAGCAGCACGTTGTACCCACCTTCGCTGCCCCATAGTTTTGAGCAGTGTTCTCCACCATCATAAAACATATATATATATTTTTTATCTCATAAAACATAGAACTGAATAACACTAAAACGTGTAAAGATGCATAGAAGTATGAAAGAAACATTGTTCAGTCATTTTTTTTTTTTTTATAGCTATGCATTTTTAATACCACTTTAGCACATAAAGAACTAGTAACCCTGTGAGGGGAATGGCAGTTGACAGGGACGGATACCAGACGAGGTGGGGTCGAATGTAGGATTTAAAGCAGGAAGACTCCCATCTACAAATTAGTTTGACTACCGAATCCCCCAAACTCCACCTAGCAGCTTCCGTGGCTGCCCATATCCTGAAAGAGTGGGTTCCAAAGGCAGCCAGGTCCATATCAAGGGACGCCAAAGATTTTCTGAAAATTGTGAAAAACTGGAACCGGAAAAGCGCAGAGCCATCCCTGTGTGTTAACAAAGGAGAGTCGCCATCGGGATTGATATGTAAAAAACGTTGCAGACAGTGAACCGGGCAAGCAGGAGAACCCGGGAGGGCCAGCAGGGAGACATTCAGACATTTCCCAGCTTGGTCCATGTTTGATCTTCTGATTAGGATGTGGACTGAGTCCCCATGATGCCCTATTTCTTCCATGAGCACTCCTACCTGAAACGGTCCAAAAAAGGCCCATGAGTATTCCAAGGCAAAAAGAATAAACTCAAAAGGATAAGGATACCGGTGGTAAAACTTCCAAGATCCACAGTAGGACGGAGAAGGTAACAGGACGACGGCTATCTATCTGCTTAAAGCCCTGGGAGGAGCCCCTCAATGCTTGCTTCACCACAAAAATTTTCGGCACATCAGGAACTGCAGAGAATTTGAAGTAAGCCGCTACTGCCGACATCTTCCGGTTCAGAGATGGGACTGTGAACTTATCAGCAAACATATGTCCAATGAACCACAGCAAGATGGAGAGCATGCTCTCGTGCGTATCGGGATTGCTCGCCATCCGGATAAATGAACGCCATTGTACCCATACCTTAGAATATGTGGCCCATGTGGTGGGCACCATGGACCGGTGCAGGAGTGTCAAGGCACTCCATCTGCTAGTGTCCATATCCAGCTGGGAAATGGAGTGGCCATGCTGTCTCCATCTGGTGCCAGCAGCCTGAACCTATCCCACTGTTGGTGAGACAAAGAGTCTGTCACCTCATTGTGCACACCAGGGACATGTACAGCCCTGACCCACAAATTGCAACTTAATCCCAGGAGGACTAGCTGTCATAACAGATTAATCACTCAGGGAGATGACGCGGACATGTTATTGATGGCTTGGACCACCCCCATGTGTTCTCACCAGAACTGGACCTTCTTGTTTTCCAGCAATGGGCCCCAGACAATGATGGAAACCACTATTGGAAACAATTCCAAGAAGGCCAGGTTCCAAGTAAGGCCAGAGCAGTGCCAGGCCTCAGGCCACAGACCAGAAAACCACCTACCGCGAAAGAACTCCCCAAAACCCGCCGAGCCAGACGCATCGGTCCACAGACTCAAATCAGCATTAAAACTGCTGTCTCCAAAAACAACGTCGGCCCGTTAAACTACTGCAAGAATGAATCCCACACAGCCAAGTCTGCTTTGAGTTCCCCTGTGAGACAGATAAAGTGGTGCAGGGAGCGGACGCCAGCTGTAGCCAAAGATAGGTGCCTACAGAATATCTGGCCCATGGGGATAATTTTGCATGCAAGATTCAGTGTGCCCAGCAGCGACTGCAACTGGTGCAACTGAACTTTGCGAAAAGTGCGCATTTGTGACACCAGGTACCGTAGCTCATCAACCTTGTCCATGGGGAGGCGACATTCTATCTACACTGAATCCATTTCAATCCCCAAAAATGTTATGGTGGTGGAAGGGCCCTATGTTTTATCAGGCGAAAATGGGACACCAAAGCAGGCCATCACCTTCTAGATGGTACATAGGATGGATAAACAGAGCGGAGAGTCAGAAGGACCAACGCACAAACAATCATCCAAATAATGGATAACTGATTTGGCACTAGCTTCCTCTCTGATTTCCATTCAAAAAGGTTACTAAATGTTTCAAAACAGAAACAGGAGATAGAGCACCCCATGGGAAGGCAGAGGTCGAAATAAATCCCCCCCCCCCCATGGCAACCGAGGAGGTGAAAACCCTCCGGGTGCACCGGTAGCAGGCGGAAAGCCACCTCGATGTCTGTTTTTGCAACAAGGGCCCCCATTCCCAGAGTTTGGACCCACCGTACCACATGATCAAACAAGGTGTAGGACACCCTGCACAATTCTGGATCAATACCATCTTTAACGGACTCACCCTTGGGAAAGGACGGGTGGTGTATCAGATAGAACTTTCCCACTTCTTTCTCAGGAACAACTCCCAGAGGGGAGATCCTCAGGTTAACCAAAGGCGGGGAGCTAAATGGACCAGCCATTCTACATAGTAACACCTCCTTGTGCAGTTTGTCTGACACCACAGCAGGGAACTGAACAGCAGATTTCAGGTTCTTGGGAAAAAGGGGGGTCGCCAACTGTTTTAAGGGGATCTGAAAACCAAACTGAAAACCATCCCACAAGAGCGTGGTGGCTGACTGGTCAGGATAACGATTGAGCCAGGGGCTTACCGGCATCCTTCCCTTTTCCACCAGAATTATTACCACTTGAAACATTTAAACTGGGGGTGACTGCCCCCACAGCCTGAGCATTTGTGTCTGAATTTACATTGATTCCCTCATTTGCAGGTGGAATCATGAACTGCCAACATGTGCCCTTTTTTGGTTTCCATCACTGCAAGTTTGAAAATGTCTGTTTATAGTAGATTTTTGATCATTTACTATAATTTCGTTGAGTTGTTCTCTTATTCTCTCCTTAAGGGGACTGATTGTACGTCCCACATATTGTAATTTACATTTTTGACAAGTGATTAGGTAAATAACAAATTGAGTATTGCAATTGATATATTGTTTCATAACAAACATTTCACCTGTCACTGTAGATTTAAAGTTATTAGTTCAATGGACATATTTACAGCTAAGGCACTTGTCTCCACATGCAAACATGCCCATACATGGTAGCCAGTTGCCGTCCATTTTTGGTTTTGGCCTATCTTGATGGCTAGGTGATAGCCATGATCTTAATGATTTAGTTCTACGAGCTGAAAATTGAACACCTTTTTCTAAAATCTTGTCAGCTATATTTAGTGCTGAAGGTGGGGCCCCTACTGGAGGAAATGTTTGTCCTTCTATTGATATTATCTTTTCTATTACTGTCAGTTAGGAGGTTTTCTCTGGCCCTTCTCCTAGCAATTTGATAGCCCCTCTATATATATTGAGAAGAATAATTTCTCTTTCTGAGTCTGTCCCTTAAGGACAATGATTGACATTCAAAGTCAATATCTGTGGAACAATTTCTACGTAACCTGACAAATTCCCCTATTGGAATGCTCAGGAAAGTATGATCAGGGTGGCAGCTCCATCCAAAGAGAAGGGTATTACCTGCTGTAGGCTTTCTGTAGGAGTCTGTCACAATTCGGCTATCATCAATACTGCCCAACAGAGTGATATCCAGAAAATTTACCTTACTAGGCTGATGATCAGCCATAAAAACAAGATTGAGATCGTTATTATTTAGGTACTCCTTAAAGGAGGTAAATTGTTCAGTTGTACCTAACCAAATAATAAGGAGATCATCAATGTACCTTCCGTACCACTGTATGCACTCCCTGTATGGGTTGCCATCTCCAAAGACGTGGCACCATTCCCATCTTCCCATGAATAAATTCGCATATGAGGGCGCAAACTTTGCACCCATGGCGGTGCCACGCCTTTTAAGAGAAATTCAAGACAATCCAACAAAAACATATTTAGATCTGTAGCGTAATCAGAGTAATTGTGGAGAAAAAAACGTATAGCCTCTTGGCCTGCCTGATGAGGAATGCTTGAATATAGAGAGGAAACATCAATGGTGACCCATGAATAATTGGGTTTCCAAACTATATTATTCAGATGAAAAAAAGATGTTTAGTATCTCTTATATGGCCCTTGAGGTTAGTTACCAAAGATTGGAGATGTTCATCCACCCATTGTGACAGGCCTTCCCCCAATGAGCCTATGCCCGATATTATAGGGCAGCCTGGTGGATCAGTGATCGATTTATGTATCATGGGTGCATGATAAAAAGTGGCTGTCACAGGGTCTTTGGTATTTAGAAATTCATACTCTTGGGTATTAATGACACCTAAATTGTTACCATAATTTAAAAGATGGTTAAGTGTACGTTGGAAGGTAGAGGTAGTATTCCCCAAGAGTCTTACATAAGTTTCTTGATCTCCCAACTGTCTATGAGCTTCTTGTATATAAAAATCGGTGTTCATTAAAACTACTTTCCCACCTTTATCTGATTGGCGAATAACAATGCCACTGTCTTGATTAAGGATTAGTAAAACCTGTTTTCCCCCTTTACTCAAATTACTGGTACGATTAAACTTAGTTTTCTGTGCTAGATTGTTAAGATCTTTTTCGACTAAGTCTTGAAAGGTTTTCTCTAATTTTCGCCTAATCATGAGAGGGTTAAAAGTAGAGGGTTTCTGTAATTTTGTATACATGACTCTACTATTTTGTTCTACTAGGGGACCTTGCTCTAATTGTAGACTCTCTAAGTTGTGCATAGCACACTGATCTTTAAAAGAGAGATGTTCTATTAGGTTGTCATTAGAACCCCTATTGGCTCTAGATGGTACAAAATGGTGGCTCTCCACAAGGGATTCTGAAGTCTGGATTATTGATTGGTCCAGATTTTTGCAGACAAATATTTTTTAACCGTTATATCCCTCATAAATTTATTGAAATCTCAAAATGATTAAACCTGTCCATCGGTGAAAAACAGAGACCCTTTGAAAGCAAAGTCATTTCGTCAGTTGTTATAGTTCTTGCAGACAGATTGAGAACATTGTTTAAGTCTTGAATTTTCGTCTCGTCTTCATTCTTGCTCCTTTTCTTACGCATTCTTCTTGGTTCTCAGGGTTGTCCTTCTGTGAAGAATTTTCAAGTTTTTGGGCTTGCCAGTAGAGTTGCCTGTTAATATGTTACTTTTTTTCTTTGAAGATGTTGACATCGGAGAAGAAAAGGATGATGACAGAGATGTACCATCCACTGTCGTTTGGTTTACTGAAGAGAAAGATACTGATCGGTTTTGTTTCTTTAAAATAGATTTTTCCTTTTTCCCCTCATAGTTTTTCGCTCCACATGCCAAGTATGTACTTTATTATCCTCATAAACGTTTTTGTCTCGCAAGAACTTCTGTTGTTTTCTAGCTGATATTTCATCTTCCAATTTGTGGTTGTTACTAGAGATTTTTTTATCCCATTCATGGAATCTGGGTTGAGCAGTATAAAAACAGAGATAACCCCTAAGCCAAGGGGGAAAGGTCCGGGCTCCACCGCCCTAGTCCAGTGCCTCTCCAGCACTGCAAGGGAGTTTCAGCTGTGCGTTTTGAGCAGTATAGGTTGACAACTTTCCCTGTATTTCCTTGATTTCTTCTTTGAGTTCCTGCAATTTCTCTGTGTTGAATTCAATTCAAATATTTTTTAGTTTCAAAGAACATTCATCCGGGGTTTGATTCTACCTGGTGGTATATTTATCTGTATTCATGGTATTTGCAGGTTGTTTGTTCAATCTGAGCCCTCTTGGGATTCTGTTAGTTTCAGCATATTTCTGGAGACTGGTGACTTCCCACCAAGTTTTAATCTCCATGGAGGTAAGTCTTTCAAACTGTTTGCATAGACGATCCAGCGAAGCATCCCCCACTGCTTCCTGCTGTTCCATATTAAATAGTCTATAAGCTTTATTAACTCTAGTTGTTAGGTCCATATTCCATGTAAAAGGAACATATGTCTCATCGGGGTCTTGGGAGGTAAGTGCTGACACAGCCATATTCAAAACTTTATATAGAAAACTGTGTCTGGCTATGAGTGGAAGATTCAAAATGGTGCTTTCAGTTTGTATAGGTAACCATTATGAGAATATGCGGTAGTAAATAATAAGTATGGAAAGCTTACCCTTTGCTGAACATAGGCATTCATATAGCATAAGTGTCTTAGGCAGTTGTAGAGTCTCTGCAACCAAAGCAATTCCGTGCTTTGGTTTCCTTAAAAAAATTCTGACAGGTGTTAAGATTTATGCTCATCCTTTTGAGAGAATCCTCCTGAGAGTTTAGCTCTATTGCCAGGCAGTGCTACCTCCTACCCGACGAGCAAAACGCCAACATTTCGCTCCCAAAACATTTTTAACACAAATTAAATTACCCCCCCCCAGGAGCCCTACAACATACATGCTGGGCCTAGGCAAGGAGACCTGACCTCTTGTTAATAACAAATGGGGCTGGCAGCCAGCCATTATACACATATTGCTAAGGGCAGGTAGGCCCCCCATAAAAATGTAAACCACCCATTAAAAAATAAAACAATGAAAATAATTTTAATAAAATAATACCTACCTACTGCCCCACCTCTACCGTGCCCAGGTAGGGGATGGCATGTCACCTGTAAAACAAAATGGCCTTTGGCTGGTTTTCAAAATCAAACCAGTGGTAGAGCTGGGATGGGGAGGCTTATGATTGGCTCTACTATCAGGGATTTTATTCTGTAGCAGTCCCTGGGAAAAAATGAAGACTCGAGGGTATGATGGATAGTTGCTGGGCATCAAGAACAAGTACAATTTTATTCATAGGGTACGATTAGGTACATGTTGAGTAGACCCTCTAGATTTCAGTAAGGCTTTTCACACTGTTGCAGATAGTAGACAATACATTTTTAAGAAGGCTTCTGGTTGGTACTACCATACATCTTTGATCTGTTTGCCGCAGACTTTTCTGGTTTTCTCTTGCTGTTGTTTCCAACACAGCTCACAATCTGCTATTTATTTGAAAAACCACAAGTATCACACGTATTTCCCCTGCTATTTGGTGTCTCACATAGACAATGAATTCAATTGCAATTGTTAATTTTAAAATCCAGTTTCTGTTTCAATCAAGTTTTATTGATAAATTTTCACAGTAAATATAAAAGTAAACTTATAAGATAATGAGTGGAAGGTGTGTGTTAGGATACAGAAAAAAGAGGCGTGGAGGGGCAAGGAGGGGGGTCGAAATATACAGTTACCATGTACAACCTATCTTGCATAACATAGAATAAAATGGAAACAAGTAATCATTGACTGTGAAGAAAAAAGAAAAGAAAAAAAGGGGGGAAGGGGGGGTGAGGGATAAGTAGGGGGGGGGTTGAGGGAAAGGGGGGGAGGTAAATACCTGGTGTTCTTTCTTACTCATCGAATCTAATTTGAGAAATTAGTTTGTGAATGTTTGGAGTGTAGGGTTCTCCAGGAATTCCAACCAGTAGAACCATTTCTCCATGTATTTGATATTAAGTTGTGGTGTGTTAGCTGCCATTGCTGCCATTCCTCTCGTCTCTTCTACTCTGTCCACCCATTCACGAATTGTGGGGACCACTGCCGATTTCCAGTGGAGTGGAATGAGCGCATTGGCCACTGCCAACAAAGTGGGGAGCAGAGTTTTTTTATATTGAGCTGGAGACAGCGAGGAATAATGCAGAAGCATGTTAATCGTTTGAACGGGGGGGGGCTTCCCCAAGATATGCCTCAATATGTCATGAATAGACTTCAAAAAGGGGGCAATTCCGCTACATTCCCACCACAAATGCAACAAGGTCCCTGGCGCGGATTCACATCTCCAGCATAATCCATCATGGGTTTGTGTGATTTGGCGAATGCGCACTGGGGTCATGTACCACCTCGATAATAATTTGTATGCTGATTCTTGCAGTTTGGAGGAGATGGACACGTGGTGTATGTTATAGAAAATTTTCTCCCATTGGTGAGGAGAAAAGGTGATGCCCAGGTCTGTTTCCCATTTGCCCACATATGGGGGAAAGGGAGTATAGTCATTGCAAAGAAGCAGCAGGTAAAGGCGAGAGATGCCATGGCGAGATGGTTCCTTTTGCATACATTCTTGCTCGAAAACAGTCAGGTCTCTCAAGATTTTATATTTGGCCATAAAATAATTTAGAAAATGTTCCAGCCTGTGATAGTGAAATCTGTCCATAAAAATGGGTTCCCTATCGCCTAATAAGTCTTGGATAGTAATCAAGGCCCCTTGACTCAAAAATTGGTGGAGGTGTCTAGGGTGGATTCTCTCGTCATCTGGGCCCGCTATGGAGCGTAGACCCAAGGAGTAGTCAGGGTTGTGCATCGTCAGGGTCATAGGAGATGGGAAAGAAGTTAAGGAGCACTTGATACTTGTGTTGTCCCACACCCGCATAGTTGCCTGGATATAAGGGTGTGCTTTCAGTAGTTGGCTGCGTTTTTGTGTGAGTAACCATAGTGAGGACTGCAAGGAGCCCTTGGTCAGGCTCTTGTCTATGTGAACCCACTGCTTGTCTGCCGAGGCCTGGGACCACTCAATGACCCGAAGAAGATGGCAAGCCTGATAATACAGCTTGAAATCTGGTAAGGCCAGGCCTCCTTTGTGTTTAGTGATGGTTAGTTGCGTATATTTTTGTCTATGTCTTCTGCCGTTCCAGACATACTTCAGGACGGCTGAACATAAAGACGCAAAAAATAATTTTGGGATGATAATTGGAAGTGTTTGGAACAGATATAGCAAGCGCGGTAGCAAGTTCCTTTTTTTATAACGTTGATCCTTCCCAGCCACATAATGTGAGGGTCTTAGCCAAAAGCTGTTGGAAATTTGCGTTATATAGGTGTGAGAATTGGGGTGTGATGCGAATACCCAAGTAGGTGAGTTGAGTGTCATTCCATTTGTATGGGAAATTAGACTTGAGAGTAGTGGCATCCATGGGGGGTATAGAAATATTAAGAATCGCTGATTTGTTGTTATTTATCTTAAGATTGGAAATATGGCAGTATGTTTTGAGCTCTTTTTGTAGGGAGGGGAGGGTAATGTGCTGGTTTGTGACTATAAATAGCATATCATCGGCAAAGGCCACAATCTTATAGTGACTTGTACCTATCGTGATGCCAGAGATGTCTGCGTTTGCCCTAATGGCATTCAGCAACGGTTCCAGAGACAACACAAACAAGAGGGGTGATAAGGGGCAGCCCTGGGGTGTCCCATTTGTAACTTGGAATGGCTGGGAGAGGAGGCCGTTCACTCTCACCTGAGCTGTCAGGTCAGTATACAAAGCCGATATCCAGGTTAGAATGTTAGGTCCTATGCCCATCTGTTTAACTGTTTCCAATAGGTATTTCCAGTCAACTCTATCGAACGCCTTTTCCGCGTCAGTTGAGAGAAGGAATATACAGGAGCTGTTACTCTGGGCATGCTGTATGAGCGAGAAAATCTTTGCCATGTTGTCTTTAGCTTCTCTGCCTGGAACGAACCCTGCCTGATCAGAGTTCACTAGACCTAGGAGTTTGGGGGCCAGCCTAAGTGCCAAAATCTTTGCTAACAACTTAATATCCACATTAAGTAAATAGATGGGGCGGTAGCTGGGACATTGATCCCCCGGTTTCCCCTCTTTGGGCAGTACCACTATCGTGGCTTTAAGGGTGTGCGGGTGCAGAGGGTGATCTTGCAATAGGGAATTAAAGGTGTCTACTAGGTGTTGGCCCAGTTCAGCTAGGAAAGTTTTATAGTATATCAGTGTGAGCCCATCTGGGCCTGATGCTTTACCTATTGGTGTCACCTTTATGGCTGCAGTGAGTTCCTCTAGTGAGATAGGGCCATCTATTTCCTGTGCCTCATCAGGTGTCAATTTTGAAATAATGTGCTTGGAGAGGTAATCCTTAGTTTTGGTTAATCGGCAAGCGCCTTCGCTATCCGTCTGCGCGGGGTGTATGTTGTAGAGGGAAGCGTAATATTCCCGAAATGCCTCAGCAATTTGAGGGGGTGAGGAAACCAGATTGTTATGGGAATTATGAATCTTAGGGTACATATTGTAGTGCTTATGGAGAATACGTGCCAGATACCTGCCACACTTGTTGCTGTTTTCGAAAAAAATAACTTTTTCGATCTCTGGTGTATCAGCCTGTTTTGAAATGCGAGTACCTCGGCCAGTTGTTTCCTTTTGTTAATTAGGGATTGGTATGTGTCAGCTTGGATTGATCGTTTATGGGTTATTTCCAGGGCCTGGATTTCCTTTGTTAGTGAGTTTAATTTTGCCGTTTGCTCCTTTTTTTTGGCAGATCCCTGAGCTATGAAGTGTCCCTCAACACACTCTTGTGGGCCTCCCACATCACTGGGTAGGGCATGTCTGGTGTTATATTTTCATTAAAATAATTTTGTAAAACCAGACGGGTCTCGGCAGCAAGCAGCGGGTCCAGTAAGAGAGAGTCATTCAGTCTCCAAGTGCTCTGATTTGGTCGTACAGCTGGGGTATTGATTTGTGCATAAACCGGTGCGTGGTCAGACCACGTAATCGGTCCGATCCCAGCACTCGCCAATAGATCTAAGTCTCTATGTGAAATGAATAAATAGTCCAGTCGGGAATATGTGGCGTGTGGGGACGAGTAAAAAGTCCCAAGTGTCAGGGTACAAGGACCTCCAGCAGTCACTCAACTGGTGTGTCGCTAGAGGAGCCCTCATGCGCCTTGCAAGTCTGTCAGATGAGCCAGAGGAGTGTGAGGAAGAGTCGATGCGGGGGTCTAGGGGACATTGAAATCCCCTCCTATGATTAAAATACCTTCACGGAATTGCGATATTTGCCGCAATAGTCTGGACAGAAAGGTTTGTTGACATTTGTTTGGGAAATATGCGTTAACTATAGTATAGCGCTTGCCTAAGTGTGATCCTTTAAGCATTAGGAATCTGCCTTCGGTATCCCCCAAAGACTCTAAATCAGTGAGCTGGAAATGTTTGGATAGTAGAATCGCCACCCCTTTGGTTTTGGACTCTGGGTTGTTGCTGTAATACACATTGGGGTAATATTTACTATGTAGTACCGGCCCCTTAGGGGCATAAAAATGTGTTTCCTGGACTAAGGCTATTGTCGAGTGCCTGGATCTGAGGTCCCTGAGCAGATTGGATCTCTTTTCAGGTGTGTTCAACCCTCTTGCGTTTAAAGTATATATGTTGAGTGGGGAGGGTACAGTGGCCATAATCTCTCTATTAGTGAGCGGTATATTTTGTGTGCCAATAGCCTGTGGGTGCATGGCCCCTCGTGGCATGAGGTAGTTGGGTGGCTCTAATGGATACCTCCAGATAATAGGGTTGTCTCTGTCCTTGGCCCGTGATCAGATGGTTCAGTTATTCTAACCAGATCTAAATGATCTGTCCTGTCCTGTAGCATAGTTTCCTCCGAGACCCCTGACGGAGACTAGCCTGGGAAGATCCCGCAAACAATTAACTTGTGTCTTCCCAGTTTGGGTAAGAGTGCAAAGCGCTTCTGGAAAATGTATCCAGAAGAGCCACCCTCAGGGATATATCTATCTAGCGACTCGTTCCAGGACATCCCGATAATAGGTCTGGAGCTTGCTTCCCCAGTCTCGGGGGCATGAGGGTGCAATCGCTGTCACCAGGGTGAAGGCATAAAAATAGTTACTTGTCAAATATAGTGCTCGGCTGTGCATGAAAAATAGTTTAGCTTTGGCTAGTCTGAGCATGCCTAAGCAGTAATCCAGGCTATATACAGTGGTAAGGTCGGGTGGTTGATTAATGCAAGGTATATATTGTTTGCAATTCACAAGCATTTGTCTCTGCTTTGTGACTCATACAGCAAGATTAATGCATGCTGAAATCTATAAACCATAGTAAAAAGCTTAGCTGTGTGTCCTGGACATATATTATCTAGTGTAGAACTTAGCTTGTCAGATTTGGCAATAAAGTGCAAGTGAACCTGTTTCGGCCAGATCGAGATCCAAGCCTTATACAACATGCATGGAGATGTAATCGCCATCACCATCGTAGAGGCTTTATAATAGCTATTTTGCCAAATATAGTGCTCAGCTATGCATGAAGTATAGCCTAGCTTTGGCTGACCTAGGCAGGCTTAGGCACAATCCGTGTTATATACAATGATAAGATACGGCCAGGCCAGGTCGGGGAGTTAACAAAAACAGGGTCTATAGTGTTCACAATTCACAAGTATATATCTTGACTTTGTAGCGCGTACAGCAAAGTTAGTGCAGGCCCGATCAGTAAAAAAAAATAAGGCTTAATTGTGCGGTCTGAGCAGGTATTATCAAATGTGGAGCTTATCCTTGCAGATTTGGTGGCAAAATGCAAGTGAGCCTGCTTAGGTCGGGTCGGGTTCTAGACTATATGCTGCATGGAGAACGCTACCCGGTCGTGTGGCGGAGGGCTGCAGGCCACAATACAGTTACACAACAGAAATATATACAACTTAGCTGAGTGCCGCTGGCGATAAAGAACCGGGAGTCCAGGAAAGGCCGGGCCAGAGTTCAAAATCAGTCAGCTCCATATGGGAAGATTGTTGATGCCAGGTGGACCCCTGTTGGGACCATATGCTTGCCAATACTCCTTGGTCCTGTGGCAATGGGCTGCACGGCATAATACAGTTTCGCAACAAACAAAAAAAAAATTATATACAACTTAGCTGAGTGTCACTAGCAGCAGGGAGCTGGTAGTTCTGGGGAGGCTTGGCCAAAGTCCGGGGTCAGTCGACTCCCGTTGATGAAGTTGCTAAGTCCAGGTAAACCTCTGATATGCATCGTTCCGCGGTTAGCCATCATTCCTCTCTGGGCCAGGGTTCCCTTGGTGAGCGTGATCGTGGTGGGGAGTGCGTAGAATAATTTCTTCTAGGTGATCGTTGTCTCCTCTGAGGCAGGGGCATCTGTTGTGGGAGATTAGCTGGATCCAGCCAGTCCAGCACAGTCACATTTCTGATGTCGAGGGCTCGCATGAACCCTGCGGTATCAGCCGGATATCTAATAGTGTGAACTTCATTGCCTAGTCGGGCAGTAAGGCTGAAGGGGAAGCCCCATTTGTATGCGATATTCTTCGCAGACATAGCTTGTGTTAGCGGTTGCAGCATTCTTCTGATCTGAAGCGTAATCCAAGAGAGATCTTGATAGATGGCCACTTCCGAGTTCTCTATGCTCCATAATCTCTTGGTTCTGGCCTTGCGCATGATTTCGTCCTTGAGGCGAAAGTTAGCGAGTCTGCAAATTACATCCCTCGGTGAGCTGGTACTGTGATTTCAAAGCTCTGTGTGCCCGATCCAATTCGATCGGTTCTTCCAGAGTCCTTTCGAGGATAAGGTTGAAGAGTCTCACTAGAGTGGGGGATACCCGGTCAGGAGGGATATCTTCCGACAAGCCCCGGATCCTGATGTTATTTTGTCGGCCTCTATTATAAAGGTCTTCTAGCATTCTCCTCATGTCTGCCAGCTGGGTTTCATGCCTGGAAGAGGTGGTTAGTAATCCGGCTGTGTCTTCGCCGATCCACTCTAGGTCGCTCTCTGCTACCATGATTCTTGCATCCATGGCTGCCATATCTGCACGTAGGCCTAATATGTCGCCCTTCAGGTCCTGGACCGCTTTCTTGATGTCATGGATACCTGATGCCAGGGAAAGGAAATCATCTCTGGATGGGATGGATTTCAGGGCTGTCAGCAATTCGGGTTGTACTTGTTGGCTGGGAAAGAAGTCCTGCGATGCAGTGGAGGGAGTCTCCTCCGAGGATGAAGAAAGCGCGGGAGATGCCGCCATTACTCCGTCCGTCTCTACTTCTTGTGGGATCTGTGGAGTCGATAAATACTCTGGGATTGTAGATTCTGACCTCGGTTTTTGGGTTCCCGGGGTCTGCGGTTCCGATGGAACCCTTTTATTCCGTCCCATCGCAAGGTCTGCGTCTAGTAAGCTGATTTTAGTGGGTCAGTGGCGGGGAGCTGAGTCTCTATGCGGCCATACTGTCTCGTGGCTAGACACGCCCCCCCCTAAAATCCAGTTTAAAATTAACAATTGAAGTTGAATTGATTAGGTAGTGGCTTAGTGACAGTAAACAGAGAATTGTGGTCAATGGAGTAAATTCAGAGCAAGATCTGTACTTGGACCCAGTCCTTTTTTTATATTTTAATATTGATATTTCAGAAAGTTGTCTGAATTGCAACAGGGTTGATGTTTCTGAAAGGAATGTCATATGGGAAATTATTTAGCTAGAAACTAGAAAAATGGTCAGAGTTGTGGCAACTGACATTTAATGTGAATAAGTGCAAGATAATGCACCTTTGGCATACAAAATATTTGATACAGTCCTAACCCCAACATTTCAGGAAAGGGATTTAGTGGTAATTATTTCAGAGCACTTAACCCCTTCATGACCGGACTGTTTTCGGAATGTTGTGCGCTAACACTTCTGAGGTGTTTGTGTTTAGCGGTAATTTTCCCATCTCTTATTTACTGTATCCACAGAAATTATTTTATTTTTTCAGTACAAAAAGGGATTTCTTTTGATGTCATTATTTTGATCATTTAATTTATTATAAAAAATATAGTCAAATATGGTGAGAAAAAAACCCAACACTTTTCCTGACTTTTATTCATAAAATATTTTACTAATCTACAAAAGCTAATGAAAAAACCTGCTAAATAGATTCTAATATTGGTCCTGAGTTTAGAAATTCCAAATGTTTAAGTGTTTTTTTTTTTGCATGTTATATGGCAAGTATTTCAAAACTATTGTTTTTCAAAATTAGCGTTTGTGACATTATAACACTGATATCTGTCATAATTTCCTGAATACCCCACCCATATGTACACAGTTTTTTAAAGTAGACATCCCAGGGTATTTAACTTGGGGTATTTTGACTCTTTTCATGCAGCCATTTTACCACCAATTTATGCCAACGTTTGCCAATTGTAATTCAGGTATGTATTTACAGAGAATGACCAGGGGTACTGCCAAACACAACCAATATGTGTTCAGCAATATCTTCTGAGTACAGTGATACCACCCATGCATAGGTTTGTTGGGTTGTTTGGGGCTAAAAGGCCACATTTAGGAGGTACACATTTCAGTATCCCAGCTTAGAATTTTGACATGCAGACAATCTGCACCCAGGGGCTACTAGGGACATTTTTGAAGCCTCCCAATGTAATATACCCCATCAAACCATATATTTCTGAAAAGTAGACAACCCAGGGTATTTCAAATGGTGGTATTTTAACACTTTGCATGTACTAATTCTACCTTATTTGGTGATTTTTTTTTTTAACCGATTGTAATTCAGGTATGTATTTACTGAGAATGTATAGGGGTACTGCCAAACACCACCAATATGTGTTCAGCAATATCACCTGAGTACAGTGATACCACCCCATGGAGTAATATCACCCATGCATAGGTTTGTCAGGTTGTTTAGGGGCTTAAAGACCACATCCGGGATGTATTTCAGCTTGGAATTTTGACATGCAGATAACGTGCATCCATGTCCTTCCTGGGACATTTTTGAAGCCGCCCAATGTAATATACCCCATCAAACCATATATTTTCGAAAAGTAGACAACCCATGGTATTTCAAATGGTGGTATTTTAACACTTTTCATGTACTAATTCTACCACCAGACATTATCAATCTTTTGGGTATAAACTTGTTTAGGTATAAACACCTTAACACTTTTCATGTACTAATTCTACCACCAGACATTATCAATCTTTTGGGTATAAACTTGTTTAGGTATAAACACCTCAACATGTGTTCAGCAACATCTCCCGAGTACAGGGATACCACCCATGCATAGGTTTGTCAGGTTGTTTATGGGCTAAAAAGCCACATTCGGGAGGTGTGCTTTTCAGCAGTCAAACTTGGAATTTTAGTAGCGTCCAATGTAATATAACCCATCAAACCAAAAGTTTTGAAAAGTAGACAACCTAAGGTATACCGAATGGTGGTATTATAACACTTTTCTATTATTCCTGTTTATTTATTTTTTAATAATAACTTTAATCTTTATTTTTTCTACTTTTTTGTTACAGTAAAAATGATATGGACATTAATCATGTGCTATAAATGCCTGATACAATAGACTATATTCAAATTATTCTTATGCATTTTCCAAAATGTAAACAGGACAATTGTTTGCAGGCACTTTGCTAAGTGTGATCAGAGCTTAAAACATTTTAGTTATCCTACATACTACATATTCCATATCACCATACAAAACAAACTTAGTCCAAATAAAATACATGTAAAAACTGAGGGGAGGCTCCATCAGTGTGACTCATTTTAGTATATTATTAACAGACATAAGTTGTATCTAGATTATTTCTTGTCCAGGGAGCCCATCTTATATTGCATTTTTGGCATTCTCTATATCCCATATTACTTGCAATACCTCTCTCCATATTAAACTGGTAGTTTATTTGCCCACGCACTTGTTCCCAGGGTGGGCAGATCGATCGTTTCCAATGGTGTGGTATCACCATTTTTGTTGCCAGAAAAACATGGATTAATAAATATTATTTGTTAAACTCTCTAAATGGTAAATGTAAGTGTAGAAGTGCATTTTCCATGTTAATGTTAAGTTCCTCATCAAACATAACATATGTTTTGTGAAGCAGTTTATTCTACAATGTTTTTGTAATAGAACATCTCCACCATATGTTTGAATGAGATCCTCTCTCTAGGTTGCACCTCCAGCATAAAGCTGAGTTTGAGTTGTTCATCTTATATAGAGTTTCAGGTACTAAACGCCACCTATACACTTACTTCTTAAAATTAATTAATCCAAAGATTAAATTGGAAAGATCTGTCCACCTCTTTTCCCAAAATTTTCCAGGGTTTAGATTTCTTTCTCTTGTGAACTCAACCAATCATAATATATAGGTAGTAATTTAGATTTCTCTTCTTTGGTGAATAAATCATCCATATCTTTAGCTGACCAGTCTTTTTTTCCCTTCCCATGGGCAGTGTCAACATCATTTTTTAGTCTCAAAAATGTAAATAGTTCCCTTGAGGATAAATTCAGTTCTCCTTGGAGATGCGGGAATGTCTTGATGGTATCACCCAATAAAATATTTGCAAACGTCAAGTCCTGGGTATTATTCCAATTCTTTAAGGAAACATGTTCTATATTGAATTCTAATATCTTTATTTGAGTAGATGATGTAATCATATTTTCAATATTAAATCTTTTTTATCTTAATCTGGAATGCTATGAGTTCCATGATGTAGCTGGGAGGCTGTCTCGCTAATAATTCTTTATACGCCCTGTCGTTCATCCATAGGATCAACGACAGATTGTGTATCCCCACCAGGTCCTTCTCAAGTTTGTACCATGCTTCTCCTTTTGCAGATGTTATCTGCCATTTATTTATATGAAATATTCTGCTGGTTTCATAGAACCTAATAGAGATGGGCAAAATGAAAATTTTCATTCCGTTTTCGTCCATACGGACGAAAATTTTATTTATTTCGTCCAAAACTAATTTCGTCTATTGCTGCATTCGTTTCAGACGAAATTCGTTCATTATTTTAGTTTGGTTATATTCATTCGTACGAATGGAAAATAATTCACCTATTGGAGAATTCGGTTCAAAGAGTCTAATTAATACAAATTTAATTCGAATTTTACCTTATGCTATTGAGCTGTTGAAATTCGTCTCTTTCATCTGAATTACCCAACCTTATCACTTCAATAGTATAAGGTTGGAGAATTCGGTTGAAAGAGTAGAAATTTTCGAATTTCATCCCTTACCTATGCTATTGAGCAGTTGAAATTTGGCTCTAAGTGGTTGAGAAATTTGGATATAGACGCTTATGGTCATCATTTTGTTGAAATCATAGAAACATAGAAAGACAAATTTTAGTGGTGTAGATGTATACGCAAAAGTGTGAATAAAATAATGTTAATAAAAGTGTTAAAAATATTTGATATGTTGCATATTAAATAAAAAAAATAAAAAAACCTGCGGATTATATAATATTCACAGTTGACAGTTTCACACATTATTTGTTGGCTTTAAAGGGCCAGTGACCTTTATTAAGGCTACTTTGTATTTACGTTTGAAATTCCTGTCTCAATTCACTACAGTTTCTCTCGTGGAGTATACCCTTTAGTGACCCCTTAAGATATATGGTTCATGCATACTTTGACAGTATCCCTGGGAGGTAGATTGACAGCGCCACCACGCATGACCCGCATTACACCGATTGTAATTCAGGTATGTATTTACTGAGAATGTATAGGGGTACTGCCAAACACCACCAATATGTGTTCAGCAATATCACCTGAGTACAGTGATACCACCCCATCGAGTGATATCACCCATGCATAGGTTTGTCAGGTTGTTTTGGGGCTGCGCTGTCACACAACCAGGCAACACTGCGCATGCGCAGTATTCCTTCTCCAGTGTCCCAGACACCAGAGAACAGATCAAGAACTTGGTGTTGCAGTTTTTATTTCCGCTGTTTTGACGAATTCTACCTCTTTTCCGAAAAGCGGAACAGAGGTAGAGCTTGGTGGGACAGCGTGACAAACCTCCAAAATCGAAACTGTCCAGCAAAAACACTTAGAACATGTTACTGGTATATTACGCCATTCAGTCAGGGATACTCCTACGGCATGCAATAACCCTTAAAGAACCAGGCATTTTCCAGAGCTAATGACCAGAGGCGATTTTTCCATTTTGATATGTATTTGATTAAACTTGGTTTTCCTCTCTCTCATTTAACACACCCATACAAGTTATATGTTATAATTTTATTTGGATGGATACCATGTACATATAAATGATCTACAATTAATATTCAAAAATACATTATAAAAGGGGAGACGTTTAAAGTTTGTTCTGGTCAGAATCACAGCACAGACCTGCAGGAGTTAACTGTAATTAAATGAATACATGAAAAGAATATTAGTAATATAGTAAAATTGCAAAAAATAAAATTTTTATAAGAAAAAACTAAATAAGGGCCATAAACTTGGAAGGAAACTGATCACAGTAAAAAGCAACTGTGATCATCAAGGGAAGGGTTAACTTTTTTTTAAACAGGAAAGTAGTTTGTTTTTTTCCTTTCACTGTCATTTTGCTGCCATTCTCTCTCTGTACTTCACAATCAGTATGTGAATTACAGGGAGTGAACTGGAGGCAAAGTCAGTGTATATAAGCACTTAACATATAACATAGATTGTATTACTAAGTATTTTGATAATTATGGACTTGAAATTTAAACTATTTTTTTTATATGTATTACACTTTTTTTTTTTAAAGTTGAAAAAATTCACATCCATAATTATAAAAATGCTTAGTAACACATTATACAAAACTGACAAATACAGACAGACATACAGTATATGGATTTAACCTAACTACAATAGTATAAGGTAGGAGAATTCGGTACAAAGAGTCTAATTAATCCAAATTTAATTTGAATTTCATTCGAATTTCATTCATCCCCTACCTTATGCTATTGAACTGTTGAAATTCAAATGTATCTGAATTCCCCAACCTTATACTATGTATTGAATGAACATTTCTCTGAACGGCTGAATAGAAATCTAGTCAATCCGACCAAATTTTGGAGCACCATAAAAAACATGTATGACCCTCCGTGCCGCTCAGAACCTACCACAATTAAAACACATAATGAAGTTCTAAAATCTCCAATGGCAATAGCAAATGAATTCAATAACTACTTTGTGCCACAGCTCTTATAGCAAATCTCCACAATGAAGATCATGGCACTTTTTCTATGGCAGATGAGTCACCACTGATATCACCCCTGGCCAAACACATTGCTGAATTTGAATTTGCTACTATATCAGATAGTGAAATAACAGCGCATCTCCTCAATCAAAAAATAAAATTACAGTGTGGGCCGGACCTACTTCCGTCAATGCTACTGAGGCTGAGTGTGCCTGTTACTGCGCTACCCATTGCCTGCTTAATCAATGAGTCCCTGTCCTCCGGTTATGTCCCCAAAGCATGGAAAAAAGCCAGAGTTATCCCCGTTCACAAAAATGGTGATGTAAACTTAGTGTCAAACTACAGGCCGATTTCACTGCTACCCATACTTTCTAAAATCCTGGGAAAATGTGCCCATGATCAACTGCGCGAGTATTATCAACGGTCCAATTATCTAACCTCGCTTCAATCTGGGTTTAGGTCAAATCACTCCACGATAACTGCCCTCTGAAAGGTGAGCAATGACATTCAGAGTGGTATGGAGAGTGGTGAACTCACAGGTGCAGTTTTCCTAGACTTTGCAAAGGCCTTCGATACGATTGATCATGATCTTCTGCTAAACAAACTAAGTTGCTCCAGTTTCAACGAGAGGTCGCGCTGCTGGTTTAGTTCATACTTGTCTTACAAATCTCAATATGTGTCCCTTGCTGATACTGCCTCCCTCCTATTGCCATCAAGTGTGGAGTGCCTCAAGGATCTGTTCTTGGGCCGCTGCTATTCTCACTATTTATAAATGATCTACCCTCGGTGTGACCTGGCTCATGTGCATATGTATGCTGATGATACAGTCATTTATACGTGCGGTACTCAGCTATCGCAAGTGGGATCCGTGCTACAGGATCAGTTTTCTAAAGTTGAAAATTGGATAGCTAGAAACAAATTATTCCTCAACACTGAAAACACTGTGTCCATGTTGTTTGGGACAAATGCCAAACTACTTAAATTAAGCAATCCTCAATTAAACATCAAGACCAAATCCAGTTATAACCTGACCCAGGTAAATTCATATAAGTATCTTGGCATGTGTCTAGACCCAAACTTATCTTTTGGTCTCCATATTGATAAGCTCATGTCAAAGCTATATCCTTGGATTGGCTTTCTATATAGAAACAAATCTAACCTAGATTCCATGTTAAGGAAATGTATTGTGCAGCAAATGTTAATGCTGATCTTAGATTATGGAGATGTTGTGTATGATTCTGCCCCGCAGACCCATCTCGGTAAACTTGACACTCTGTACAATACATTGTGTCGTTTTGCACTACAGTGCGATTCTAACACACACCACTGTAAAATGTTTAGAGTTAAACTGGCTGACGCTTGCCTCCAGGCGCACTCTCCACCTAGCTTGCTTAGTGCATAACCACTTCTCTGGAAAGCTCCCCCCCTACCTGAGTGGCATGTTTGCTCTTACTCCCTGCACTTCCTACAATCTCAGATCCTGCACCAACCCTTCACTAGCGATCCCTCACTTAAAAAGGAAGCGGGCCGAGTTGTGTTCTCTTTCAGAGATCCTCATATGTGGATTCCTGTTTCTGCCAAATCATCATCTAGTCTAAAATCCCTAAAAATAAGTGTCTCCCAAATCCTCAAAACAGATTGTACCTGTTATTACTTTACAAACTCCTTCGTATACTGTACATGTTATTCCTTTTTTATCAATAATGATTTACCCTGTATGTTCTCCTTTGAACTTGTTTAATATATGTATGTATGTATCTATTTTTAAACTACTGTTAAATGTGTAACTGTGTAATTCCATTCTGGACTGGGGAACCCAGGACATACTTGAAAACGAGAGTATTCTTCCTGGTAAAACACTTTGGTAAAACACTTTCTAAATAAATAAAATAATAACATAGGTGAAATGTTAATTCATACGAACTGAATGGTGAAATGAATGACGAATGGACGAAAATGGCCTCACTTCAATAGTAGAAGGTTGGAGAATTTGGTTGAAAGAGTCGAAATGTTCAAATTTCATCCCTTACCTATGCTATTGAGCAGTTGAAATTTGGCTCTAGGTGGTTGGGAAATTCGGATATAGAAGCTTATGGATATTATTTTGTTGAAATCAAACAAGCAGAAGCATAGAAAGTAGAATTTTAGTGGTGTATAAGTAAACCCAAAAGTGTGATTAAAATAATATTAATAAAAGTGTATGGATTTTTTTGATATGTTGCATATTAAATTTAAAAAAAAAACAGGAAATGGGTTTGTTTTTTTTTCCTTTCCCTTGCTGTCATTCTCTGTATTTCACAATCAGTATGTGAAGTACAGGGAGTGAATTGAAGGCAAACTGTAGATTTTATTACTAAGAATTTTGATAATTATGGATGTGAAATATAAACTTTTTTAAAATATATTACATGTTAAAAAAGTTTATAAATTTCACATCTATAATTATCAAAAGGTTTAGTAATACATTATACAAAATTGACAAATACAGGCAGACACACAGTATAGATTTTTTAAATCAAACTGAAAGCAATTCCCCAACGTTACACTAGTAGTATGTCTGAAAGCTGTGAAATTTGTTCATTCATTCAATTTGGCTTTTAGGCTGTTGTGTCATTGCAATACCAAAACAAAAGTCAAAATTGATATGAATTTGAGTCAAAATTGATACGAATTTGAGTCAAAATTGATACGAATTTGAGTCAAAATTGATACGAATTTGAGTCAAAATTGATACGAATTTGAGTCGAAATTGAGTGTATAGGATCTAATGACTTAAATTTGAATTTGGAGGTCGACCTCCAAATTCAAATTTTATTCGAAATGTGTCAAAATAAAGCCGAATTGCCAAATGGACGGATTCCACAGATCAAAGTCATAAGACAGTCATTATTCATTTAGGATCAGTTTTCTTCTGCATAGCATAATGTTATGCAGAATAAAAACTAATCTGAAATGAATACTGCATTTTTGATTACCCTGTTCTGTGGAATTCGACAGTTAGGTCAATTCGTATGAATTTCGACTCTATTTCACCTCTAATTCAGTTTATGTAATGCCAATAGCATTACATCCAATAACTTAAGCCGAAATTGAGCCGAAATTCGAATTCGACATATCAGAATGGCTGGCAGCATCTGAATGAACGAATGGATGAATGATTTTCGTTCATTTAGCATTCGTTCATTCAGATTTCGTTAGTTTATCATTTTCATTATTCGGACGAAAATGCCATTTTCGTCTGAAAATGCATTTGTCCGAAAACGAATGCACATGTCTAGAACCTAACCATATTTGGTAAGCCAAAACCCCCTTTATTTATTTTATTCATAAGGTGATTCCTGTTTACTCTAGGTTTTTTCCCACCACATATATATACAGAAAACAACTTCTCGATATCCAGAAACTTACTTCTAGGGATCATCAATGGTAACATTCTAAATATATATAACCATTTTGGCAGAATATCATTTTTAACCCCATTTAATCTGCCCAACCAAGATATCTATGTCTTTAACTAGCTTTTAGTTAGTTTTTCATGTGTATCTCTATATAATAGATTCAAGTTTTATTTCTTTGTTGTCTGATAATTTGGAGTAATATAGATTCCCAAATATATAAAGCCCTGTGTAGTAAGCCTTGATTTCTCATTGATGTTAACCAACAATGCCTGTTGTCTCTATAGCTTTCTAAATGTCTCAAGCCATATTGTTCAATCATCTGTCTAGTCCTATTATTTTTATAGACTTTTTATCTAGGGTTGCATCTGCGATGCAGTTGAAATCTCCCCCATAATTTACTTTCCCTTGTTTTATTTTTTTCTGTGCGTTGTAGAACCTTATTTAGAAAACGCACTGCCAAGACATTTGGTGCATAGATATTCACTAAAGTGTGTAGAACCCTATTTATTTCTCATATCAATATCACATATCTTCTGGGTCAATTCCTTGATATTTGATTTGTACCTTTATTTCTTTCCCAAAGAGTACAGCTACTCCTCTTTTTTTTTTTCATTGCCATTTCTTTTCGCCTTTGGGCGAAGGGAGACACTGCATCTGATATGACATCCAAAGACTACACTTACAACACACTGACACCCTGTGTCATTATGAGACCCTGATTTCCCCTTTAGTAGTACTCCTGACTACCAGGTGTGAGGACATCTTCCCTTGATGCCTCCCTCTTCTCTATCAATAGAGATAATGAGGGACCGGAGAGCTATGTGTGATCTCCTTTCCTCCTCCCCCCCCCCCCCCTTTCCTTTCTCCCCATGTCTCAATTGGAAAAAAAATTATATATATATATATATTCCCATACTTTCCTCCCCCCAAGAATGTCTCTTTTGTATGAGGTATCCATCTTGCTTCTTCATGATCTTCTATTTTGTATCTGTATTTCAATACTTCTATTTTACTAAACTCTGAGGTATTGGTATTTCTCATTTTTCCTTCTCTTTTCTCTTCCCCTTCCATTGTAGCTTTTACCTGCTGTGCTTTGTTTTTTTTATCCTATTTGTATAGCTTATGTACTGTGCTCTTCTCCTCCTTTTATCACCTTTTTGACTTACTTATCTATTGATTTGCTATCCTACTATTGTGCTAACTTTCCTTTGTGTACCCTTCTTCCAGTTCTCTTGTGTTTGGATCTCCATTAAGTCTCTCTGCTGTGTCGCAATTCCTATCTGTGTAACTTACTATATTTATTTACTATGTTTTACCTCCCAAAAACCAAAAGAAAACCATATATGAGTACATATCTATATAGAAATAACAAGAGCAGATTTTTAACGTGTGTATACCCACATAACGTGTGTAATTACACATTGCAGTAGGATGTTGTGATTTTGTTCATACTCTATTTCCCCATTTCAAAATCCCTTATAGTGTGAAAAACAGTACCGTAGGGTCTGACCCTCCAAAACATTAGACAAATATATTTACATACACTTGCATATATAACAGAAGAAAAAAAAACTTCTAACATATACATCTCTATAACTGCCCCCTTCTCAGTTAAATAGTGTGGTTTTGTTTACATATGTACACATAAATCTATATAAAAAACAAGCTTTCGACATGTATATTTACACCTGTAATTACACATCACAGTTTGATATTGTGATTTTGTTCATGTACTATTTCCCTAAGAACAGTGCCTTATGGTCTGAGCCTCCAAACATAAAACAAGTATATTTAATTACACATGCATATAAAAGAATACACTTCTAACGTTTACATCTCTATAACTACACCCTTCCCAGTTTAGTGTTATATTTCCCCCTTTTTTTCCCCCTCCCCTTCCCTTTCTCCCTTCTTTTCCCCTTTCCACCATAAATTGTGAATATTACTTTGGCATTTCCCTCAGAGGGAGAAAAAAACCCATTTATGCATACATTTATCTATATAAAAAACAGAAACTTACTTATAACGTATATATACAGTAGTGGACATAATTATCGCGCCAGTGTTTAAGTAAAGTATTGTAGCCTTTTACCAGTAATACTTTTTTTTTTTTTAAACGATAACAGTTCTGTGAGTGTGTGTGCGTGTGTGGTCACTGCACTAACCCTCCCCCTATGTTCTTTATTCCAGCTCATCACCGGTCAGATTCCGGCCTGAAGATGCAACTGACTCCGGAAGTCAAGGCTGTATTGCTCGCACTACACAACGAAGGTCTGTCGTCCCGGCAGATTGCTGACAGGATTCAAACACACCGGTCCATGGTGAGTCGCTGGTAGAAGAGGTACGCTCAGACGGGCAATATGGAGCAGAG